>JAAAKM020073195.1:31115459-31185856 GCA_010016025.2 Alatinidae sp. Z8VKAUB7J3 | reverse complement strand
TCAGACAGTCCCTCAAGGCATGAAACTCCACCACCTATTCCGAGTAGAGAACGACCACAGAGTCCACCCCCACCTCCGATTCCTGCTAGAGATCCTAGTAGATTTGACGCAGCTAGTAGAGAAAGAATAGCTGAGTCTTTTCGAGATAGGCCTGTTGATGGTAGAGACTGGATGCTAAGAGGAAATTCCCCTCCGCCTCCTCTTCCTCCACCTCCAAGTAAAGCTACTATAACAGCGACACAGCATGCACAGAGAGTTGCTCAGTCACATGTACCGAATAATCTTCAGCAGATTATGAAAAGGATGTCACCTGTTACTCTTCCCAGTTCCAGGTCAGTTTTAAGAGAGTTATAGATTTTATCCCAAGAGCTTGTTCCATTTGCTTTATATTAATTTTTGTATTTAATGTCAAAGGCTTACTAGCAAAATACAAGAGAAATGAAGGGGGAAACCCTTGAATTTATCACAGATTTGTTCATGCAATGATAGAGAGAAAGAAAATACTAATGATTATTTTATCAATAATTTACTCACGAACCAATACCTTTTTCCTGGAATGGTTATGACTAAACAGACAAAAAAGTGTCTGAGAATAGCATTTCTAAATTGTTGTGGATTTATGAGTAGTTTAGAAAACATTCCAACATTACTTCCCGACCATAAGATTGATGTATTCTGTGCATGTGAAACGTTTTTAAATAAGCAATCTTCAAAGTTAGATCACATAAGTGGGCACAAGTCGTTGTCTAAAAGTAGAAAAGGCAGACAGAGAGGAGGGTTGGCTTTTTTTTTTTTTATTGATAGTATACCTGTAAGAAGAGTGAATAATTGTGATTAACCTTATGAAGAAATGTCATTTGAACTTTTTGCCATTGAGCTAGATTTAAGTCCTTCGAAAGTGTTATGTTGCGCCCTATATAGGCCGCCAAGTTCGACTGCTAAACAATTTGTAGAAAAGTTTGATGAACTTAGCTCGCTGATAACCCGAAGAAAATGTAAAATAGTAATATTGGGTGACTTTAAAATTGATATCAGTAATGTACATAGGGAAGTGTATTCTATGCTTTCCAATAATGTTGCTGTTGACTTAGCAACGAGTTGTATGTCCGCGGGTTTGATTCCAAATGTCGGATCCTGACGAGAATCACGGAGTCACCAGCGGAGTTAATTGATTGTATTTTCCCTAATTTTGAGACACTGGGTTGTGACGTTCTAGTTGAAGGTACATCTGACCATTTTATGATCCTGTGCGAAATTCAAACCGGAACTCCCCTTTGAGGATAAGAACACTGGAAGCTGCTTTGATTGATAAACTAAAAAAGTTTACTGTCAAAGGCGACCGGTCTCCCTATCTAGAATGTGACGACGTGGACAAAAGTATTGAGTGGTTCATCGACCAGCTCAAAATAGTACTTAATAAAGAATGTCCTTTATCAAGCCGGCAGGCTAGGCGTTATTTTAGGCGAACAAACCATGGATTATATCTGCTGTTCTGTCTTTTCTCCAGACTGAAAATAACTTCTTCAGGAAATTCATGGCAGATCCTACACATAAAAGCCAGGCCAAATTTTGGCAGTACAGAAATTATCTGAAAAAACTACGGCGATAAGCGAATCAGTCATACTATCTTCATAAATTTCAAAATACTGGAGGGTCCCCGGAAAAGACTTGGTTGAATCCTTTTCCTGAGGAAGAAAGCTTTTTTTTCTGAAGAAGCTACAGTGATGACAGTGATCAAATATGGCTATGAAGCATGGGATTTTCGAAAGTCGTATGAAGATTTGCAAGATGTTTCCCAGAGAAATTGCCTACAGATTGTTTTGGGTATCCGACAGACCGAGCGTGTTTCAAACAGGAGGCTGTTCGTAGAATAAGGTCCTAAACCACTTCCAAGAAACTATGGTGAGAGAAAGGTTGAGATGGCTTGGGTACGTTCTGTGGATGAATGATGACAGATTAACGAAGATTGTCCTTTTTGACCAACCGTCAAGAACTAAACGGAAAATAGGTCGTCCGTGGTTGAATTGGGAGGATGACATAAAGAAAGACTTGAGGGAAATGGAAATTTCCCGGGAAGGTGTGAAGAGGGAGGCTGTGAATAGATTAGGTTGGAGGAGGAGTGTGCTTAGCTGTACTGGCCTCAGGTGTCTTGGCGTTTCGGTGAGTTGTTAGAGAGAGATGGAAAGAAACAGACATAAAAGGAGGAGAAAAGAAAGATGACTGAATCGGAAAGTCTCTATCGGAACCCCGTGGGTTGGAGACCCACCCGGCAAGGCCTAACCCCCCACCGGAAGCGACCCTTGGTCGGCAGCTGAGAGGCTGTCTCCAAGCGTAGGGAATCGAACTGCGAAGCGGTGTGATTGAGCCCCGAAATCAAGCTAAGTTGGTGATGCCTACGTATTCGAGCGATCGGGGGCCAAGCCGAGGTACCGTAAAGTATAGGGTAAGGTGCCAAGGGTCGCCCGGGGTCGAAGAGCAGCGCAAAGCAGTGAAGGGGTTCCCTGGGAAGCTGGGAGGACCTCCTGTCTCCTCGGAGAAAAGCCGGACTAGGGTCGCCACCGGCCATCAACGACCCGGGCTGGAGAGGCCGTACCTTCCCTCTCTAAGCAGCGAAAGAGCAAGGTCAACCTATGCATCCGACACCGAAGAAGAAAGGTAAGGAGATGGACAGAGGTAGTCTTAGTGTCTGTGTAGTAATGGTCGAAAGCGGGGAAACCGAACCCAAGGAAGCCCGCGAGTAATGAAGGCAGACACCGAAGAATGGAACCGTCGTCGGAAACACGTTTCGAGCGCTGAGTCGATGGAAAGCGTGTCGCACAGAAGACGGCGGATAGTCAATGCGGCGCAGCGGCACCGTGAGGTGCCGTTGCATACACTTCACCACCACCTGGATCTGGTGATGTTGCACGAGGCGTATCATCGGATCAACCCGAAGGCAACGCCGGGCGTGGATGGGCAAAGCTGGCTAGCTTACGGCGAGGGGCTGACCGAACGGTTGGACGACTTGCTGGAACGGGTCAAAAGTGGGCGATACAAAGCCCAACCGGTCAAACGGAGCTACGTGCCCAAAAACGAAAAGGAGAAACGGCCGATTGGGCTACCCACGATCGAGAACAAGATTCTGGAGCGGGCGGTAGCGATGATCCTGGAACCGATCTATGAACTGGAGTTTTGCGAGTTCAGTTTCGGTTTCCGGCCCGGTCGGTCAGCGCATCAAGCCCTGTCGTATCTCAGACGGCAGTGCGTGGAAAAGAAAGTGCAATGGATCCTGGAGGTGGACCTACGGAAGTACTTCGACACGGTAGATCATGGCTGGATGATGGACCTGCTGCGTCGCCGGGTAACGGATAAAGTGATCACCCGCCTAGTTGGAAAATGGCTCAAGGCGGGCGTATGGGAACAAGGGCGAGTGAGTTATCCGTCCCGGGGCACCCCCCAGGGCGGTGTGATTTCCCCCTTGCTCAGTAACATCTACTTGCACGAGGTCTTGGATAAATGGTTCGTAGCGGACCAGCTGCCCAAGATGCAGGGAGAGAGTTTTCTGGTCCGGTATGCCGATGACTTCGTCATGGGCTTTGAGCGACTAGAAGACGCCCAGGCAATGGAACGGGCTCTAGTGGAACGTTTTGCTGCTTTCGGGCTGGAAGTGAATGAGGAGAAGAGCCGGTTGGTGCGCTTCAAGCGGCCCAGTCGGTATGATGGCCCTGGCACGGGAAAACCCGGGAGTTTTGACTTCCTGGGATTTACGGTCTATTGGGGTCGTTCAAAGTCCGGTGCAAACATCCCCAAAGTAAAGACCTCCCGGAGCCGGTTTCGGCAGGCACTGGAGCGTCTGAAACAATGGGGATGGGAACACCGGCACGACAGACTCAGCGAGCAATGGAAAAGGCTCAACGAGAAACTCCATCAAACTGATTGGAATTTAATTGGATTAAGATTTCAAGCCCCAAAGAATGAGATCATTGACTATCCACTGATAAATATTTTAACAGATCAAAACAAAATTTGGTTAACCTGGATTTTTAATGATAAATCTTTTAATACGGGAAAGATTGTTATAATTGACAACCTCGAAGGTTACTGCTCTATTTATAACACGACTGGAAATTTTTTAGGGAACATCGAATTAAATGAAACAAATAACTTTAAACATTCCATGACTTTTTTAGAAATTATTAGTTCAACGGGTTTACAAATTAAAGCTGATCCTGGTATTCCAATTATTTATAGTGGGTTCTTCTTTTTAATGATAAGTACCTGGATGAGTTATCTCACCTATTCACAAATTTGGATTATACAATAACTCCAAAACCTTTTTATTGGTGGAACCACAAATCGAGCTCTTTTTGATTTTGAGTTAGAATTTTTTAAATTTATAAAATAAACTACTGATAAAAATTCTAGTTTCGTATTATAATTCTAGATAACAAGTTAATTACTTGGGAAGAATTATAATTACAAAAAAATTTTTATGACAGCAACTTTAGAAAGACGTCAAAGCGCTTCATTATGGGAACGCTTTAGTGGTTGGATTACTAGTACTGAAAACCGTTTATACATCGGTTGGTTTGGTTGTTTAATGTTCCCTACATTATTAACAGCTACTTCTTGCTACATCATTGCTTTTATCGCAGCTCCACCAGTGGATATTGATGGTATTCGTGAACCAGTAGCAGGTTCTTTATTATATGGTAACAACATCATTAGTGGTGCAGTTATCCCTAGTTCAAATGCTATTGGTATTCACATGTACCCAATTTGGGAAGCAGCTTCTATTGATGAATGGTTATATAACGGTGGTCCTTACCAATTAGTTGTATTCCATTTCTTTATTGGTGTTTGTGCTTACATGGGTCGTGAATGGGAATTAAGCTATCGTTTAGGTATGCGTCCTTGGATTTTCGTAGCTTTCTCAGCTCCAGTTGCAGCAGCAGCAGCAGTATTTGTTGTATACCCAATTGGTCAAGGTTCTTTCTCTGATGGTATGCCTTTAGGTATTTCTGGTACTTTCAATTTTATGATTGTATTCCAAGCTGAACATAACATTTTAATGCACCCATTCCATATGCTTGGTGTTGCAGGTGTATTTGGTGGTTCTTTATTCTCAGCTATGCACGGTTCATTAGTAACTTCTTCTTTAATTCGTGAAACAACTGAAAGCGAATCTACTAACTACGGTTACAAATTTGGTCAAGAAGAAGAAACATACAACATTGTAGCTGCACACGGTTACTTTGGTCGTTTAATCTTCCAATATGCATCATTTAATAACTCTCGTGCTTTACACTTCTTCTTAGCTTTATGGCCAGTTGTAGGTATCTGGTTCACAGCTATGGGTATTAGTACAATGGCATTTAACTTAAACGGTTTCAACTTCAACCAATCAGTTGTTGATTCTCAAGGTCGTGTAATTAATACATGGGCTGACATCATCAACCGTGCTGATTTAGGTATGGAAGTAATGCATGAACGTAACGCGCACAATTTCCCATTAGATTTAGCTTCAGGCGAGATATTACCAGTTGCTTTAACAGCTCCAGCTGTTAACGGCTAATTTCTAGTTCTTCTAAATCCTTAAGTTAAAAATTAAGGATTTAGAAATAAGACACTTCTCTCATTACCTTGGCGTGGTATCGCCATGCACTGACTTGTTACAGCGTCATTAATTTTCTAAACTGACCTAGACAGGTTAAGTTAGCGACTGAATCAGTGATATGTTACATAGCATTGGCCTTAGATATTTCATTGCGCAAGTGATTACGTAGTGAAGATTCATCCTGGGACAAGAAATCTAAAGGAGACGGGCTTTTGTACATGGAATTTTTCTTAATAAAAATCTATAAAATCCTGAAATCACAGAAAAAGCAGTTAAGAATTACCAAATGGAAAAACAAAACAGGAAAAGCGTATAAAGGATAAAATATAAGCAAAAAGAACCATACAACCCCGGAAAAGATTGTTAAAACACAACACATGGAAAAATAAAACTTGAATAAAGCTTATAAAGGATAAACTATAAGCAAAAAGAACCATTGATTACAGAAAGGTAGGGGGGCTTTGCAACCAATTATAGGGGGAGGGTTGGAGGGTTATTATTAGAGAAAATTTAAGCCATATTAAGAAGTGTTTCTGAGAGGTCTCAATGAAAATCCATCGTTTCTATCGCTATTAGCAGCACTTGCAAGAAAAAGAGACACATTTTGACATTTGGTTATTTCTGAGAGGTTATAATGAAAATTCCACCTTTCTTTGAGCCAAAACTATGCATTATTTCACACCACCGTGACAGTAAGTGCCTGTCCCACTCCCTATTGACCAATTACAGGGAAGAGGCTCGTCATAGAGATAAATTTAATCCATATTAACCATTAACTGGCAGTATGGGGTTTATTAGACCCCGGCACACAGTGTTTTATTGATTTTGTATCACCAGGAATGCTTGAACAGAGCAGGCGGTAATCCGAAGCATAAAATAATTTAGGAAATAATAGTTAGGAATTCTATAGACAAAATAGAACCAGACTCGAGATGCTTAGCATAGATTGAAACAATACTGCGAGATGTCTTCTCTGCAACTTAGAAATACACTCTAGAATCATAAACCGCTTAACGTTGAAGCTAAGCTTGTAATTTGATAAAAAATTACTCGATATTCGACATCATTTTTATATTCATTAGATTGAGTTGGGTCAGGTTCAATAAATTTGACTAAAAAATAATCATACTACTGGTCAGTAGCAAAATTTGGTGGTTCACAAACTTTCAGCTGGCTCGATTTATCACTTTCTAAGTGAATTTAGGATCACTAGAGGCCTTACTCGATAGTTTGTCTGTAAATTTGGCACGATGTTCTCTTAAAACTTCAGCAAAATAGCATTCCATTTTGAACCGGATTCCGTTTATAATACCATTACCCAACGCATCACGTTCTTTTTGGATGTGAAATCAAAATTTTTAAAGGTAGGGATTACTAAACCAGCCATACTTCTCCTTTTCTATATGTGATATAAGAACAGGAGTAAACATGTTCAGCTACACACAAACGTGTACTTGTTCTGGATAAAATATGTTGAACGAGAGTTGCTTCTCTGTAAAAGATAACAAGAATTTCGAGAGAGTAGCAGGAAAGGTACTTCAATCTTTTCCAGAATAGAATCACATACAGTTTATAACGTGAACTTATTGACATAGACCCAGTCATCGGGTTCACAAGCTTGATTATTATTATGACGACTGGAGTGATATGGTGTGATAGGTTTTAAAGGGAATATATTGCTGATTGGCATACAGCTAAAGGATTGGATAGTAGAAATAACTGCAGATTCAGATAATATATGTTCAACGAGAGTTGAGCCCAGTCAGCAGATTCATAAGCAGAAACAGAGAGCAGAGTCAGAGACACGCCGCGCCTATCTGGTCATCAACCTGGGCACGCCGAACTCACCTTCAGTGCAAGACGTCAGGGCTTACCTGAATGAGTTCCTTATGGACCCCTATGTGCTGGACACACCCTGGCTGTTGCGGCGCCTGATTGTCAGCGCGTTCATTTTGCCGTTTCGACCAAAGCGCAGCGCGCAAGCCTATGCGTCCATCTGGCAAGCTGAGGGTTCGCCGCTGCTGCTGAACAGCCAGGCGCTGCTCACTGAATTGTCCACAAAAATGAACGAACCGGTTGTCCTGGCCATGCGTTATGGAGAACCAACTATAGAGGATGCGGTCGACAAGTTAGTGGCGAACGGTGCCAACCATATTGTTGTGGTGCCCATGTACCCGCAGTATGCAGACTCGACGGTAACCACATGTGTGAACGCCGTAAAAAATGCTCTGCCCGCAGCCGTCAGCCACAGCGTGGTTCCGCCCTTTTACGACAACCCCCACTATCAGGCGGTGCTGGCAGCTTCCGTGCGCGAACAACTTCCCGCACAATGGGACCATCTACTGCTCAGCTACCACGGTTTGCCTGAACGCCATCTGCAAAGGAGTGATCCCACCGGCAGCCACTGCCTGGCTACGGATAATTGCTGCCAGCAACCGTCACCGGCGCATGTAACCTGTTATCGACACCAGGTTTATGCCACCTCAACAAACCTGGTGGAGGCTTTGGGTCTGACGGAAGATCAATACACCATCTCCTTCCAGTCCAGGTTAGGTCGTCTGCCCTGGCTGCAACCTTATACAGATCAGGTGCTGCGCGAGTTGCCGGACCGAGGAGTTGAACATCTGGCGGTGGCCTGTCCTGCTTTCGTAGCCGATAATCTCGAAACGTTGGAAGAAATGGGCATCCAGGGTCGCGAGACGTTTCTGGCTGCCGGCGGCAAAACCTTCCACCTGATACCGTGCTTGAATCAACGCGCTGATTGGCGCGACGCGTTACAGCAGAGACTCGCAGATCACAACGCCGCGGCGAGCGCAGACACTTCAGCGTAAAAAGAGCGTACCAGGTTGCGCGCGAACATGGACTTACGGGCCACAAAGCGTACCGGCCGAGTGAGCCCTTCCTGTGCCAGCGGAATAACATCATTGTCAGCAACCCCCAGGGTGCGAGCAACACCGGCTGGCACCAGACCATGGCCAAATCCGGCAATGGCCATTTGCGCAACCGCAAAAAAAGATTCCAGGGACACTGCTCTGTGCAGGTTCAAACGAGACATATTTTCTTCAATGGACGCCCAGGCGCCGGAGCGCGACTCAATTGTGATGACTTCAAGCAGGTCACCTACCGAGTACTGCAGTGGCCTCAGTCCCGAGGGCACAATCACCATGGGTTCCTGCCGTACAATTTCACTGACAAGGTCGGTATCCGCGTCGTCACTGCCGGTACAGATTCCCACCATATATTCCCCTGACCGCAGTCTGTCGAGCACAACAGGCGAACGCTGCGCATGCAGCTCCAATTCAACGCCGGGCAGCCGCTCGCGCACGGTGGAAAATAAGCGCGGCCCCCAACTGGCGAGTATTGCTTCAGACACACCAAGGATGATGCGACCTTTATGCAGCGCATGATCTTCTAAAAATACACTGCGCAACTCCGACAACAGCGGGTTTACCCGCTCAACCAGCCGGGTACCGTGATGGGTAAATACCACCCGCACGGCGACACCGCGCGTATCATACCTAAGTTTCTCTACACTTTTAATCGGAGAAGGGTAATATGGTTAGAGTATTTAATACGCGTAAAATTGAGTGGGCCTTTGAATTGAAGTAGGTCTTGGAATAAGAGCATGGTTAGGCATTTGTTTCAGTTTCGACTCGGGATTTTAAAGGGAGAACAGTTGAAGGGGATATAGCTCCTAAATAATCTCGTATCGGAGAACTATTGTTAGCTATTAGAGGGGGGGGGAGAGATCCATTTTGATACTCATATAAAAGTGACTCATTCTTAATGATAAGTTTCTCATCCTATGTGTACATTTATTTTTACCTGTAGTCATTCTTTGCTACTCTTCTTGTTTGATTAATAGGTTGTTCAATACTTAAGAGTAAACAGTACCGAATCCTCAACTCTTGGTAACTACTCGCCCAGCTTCCCTGAGACTGGACTTCTTCGTCGACTTGGTCGGCTTGTTCCGGAAAAGGTAGGAGAAAGTAAAATGACTGAATCCATACCAAAAGAAATTATCAAAGTTATTAGTAATAATCTATTACCGTATTAAAGTACAAATGGATTAACCTATAAATGTTTTGTTCCGGAAAAGATAGGAGAAAGGAAACTGACTGGATCCACACTAAAAGAAATTATGGAAGTTGCTAGTAATAATATATTACCCTATAAAAGTACAAACTCTTGCTAAAGTTACCAGTAACAAGGGCCTGATGAGATAGCCTTCACTGATAAACAGACTGAATAACTTCTTTTGAATACAGATTCATTCAATTGAAATTTGATCATGATTCTAAAATCGCAAAAAAAAGTAAGCAGAAACTTTACCGTTTGTGCGTCCGTTCTGGAAAGCTGATGAGTAGTCGCTTTCTATTCGAGGTTTCTTAAAACCTTCCGTCTGCGAAGACGACGGGGAATTCCCGAGCAAAGGAGACCTCTTAGGTGGGCGACCAGGCCTAGAACTGAAAAGTGGTCGTTACCTCGATTTACACACCGATATAAACAATATTGTGCTTTAGGAGAAAAACACAAAACCATAATTATTCATGAATACTTGTGTTTTTCCTCTTTGGAAAGTCTCGAACAATTCTCCACAATAAGCTTAAAAAATTGAAATTTAGAAATTTTTTCAACAATATTAAAAATAGTTTAAAGATATAAATAACATTTAAAAATAAATTCGACCATCTAGTATTGTTTTATGTTATAAAACCATGTTTATGCTGTTTAGAATGATGTAAATTACCTCTATGCAAACTACTTTAAAGGCTCCGCAATCTTTGATGTGAATGAACTCTAAAATTATTTTGCATTTCTAAGAAAGAATGGACAAAAACAAAACTAACCAAGGGAAAAGCAATTCATCGTTCGAAACGACCCAACTGTGAAAGTATAAAACAGTGCCGACAAAGTTTAAGCTATCTAGTACAGTGCTAAAACAATGCTCCAACTTTGGCTTCAAGTAGTAAACAAGAGAATGATCATCACAGGCTTGACAATTGTTGAAATTGCGATTTTAACCTTGGATTCCTGTCTGAAACTGCAATAAAAGGTTTTGACAAAGCAAGCGTTTGAAATTGAATTATGTTGATGAATTTCGCATCAAAATCGGGTAGATGGGTGGAGTAGCGTCGGCTAGGTACGCTAGAATAGATACAATAAATCAAAAATATTTCGCGACACAATCCTAATGAATGTATTTTTGTATAAGACCACCAACTGCATAAAGTAAACATCCGCTGCGCGGCGGCCGCACCGTGTTCTTGGGTACGACCGACACCGTGTCGTTCGGCCTCGAGAACAACGAGGTCAGCTGGTTCAGCGACCTGTTCGGCGACGCGTTCGCCTTCCAGGGCTTCGAGGCCGTCACGCTGTACGTGCAGGCACCCCGCGACGTGGACGTGTCGGCGCGCCACTTCGACCCGTCGGCCACGGCCTTCTACCGGGTCCTGACCGAGATCCCCCGCACGAACCGCGCCTGCGTGTTCAACGTGCCGGTCGCCACCTCGACGCTGTCGAACGTGCGCAGCTGGATCAGCATCACGAACACGACCGCGAGCGACCTCACCGTGCCCGTGCGCGCCTTCACGCCGATGATGGGCACGGAGTACATCCTGCCCGACATCGTCGTCCCGGCGTTCTCGCGCCTGGACTGGAGCCCGGACGGCATCCAGCTCCGCGAGGAGCCGACCGCCACCGTCGGGCCCTTCGTGAACCGCCTGCGGCTCGACTTCGTGCCGACGGTGGGCGCGCTGTTCCGCGGCCGGGTCGAGTCCCGCGACGCGGGCGGCCAGCTGCTGTTCATTCGCCCCACGATTGTCCGGAGTAACTAGGCGTCCGGAGCAACGAGGCGTCCGCAGCAACGAGGCCTTCGCGGCACGCAGCCTTCGGGGAACAGACGCGGCCCCGCCCGCGTCCTAGTAGCTTCCTGTCCAGATGGGCGGCAGAACCATGCGAATCCTCAGCGGCGTCAAATCCACCGGACGACCTCACCTCGGAAACTACTTCGGGGCGATCCGGCAATTCATCGCGCTGCAGGAGCAGGGCGAGGGCTACTACTTCGTGGCCGACCTGCATGCGCTGGACCTCGTGCGGGACGCCGACGCGCTGCGGGAGTACACGCTCGGCGTGGCCCTCGACTATCTCGCGCTGGGCCTCGATCCGGAGCGCAGCACCCTGTTCCTCCAGTCGCAGATCCCCGAGGTCAGCGAGCTGATGTGGATCCTCGGCTCGGTGTGCCCGATGGGGCAGCTGCAGCGAGCGCACGGCTACAAGGACGCGATGGCCAAGGGCAAGGAGGTCGACTTCGGGCTCTTCGCCTACCCCGTCCTCATGGCCGCCGACATCCTGCTCTACCGCAGCAACGTCGTGCCGGTCGGCAAGGACCAGAAGCAGCACGTCGAGCTCACGCGCGATCTCGCCGTGAAGTTCAACCTGACCTACTGCCCGGACTTCGATCCGGAGACGGGCGAGGGGGGCGCACTCACGCTGCCCGAGTCCCACATCCTGGAGGATGTCGCCGTCGTGCCTGGCACCGACGGCCGCAAGATGTCGAAGAGCTACGACAACACCATCCCGCTCTTCGGCACGGACAAGCAGGTCAAGAAGTCGATCATGCGCGTCGTCACGGACTCGACGCCCGTCGAGGATCCGAAGGATCCCGAGACGGACAACGTGTTCGGTCTCCTCAAGCTCTTCCTCGGCGAGGACGAGCTCGCGGAGGTCGCGGCGCAGTATCGCGCGGGCGGCACGGGCTACGGTGCGTTCAAGACGCGCCTGCTCGAGGCCTTCCACGCGACGTTCGATGAGGCCCGCGCCAAGCGCGAAGAGCTGCTCCAGAACCTCGACTACGTGCACGAGGTCCTGCGCCAGGGCGCCGAGCGCGCCCGCACGGTCGGCCGTGAGGTCCTGACCGACGTCCAGCGCGCCTGCGGACTCCGGTAGGGGGGCAGGGGACGCCCCGCGTCCCCGAAAGCGCTGGGCAAGTCGGCACCGGAAGCCGCGCCGCCGCCCAAGGGCGGCTGGGATCATCCGATCCGCCCGCTCTACGAGGTCAAGCTGCCGGGCCGCAAGCTCAAGAGCTTCGTCGACCTGCAGAACGACGTGACCGCCGACGATGTGCGCCTGGCCCACCGCGAAGGTTACGTCTCGGTCGAGCATCTCAAGCGCTACACCACGCTCGGCATGGCGACCGACCAGGGCAAGATGGGCAACATTATCGGCATGGCACTCATGGCCGATGCCTTGGGCAAGGAGATCCATCAGGTCGGCACTACCACCTTCCGGCCACCCTATACCCCGATCAGCCTGGGCGCGCTCACCGGTCGATCTAAGGGAACTCATTTCAAGGCGCTGCGCCGCACGCCCATGCACGACTGGAATCTGGCTCGTGGAGGCACCATGACCGACGCTGGCCTGTGGCATCGTCCCGGGTACTTCGCCCGTGCCGGCGAGGGTATCAGCGAGGCCTATGTGCGCGAGGTCGAGACCACGCGAGCCTGTGTCGGTCTCTGCGATGTTACCTCGCTGGGCAAGATCGCGGTCCAGGGGCCGGATGCCACCGAGCTGCTCAACCGGGTTTACACCAATCCCTTCGCCAAGCTCGCCATCGGCAAGGCGCGCTACGGCATCATGCTGCGCGACGACGGCATCGTCATGGATGACGGCACCACCTGGCGCCTTGCCGAGACCGAGTATTTCATGACCACAACGACGGCCCACGCGGCCAAGGTCATGGTCTGGCTCGAGGAGCTGCTGCAAACCCGCTGGCCCGATCTCAAGGTCCACGTCACCTCGGTCTCCGAGCAATGGGCTGGCTGCGCGGTCGCTGGACCGAAATCCCGCGAGGTTCTGGCCGCCTGCGTCGAGGATCCGGCGGTCATGGCCCACGAGGCCTTCCCCTTCATGGGCGTGATCGAGACCAGCCTGAAGGGCGGCATTCCCTGCCGCATCGCGCGGATCAGCTTCTCCGGCGAGCTGGCCTACGAGGCCTACGTGCCGTCCGACTATGCGCCGGCCATGATGGACCTGCTGTGGGGCGCGGCCGAGCCCCTGGGCGGCTGCCTCTACGGCCTGGAAGCCCTGGGCGCCATGCGCATCGAGAAGGGCCATGTCACCGGCGCCGAGCTGGACGGCCGCGTGACCATCGACGACGCCGGCCTCGGCAAGATGGCCTCGCCCAAGAAGTCCTTCATCGGCAGCGCGCTGCGCTCGCGCCCGGAGCTGCTGCGCGAGGACCGGCCCCGGCTGGTCGGGGTTTTCCCCAAGGACCGCAGCCAGACGTTCAACGGCGGCTCGCTGCTCTGCGCCGCCGACCGGGTCGAAGGGCTGGGCGAGGGCTGGATCACCGCCGTCACCCATTCGCCGGCCCTGGGCCACTGGATCGGCATCGGCTTCATCTCCGGCGGGCACGAGGCCTGGAGCGGCCGGGCCGCCGTGGCGGCGGACCCGGTGCGCAAGGGCAACACCGAGGTCGAGATCGTCTCGCCTCACATGTACGATCCGAGCGGGGAGCGGATGCATGGTTGAACGGGTTACCGCCCTCGAAGGGCATGTGGCCAGCGGCCGTTTCGGTGCCGCTGGCGAGGTCGGGGTCACATTGCATGAGGTGCCGGACCTGACCCTGCACCAGGTCGCCGCCTGGCCGGACAGCTTGTCGGCGGTCGGCGCCAAGGCCGCCAAGGCGGCCGGCGTGGTCGACGCGAGGATGTGGTGTTTATTAGAGGGCGGCAATTATTGGAGGACACACGGTAACCTAAATGATTCAAAGGATACAACATTCGTCAAAATAAGGAGATTTTGTTGAACACTTGCTCCATGTATACGGACGACTTCATAAATACTCACTTCTATCAATTGTTATAAGTTTTCATTCCCAACATATAGGACATTCGGATATTATGCTTCTGCGTTTTTAATAAACGTGTTTCTCCCTTTCTTTAAATTCTTTGCAAAGGGTTGTCCTGTTTCACTCGAGGTGATGCTGTGACCACTGTCTGACGAAAATTAAACAAATGACTATTATTGGTTAACAAACATTAAAAATTTGAGCAAAAACCAGCTTTTTAACAGAGTTCTAATACATTGGGACAGCTTAAATTCAAGTTTAAAAGTTTCCAAGTCCTATTTCTCTAAGTGGTAAGATGCTTGATATTAAATGTGGAAAGAGCTATACAGGTTCAAGGTGTTTAAAGAAGTATTACACAATGGAACACCGCATGTATTGCAGTACGAAGAAACAGAACGAGAATTCCACGGCTATAGAAATCTTAAATTGGTGATTAAACTATTTAATGTAACTTTAATGAAAATTACGATAACTTGACTAAATGTAAAAGCAAATGATAATGATAATCGCCGCATTTTTTTACGCAAAAGTGTGTATTGACTGCACTCGAAGGAGGTACGCAAAACCTGTTACATCCCACTGTTAACTGAATGCAGGGAAGGCAATTTGAATACGCCCAAAAATCGTGTAATCAATTATAACAATTTCACCTACTGTTCTCGCAATAAAATACAGGATAAGCTTGGAGTGTTCAAGGATAGGATAGACAAAATGAATTCATCTGGGAACTTACTAAACAGTAAAAAGACCAAAAGATCACCCTCTAGTAAGAATTATGGCTTTCACTTCCTTATTACGTCAACTCCTCCCATGATCCCGCTTGATTTAGCATAATATTAAGCCTAAATACAAACGAACGGATATTACATTCAGTTAGTCTAGCTACTTGAATGATACTGAGTGGTTTCGATCAAGCATTTGGATAATGAAGTTTCGGATAGTCATGCATAGACACTGTACTTGTCAGCGTCCAAACGTGGAAATTGCAGCTGTTAGACAATACTGATGCTCGTCTTCAAAACGGTATGGTGCTAATCATTAAGATCGTTATGCAATGACTTGTTGTACCATTCTTCTGTATTTTGCATTAAAATGACGTCACTGCTTGGTAAACTAATAAGGCAATGGCAAACTTTTTCAAACTTAAATCCCCGGAGTATCACAAATATTTTGATAATAATGAACTTTTTTGTTTTATACTTCTTTCTGCAAATAGAAATACCTTCATCTAAGTTGTCATCAACAGGAGGATTGTTGCCCCGTAAAACGAGTGTATCGAGTTTGTTATTTGGTAAGTACGCTCTGCTTAAACAACACTTTTTTCCATTGTCTAAATATGTTTCTGGGACCATACAGGAACGCAACCACCTGAATTCCTATGAGAATATAGTACTGGTAGTCTTGGTTTTAATCAATGTCATTAAAAATTTAGGACCCCGAAATGCAAAAACGTATCTTCAAGTATATTCTCAGCAGACACATTGCAACTATAAACAATTCTCAAAGAGTGGAGCGTTACCACAATAGCTTGCAATTTAACGGCGCTGAGCGGATTCGAACCCGGGACCTCATGATTACTAAACCAACGCCCATTGCCAATCTGTTCATTAGAAGAGCACCTAAAAGGACAAAGCAAGGATGTTATCACAAACTTTACGTAAGTGATGCACTATCAGAAATGATCTGCATCATATCATTAAAATATACTGCTGCAAGTGTTTTGCTAAAAACAAATTAGTTATTAGGCTGCTGAAAGAGGAAAGATAATCGCCAAACACTATTTCAAGTAAGCGTATTCGTTTTCGTAGACATAAGGTGCAAGATCTTAATAATAATTCAATAACACATTTGATCAACGTTTCGAAGCATTCCTAGCATTGTAAAAAGTAAAATGCTAGGCGAAAGATGTAATCTGCTTACAAAAATGACAGTTTAAAGAAAGAGGCATATTAATATATTTTTTCTTCTTTTTAACTAAACTAACGTTACGTTAAACTAAACTGTTGAGAGTAATAAGTAATATAAACGGGATGATACTAAGTTAAAGAACAATCTATCAAGAAGCAGAGAAAAATGATCCAAAGTTAAGACTACAGATATGTAAACGAGAGCAAATACAAAGGAGGAGTAGGACAGTGGTAACAATTAACAAGGGAGAAATTAATATTCGAAAGAAATGCAAAGGGCCAGATGGCACTATATTGTTCATTATAGGACTGAGGTTGTTAACACTTCAAATTTCAAGCCAAGTATGTTATTATATTAAATAGGTTAACGCATATTATCCCAATCTTTACAATTATAGACCCTCTAATTTTTAGGCAATTTCCATTGATTGCCTTTTGTTTCTGATTAAAATGTTATTTAGTGTTGCTAAGAGAGAGTTTCTGAAGAGAGTTTCTGAAAAGCGTCGTTGCAAACGAAATATTTTTTTATCTTTTGTCAACGTATCTTTCAGAAGCCGAATAGTCTTGAAATCACTGAAAAAAATTATTTTTCCTAATTATGATTTTTCCCCAAAAACTTTTTTTTGAAAATGATTAGCAGTTAGCCCAGATGGAATTTTTTATCCTTGGAGGATAGTATTTGGATTTGGATTTGAAAAAAGATGAAGATTAACATCATAAGAGGAAATAAGGGATGAAATTTTAAAATGTAGTCATTCGAATATCAGCGCATGTTACATTTATGTTTATTGTAATAGGTTTGAACGGAGACTGCGAGAAATATTTTTATGAAGCAAATCATGAGTAAAATGGAACTCGACTAGGTTATTTCCCATATACGTTATTTATGACAAGTGCAGGGGTTCATGAGAACATTCATGGTAACGTTTCAGGTCCGGTCTCCTCTTTGAAATATGTGGTGCATTTTTTAGACTGTTACGTAACGGTGATGGATAGGGTTATGCTATCCATTACGGTGCGTTACAGATGGGTGAGTGGGAGTGAAAAAAGTTGTTCGGCAGCGTTACGTAATTATTGAAATTCCCTTTAAATAGTATGTTAGGTGTATTATGGGGACGTTCTGACACTGGAGCATGCATGATGCTACATGAGACGGACAGCCTAATGAGATTCACATATTTTAGACAATGTTAGTTTTGTCACGAGATTGTGGCTGTTCAATTCTTACTAGTTCCTTGGTTTTGGTTAATGTTGGTGCGTCTGTTACTTTCCGAAAGTTGTTTAGTTGTTATTACATGATTTACTGTTTCATTGCTTTATTTGTAAATACAGCGCAATGCTTCATCACGATGATTCATCAAGTCAGCCCTAATTATTGAAGACTAGGACAAGTATACCGGTGCAAACCTGTCTAATAAACACACACAAACGAGTGCATTCGGGTGAAAAACCGTTTAAATGTGATGAATGTGACAAGAAATTTTCTCTAAAGTGTAATTTAAACACGCATCAAAGAATGCATTCGGGTGAGAAACCGTTTAATTGTGATGAATGTGACAAGACCTTTTCTCTAGCAGCAACTTTAAAGACGCATCAAAGAGTGCATACTGGTGAGAAACCGTTTAGATGTGATGTATGTTACAAAAGCTTTTCGCTGGTACATACTTTAAACACACACAAACGAGTGCATTCGGGTGAAAAGCCGTTTAAATGTGATGAATGTGACAAGAAATTTTCTCTAAAGCGTAATTTAAACACGCATCAAAGAATGCATTCAGGTGAGAAACCGTTTATTTGTGATGAATGTGACAAGACCTTTTCTCAAGCGGCACATTTGAAGAAGCACCACAGAGTGCATATGAAAGAGAAACCTTTCAAATGCGATGTATTTGAGAAATACTTTTCTCATCGGGAGTCTTTGAACAGGAATAAAACACATCATACAGGTGATAAACCTTTTAAATGAGATGTATGTGACAAAGCTTTTTCTGTAGCGAATATTTTGGAAATGGGGCAAAGAGTACATACATGTGAGAAATTGTCGAAATGTGATACTTGTGACAAAACTTTTTCTCTACAGCATAATTTAAACACACAATCAAGAATACATACGGGTGAGAAACCGTTTAAATGACATTGTTGCATGTGGCAAAACCTTTTAGAGGTAATGTATGTAAGAAATGCTTTTCTTTACTGGACTATTTGAACGCGCATACTGCATACAAATGAGAAAACTTTTAAATTTGATGTTTATAAGAAAAATGTTTCCTTACAGTAAAGTTTGGAAGTCTAATAGAAGTATACAGTATCCAAAACTTAAGCCTTTTATAAGTAGGGTTTATAGCTCACAGCTCAGATGTTACAGATGTTACTCAGATTTACAGCTCAGATGTTTCTCATATAATTTCCCATTAAATGTTTTTCTTAGGGGTCATGTATTTATTGCAAGAATGTAGCAACAGGATTAGAGTAAAAAAAAGAAGTATATAGGATAAACTTAGTCTTATTGGGACTTAGGAGTTCCACTTTGGCAACGGTATTTTTCAACCACTTTGTGTCCTTGGGCCAAGAAAACCCAAACGTACGAAAACGAACTGAAAACACTATGGTTTGTCCGTAAATTATTTTCCAAATGACACAAAATCCTTATCTATTTTGTGAAATTGCATTTGTCAAGTCTCGGAAAAAGTTTTCTTTTTTTTACTTGAAACAAAATAATAATTAGCTACGATGCAGATTTTCAACCCATTTCTGTTTCAACTTGAGCTAAAATACTTGTTTTTCTGAATTTTCTTGAAATTTTCAAGATATTTGGTTTATTTACTAGCCTGGTGGACTAACTGAGGGGTAAATGGGGCCTGAAAATGGGCTAACTAAATTTTTTTTTTCTAAAAAAAAAGTGTGGAAATACTTGTTCTTTGGGTCTGATATAAGTGCCCTTGAAGCCTTGAATTGGAATTTAAAGTAAGAAAAAAAGTCTTCCATTGGCTTTGGAACTCCAACTGCAACAGTCTTTTAAAATACGGTCTGGACTTTCACTGACAAGTTTGACGTGATGCAGGACTGTCATGCACACAAAATTTCATGTCATGCACAAAAAAAGTAGTGAGGGAATAAGTCTTGCCCCCCCGCCCAAATAAAAACAAAAGTATTTTCCTTGAAATTCATCTTCCTTCGGACAAAATTCTGATCATTCTTGGCAACGCCATAGTTCTCAATGTTACGACTGTAAAACTTGGCGAATGTGTGCTCCGAGCTCCATCGGCCTCGTTTCAAGATGTCCGAAATGGACATTCCAATTTGCCTCGCTTTGCTAGCTGTGCGCCTTATAAACTTATGCATCGACTACAGCTAGAGCGGGCTCGTCCTTTATCCCTCTGTATATCGGGGTTTTCGTGGCAGGCCTGTAAGGCTTTTTATAAGTAATAAAGCTTTTACTTGCACCAAGGAATTTTGCTGAGTTAAGCAAGCTGGTAAGTAACTGACAATGCACAGCTTACTGTCATCCGGAAACTGCTCGTAAACAACAGGTAAGATGTTTCTTCTTGGCTTTGTGAGTTTTAAGTTCTAGTTAGGTAGCAAAATAATCTTCTCCTCTAAGACTATGACGCTATCCGCTTGCATAAGTAGTAAAATATGCTGCCTACGTGCGCCAAGAATCATCAGGAGAAGTACAAGCTTACGAGCTAACTATTTAAAAGCAAGATGGTCATTATTGTCACAGGTCTGACAGTAGCTTAAAACAAGGTTGATGTCCCAAATATCCATATACCTGGGTAATGGAGGGTGTTTATTGTGAATACCTTTCAAATATCTGGAGGCCAAAGGATGATTAGAGAGGTTCGCTGCCCCTTGTAAGCTCAAAATTGTCGATAGGGCACTACGTGCAGAACATAAGCCACTGTTTTGACATCTACCATTGTCAATGTAAGGCCGGCGGCAGTCGGGCGCAACAGCAAGACGATCAAACGACACAACTTTGCGGTTAGCAGTTCTGTATCGTCATTGGTTTTGATAATAACTTGTTTGTACAACGAATAAAAGGAATCGCAATCATCTAGGAAAGAACAAAAGCATTCCTTGATCAATACAAGATATAAAATAATTGTCCGAGCGATAGCGAGCACAATTACTACAGTCAAAATTGATTCTCTAGGGGCTTGTAAAATATTATTCACCAAAATCTACCCCCACCACTCACTTCGAAGCCGCTGACTACAGTCGCCGTAGCGAACGTTTTAATTCAAAGCGATTTTCATTCAAGGTTTGTTGTCGGAGCAAGAGATTCGTGATTTATTTAGTTCTTAGCAGGAAGAAGGCGTGTCATTCTATGGTTTTACTGATCAGGAATTAAAGTCGAGGCATAATGAATCTAAACGTAGCAATGTTCAAGTCCACGACGACCTATAAGAGCTTGAAGAGACCGACTATGATACAAGTTCCGACTCAGTTTGTGAAAAACGTAATTGCCGTGTACGGGAGTCACACATTGACAGATACCACTCGGCACTTGATTACTTCCGACAGCGAAGTTGGCCCAGCAAAAACCTTGGATAGAACTTGTAAGGAAGTTGAATTTTTCAACCGATCTTTCCGCCTCATTTAAAGCTTAAAAGTATTAAATTATTAAATTAATTTTGTCGATTTCAACATAGTCATACAAAAAAGTCACTGTTCTTGTGACTATGATTTCAAGATGTAAGGACCTTTCCACAAATTTTCATGTTGCCAATCGAGACGCTCTCCAGACTATGACAAATTATATTTAGTGAGAGACATTATGGATGTAGTAAACCAAAAATGCTTAGAGCATAAAAGAATTTGCAGTACTTTTTCAGTCCCACCCCCCCCCCCCCCCCCCCCCCCCCACCCCCCTCCGGGTATGGATTCGTGAAGACCAGAAATATCTGTTTAAGTTTAAGTTATACATAGAAGGAAAGGGCAGCAGTTGTCAGTGTATTAAAAACATTTATAACAGGATGAAATAGCAATAGTATGCTGATGAATCTTTAAAAAATCAACTCATGCGAGTTGCAACACACTGGACTAGTGCCAATGATGGATGTTTATCCGAATACATCCCATGTAGTTGCAGTATCTGCAGCAAAATTGAAACAGACCACGTTGCCGTGATGGGACAAGGGCTCCAGACCCGCTGCTAGAAAAGGACCTACAAAGATAGAAACACGTCCCTTAACTCTATCAAGAATATCAAAACAAGATTTAGGAGCATCAGGCAAGATTGTCAACAGTATTTGTCGTATAGTAAACAATAGTTCTAAAAGTTTGTCATAGTCACCAAAAGTAGCGAACCCGCGACTGATTAGCTGCTAGTTGTGGGAAAGGTGACAGTTGGTGCCAAAACCTGGATTTTTATATATCAAAGCTTGGTCTCTTGGGATTTGTGCTTCGAATTCCTTTCTCCTCTTCTTGGATCATGGTCTTAGTCCTTCTTCATCGCCTAAATGTGGTTCTCCTATGTTCTTCTCTCTGGTGTCATGGTATGTACCTTGCAACTCAACGCTTTTTAATTTATGTTTCTTTGACTTTTTAATGCTATGCTGCCCGTTTTTGGTCGCTGAGATCTGGACATTCTTTCGTGCTAACGTCCTGTCACGTTGTTTACTGACATCAGTCAACTCATTGAGATGGATGGCCTTTACACGTAGCCTTTGTCTCCAACTTAAATTTTAAACTATAAACCAAGGATATGGCAAATACAAATTGGACTATTGTCCACTATGCGACATATTCAATACATAGAGGGATTATAAATGTGTAAAGAAACAGAATCGCGCTGGAGCAATGTACTTTTCGGCTGGAAACAAGGAGCAAAATTTCCTAGCTGCGCATTTGCCCTTAGGAGAAGCGTTGAAAGTTGCTATTATCGATTGGGACAGGAGGGAGAAAAGGATTCCATTATTTGGGTAACACCAATGTAAACATGAAAATATTGCGGTCAAGAACTGAACCTTGAGGAACGCAAACTTCAATGGGGAACTCTTCACATAGAATTCCGTCCATTTTAAAGGGAATTTTTTGATCTGACGGGAAGTACTGAACAAGATCAAAGAATCTTACATTAACACCCAAGCTGAAACCTTTCCAATTTTCTCATATAACCGGGACTATCTGTGCAACTATTAATATGTTCTGTCACAACTATCAAAATATCATCAGTTTAGCGGGAGCCTCTAAACATCTACTGAGCATCATCATAACAGTCAGAGGATCTGCAAGAACTTCACTTGTTGATTGTTTAAAAACCATTCGAAGACTTTACTCGCGAGTGAAATAAGACCTACGCATCGATATTTGACAGGATCAGATGGTTTGCCTGCACTACCGATAACAGGGACAACACTAGCAATTTTCCATCTTGATGGAAACAAGGATTCATCAGGCTAACATTGTAAAGCCAGCAACGTAGACATCTCAAGAGTGCGCTCTTTCAGTACAACTAGCGACATCGTAACAAGATTCGACCACTGCACTTGCAACTTATGCTGCAATAACTGGGTTAGGTGACTCCTATTTTTAGCATAATTAGTTTCGCCACATGAGCTCCCAATCATCCACCGGTGAATATAGACATCCAGCTCTGCGCCATCTAGTTAACGTGGTTACTATTCAGAATCATCTCAATTACAACATAATGAGATGAGTTTATATCGCAAAAGTCTCCATTCTCGTACTAATTTTCTGCTCATGCTGAATACTGAACCGTGTTGACAATTCAGTTTATGCTTTCCACGTGATATCATAGTGAAACGTGACACATGAGCGCATATTGATACCAACAACTGTAATTTCTCAATTATTGAATAGTTATTTTAAGGGCATTTCAATAAGCCATATTTAATAAATGGAAATTGAGAAACAGTCTGTTTGTAATCTTGAGCTCTACTATTGAGCATCTCTGAAAAGGGTTTTCTGGGTAGTTAGCAAGTAGGTAAAAGCGGGAAACACATGAATATTGAAAGCAGATTTCAATTGTATCACCTGAACGCGGTCCGTAGAAATAAGGTGTTATTTTACAAGACAGCCTAAGTATATCTAACGTCGTGATACCGATGATTTTCGACGTTAATAAAGATATATGAAAGGTCAGATTCTTGTAAGAAGCAGCGGAGCCTAAGTTCCATAGATTCGGTAGCACTCCCATTCTCAATTACGGAACGCTAGTAATAGGCTTAGATTACGGTTGCGATAATACACTGTCTCCGAAAATTGGTTTGGAACGCCGAAACACCAATAATTCTCCCTTTAAAACGAGGCTTTTTCTAGTAAAACCTCCTGGTCACGAGGTTGCAATGAAAACATACACGCATCACCCTAAGAATTATAAATCCTAATATAAGCGAATAATTACGAGAAAATTACAAAACTTTGGAATTTAGAATTTGGAAACTTTTGATTCAATTCCTGCGAAAACAAATTAAAATTCAACTTCCAAAGCAAAACTAAATCAAAATACAAAACTGTTTTGATATTACGAAGTTCTCCTATAACAATTAATGTCCATAGCGCCTACAACTCATAGTATTAGCAGAGTCCTTACAAAAACTCTTTTGCTTTAAAAGGTGCATGCTCTTATTCAATTGAATATTTATGGGAAAAACGATGGTCATATCCCTCAACTCCGAGCTAAATACTGAGTGTGTTTCAATTCACACCAAACTTCATGGCGTCTAGTCTTTCTTGGAAGCCCCTGCGAAAGCAGTCTTCGGAGACTTGAATTGCTACATACCTAATCTTGTTTTTCACCGCTCTTGATGAACAGTCCAGTTTAACTGATAAAAGCTTAGAAAAGGATGGGCTTTTTATGAAGGAAGTTGTTAGAACGCCACCTTTACAAAAACAACAGATGCTGTACTTCAAGATACTGAAGGTTTTTATACGGCCCTATTTTGATGGCAATACAGTAAGGCTCAAAAACCAGGAATAAAATTATGAATATTTATCAAGTGTTAAGTTAAATATCCGTCTCTTTAAGACCGTCCCAAAGATATCACCATAAATTTTTTGTAGCATACATCGATGACGTTGGCACATATTGTGAATTGTCATGCGCCTTACCGCTCTTGTCATTAAAAGGAACAAAAAATTATATTGTTTTGATTGTACTGTTCCAAGACAATGTATCACTTACAGCAACTCTATCCCCTTGTGTCAAGGTCATATTCATGCTTATTGTAAACCGCGGAAAGAGAAAACGCCGCCGGAATCGCAAAAGAACAAGGGCATCCGTATCATAATGCTTATGTCAAGGATATGAAATCTCTTGTTGGCTCATTTCCGTTCTAGCCAGAAACGATGAGTTCGAAAATCCTTAGGAGACAATCGTGATACAGACATATATATCAATATCTACATTACATATATATATATATATATATATATATATATATATATACATACATACATTACATTCGCATTCGAAACGAAGAGAACATCTCTTTTCTATTTTGAATTAAAACAACTTCTGCTCATCCTTCATCCAAAAGTCACAATTGTGGACAATGGGCTTAATGTCATTGGGTATGAGAGGCTCCAATGTCAGCAATGTTAACTACACCTTTAACCAATGACCTTTGACCAAATAAGTATTCAAACCTGTGTCTATTTATCCAAAACGCTATGAATATTGTCTTCTAAATTTTTTTGATGTAATTTTTTTGATGTAATTTTTTGATGTAAGATTTAGAATTACGTACTCATCTCTAATTTTATGTTTTTATCCCAATGACGTTATGTTTCAAAATCCAAACTGTACAACATTTGTCCTTCGAGTTTCAACATGAGTCCTACTTTTTTCAATGAAACTATTACTTTTGAACAAAATGAAGGACTAGTAGAATGGAGAAATTACAACAATTTCATGCATTTCCATGTTGATACTTAATTGAATTTTGCTGAAGAACGGAAGCTGTAGCAAACACACTCTTCTGGCAACCAGCAGATGTACGTCCAAAAGAATCCTAGTGATAGTAGAGGTTTCCAGATTGACACACTCCTAAGAAATGAAACCTCTAGGAATAGTGTAAAATTGTATACTGTAATTCATCAAACGAAATAGACTTGAGGTGAACAGCTATGACAATGGAAAGAAGCCGAAGATGGTGGCAAAGAAATAGAAGAAATCAACCTTAGACAAGGATAGAATCCTTAGAAGCTTACTAAAGAAATTTAGATAAAAATGAAATAAGGAATTTGATAACACCTGTATTGCTAATGAGTAGCAGAAACGAGTGGAAGGGGTAATGACAGAAAGTGCAAAACAAATCATTACATATGAAAAAGCACTGCACCATAGAGTTCCTGTATAACTGAAGACATGACAAGAAAGATGGAGAAGAGACAGAAATCAAAGAATTAGAGCGGTGATTGAAGAGGACAGAGGAACAGGTTGAGCGATGAGGTAAGAAGGGAAATAGAAAAAGCAAGATAAATAAGGTAGAAGTCATACAGAGTGGTAGCGGAGTTGATAAGGACACAAAACCAAACAATTCACTATAAAATACAATAAATCAAAATGAAACAAATGAAATGACAACAATATTGCGCTTAATAACTAAAAATTGGGAAGTTAACCACCTGATGACTCCATAAGGCCAGTGTATCCCCAAACGGAACGACCATCTTCCATGCTCATTTCCAAAATGTGAGTTCATTCATCCTCAGTAGGGCAGCACAAATCAATAGTACTAATATTCAAATAGGAGTGAACTTTCTCTATTATATAAGAGACACAGTACGAAAGAAAATGTAGAGAAATATTTTAAGAACGTTTATAACAAGGACAGAACAACAATAAAAAGGATCTAAAAATTATTCTAAATGACAAAGTAAAGGAAGAACATAAAAGCTTAGGCGCTTCTCAGTGAAATGAGGACGGGACTTGATACCGTGAAAACAAAGTAATTAGAAGTAATAAATTGAATCTTCTTGTAATTGCTAAAAGGGACAGAAGAGGAAGATGTAAGAGAACTACCTTCTAGCAAATAGCAAACGTATGTCATAGGCAAATTACAAGAACACCTTATCAAAATGTAAATGGTGCCAATTCAAGAACTGAAAATAATTTTAATACGTAGATATATATATAAACACATACAAGGAAGGACTATATATATGCCAAGAAGCACTATTTATACTTTTGTTTAAGTGTACGGTACAAAAACGTAGAGCCTAGTTTATGCAAACAAACGTAAGAAATCTTAGTCGTGCTTAATTTCAGAGGACTACTTGATTGAATAATTAAATGACGGCTAATTTAACAAACATTTCTCTTGAAAACACATATATGTATGTTTATCGAGACACAAGAAACGAAGTAGATGACATTTGCCTTTAAATCACTCTATACGGTCAATCGCACTGTGTAACAGTCAAAGAAAACATATTCATTTAAGTACATATCTCTTTAATATATCTATTTATGTCTCTCTTTATATAATACTAAAGAAGATGATATCAAAACGTCATTGAAAATATGTATTTTTTGAGAGATGTAAACACAAGTATGAGATTTATCTTTTCAATCTGCCTTGTTGCAAGCTTTTCTGTTTACTTCAATCCTAACAGTTGGTCTTGGCACTCTTCTCTGCACTAATGAGACCTTGAGGAACAAAATACGACGATCTTCAAATTGTGCATTTGTAAGATTTTACACATATATAGATAGATATCCATATCTCTTATAGGTGTTGACAACACATTTAAAGAATACAGAATGGTTAATAACTCACTTATCCGCAAGGTGAATTTTCAGAATCTTAATTCATAAGATGCCAAATACAAGGGAAAGCTCGCTTTGAGCAAGACTCAACCTTCCATATTTATATTTACACTGCTATGTATAGATTTATATCTGAAAGAATTGAAAATTGTGAAAGCTGTGAAAGGAGTGGCGTAGGCTCATAATGCATTATGGGCCATTCCCTTGAAAATCAAGGATCAGACTTTTTATGGGGAGAATCGTACTCGTAGTGTTAATGAAATATTTCCTTTGTTATGAACCCAACCATTTTTTTATCCTTTACGTATTAGTGAGTATGAGTGTGCCAGTTAGCCCTATTGATATTATGGCTAGAGTGCACGATACAACAGGATAGATCCTAATTTATTCAAAATCAAGCCCTGGTAATAAGGGAGAACCAAGTCGTATCACATAGAGCCTCAAGTAACTGAGGAACTTAGCTTCTCGTTTATTATGATTAATTATTTGTACGCTTTTTGCCTTTACTTATGTATTTATACAATTATTTATCTACTGAAACCGTTGTTAGAGGGCTCGGTAAAGTAAAATAGAGCCTAGAATTAAGTACCGCAGCTAACAGAAGTTTCGTGTCATGCGACGTTCATCGGACTACATACGTTTTTATGTATGTAAGCGTGTATACGTGTATGCAGTTTGCGTGTATGCAAGTATTCAATCTGCATGTATGTATATATGCACTTATGCACGTATGCATGTATGCATTTATGTATATCTTTATATGTATAAATACATGAACAGATGTATTTGGATATAGATGCACGCATTCTAGAACGTAAGTGCATGTGTCTGCAAGTAAGTATGTATTTATGAATGCGTTTATGTACGTACGCGTGCATGCAAGTATGTATGTACGCATGTTTGCCAATACGCCTTTTAAATAAAGAAGCAGCTTGCATCATTAACGTTTTGACGGACTTCATATTATCGTTTGTTTCTTTATTAATAGAAGAATAATGATAGATAGATAGATAGATAGATAGATAGATAGATAGATAGATAGATAGATAGATAGATAGATAGATAGATAGATTGGAATTCGTAAACGTTCTAAAAACAGAGCACTTCAAATACGTCAGTAAACATGAAATTTACTTTTGGACAGTCATTCAAGAATCAATCAAGAAGACTAAGTTTCCTGTGTTCTATCCATCATTGGAGAAGCTTTTCCAATATCTGACTCCGTTATCTTCGAGGCACGCCGAAGACGAGCAAGAAAACGTAAAGTTTTGTTGAATAACAAAGATATTGAGAAGCAAGAGAAGTCGGCAATGAACGCATTTACATTCATGAACGATCGTGTGTATTTCAAACTGGCACTGTGTATATCAAATCCCACAGGCACGGAAACCTTGGGATTTCTTCTTCAGAAAGAACTTTCTCTGACAAATCTGCAGAGTTGGACACCCAATGTCGTAGATTAAAAACTCCTCTCTTCATAACAGATTTAACATTCTCGTAAAGTAAAAATGCTTCAGAAAAGGTAGATTCCCCACCAGCAAAATCATCAACATAAAATGACCGTAAAATTTTGTCTTCCAAGTCGGGGTTGTCAGTCAAAACTGTGTGTCAGTGGTGGTGTATAGTACAGTTCAGTAAAAAAAGGTGAACACCTTAGACCAAACAAAACTTTTGTAAAAGCTAATTTAATGATCTGGGGGGTCGAACTACTAATATCTTTCACCCACAAAAAACGTAAAAATGATTAATCATCCGGGTGCACAGAAACATTCAAAAATGCCTTCTCGATATCGGCACACAATGCATTCTTATGCGTACGATGAAACATCGGAACATCAAATAACAAAGGACTCAAACTAGGGCCAATGTATAAACACAGGTTCAAACTCACTGAATTCAACTTCAGCAACGAATGCATTTGAGAAGAAATGACTATCTGTGGATTGCCAAATCGATTCTTAAGAATCCCCAGTGCTACTTTATAGTTAGCATTCGTGAGCGGTAGACCTGAAATCGCATCTGAGGAAGAGCCTCCTAGATAATTTCTAAGATAATTGAACTTGTCGATATCTGATAGTCCCTCATTGGAATCGACTGCAGACTCGAAAAATTCTCTAAAGGTTCGCCATTCGGTAACGTCACCCAAAAACTTTTTAAATTCGAGCTCTGGGAGTTTCATTTGATTCATAGCATTTCTAGTAGCATTTCGTGAAGAGATGGACAAAACTTCATCCTCGTCATCGGGGTTGAGTGGAGCAATGCAAGGCGTAGATATCTGCAACTGTCTATCGATTTTCGTAAGGATAGATTCCACTGGAAGATCAAATTCACACGAAGAAGTAACTTCTGCGTCTATATCAGCTTCGTCCAAAGAAGATCTAGGATTTCGTCATTAAGAGAGCTGATCTTGGTCCACTTTGCCTCTATAATATTCTGGAACGTGACCAGATCAGGTTCAGATGCTTAACTGTAATCACCAAAAAGATTTTCCACTTTCTCTATCAAATTCTTGACGAAATTTTTACTCGTGGTTCTAACTCGTTTTTTCGTAGCAAGTTCAGCAATATCAGGCTCGGGTGACCCAAAAATGTTATAAAACAGCTACATCTAAATAAGACGCATAATCGCGAGAAGAATTGAATGTAACATTAATTTGTCTGAACTCCGTTAAAATCAATCAAAATCTCAAATCTATTGAGCACAAAGAGGACTGCTATACAAGAGACATAAGTGTTACAATAGGAAAGGCTAATTACGTACAGGAAATAACTGTTAACAAAAAGGACGAAAACGAGATTACTAAAAAGGAGATTAGGCTTTGGCAAATACTCTAAAGGAATCCTCTTGGTGGTCGTCAGCAAGTTGTGGGTTTTTAATCGAATGCTGTCCTATTACCGAGTCATTAGAATAACGTTTAAATAGTATTAAATGTTGGCCAAACTGACAAATTTTAGGCTTCTCGGTTGTAAAGTCAAATAGAGGAAGATGGGCTTTAGCGGTTGACTATTCAACAAATTAGGGATAAAAGTTAAAGATTACTTACAGCCAGGTGAATCATTAGTCATTTGATGAGGATATGAATAGTTATGGGACAAAGTGTGACGTAGAATGATGATTTTCTGTTTCTCTGGAACTTTGATTTGACAGAAAATGACTGATGAGTGGTCGTGTATAACAGATATCACCAATTAAAATATCTGTCTCTTCTTTCCACAGCTGCTGAAGCTGCTCTGAAAGGTACGTTTTGGACATAGAATGATTTAATATTCTTTCTTATCTTTTATTATCTGAAACAGATTGTTAAACTTACAGCATTTGTTTATCTTTAACTCATGTTTCGGTTTTGTAAGCTCAGAGTTCAATCTTTTCTACTTTTGAAATAAAACGATGTGATAATGTTGATCAAAAAACTTTTGCATTGCAAATTTTCCGTGAGTGAAATCTATGTTTTTAGCTAGGAATCAATTGCTCCTTTTCAGACCCACTTTGTAAAGAGGCCCACAGACGCGCAATAATCTTGATTTTAATACTGATGAAGGCGTAAATTGATAACATTATTGATCGTCTGTGGGCGATGATTGAAGCATTGCACAGTAACTTGACGAAATCAAAATCCGTAGATATTTATTGACGGTCCATTGATAATTTTAAATTGTTTGCACCAGGGAGGTGTTAATAGAATTGGGATTTATGAAAGGATGTCTGTGGTTTGCAGCACGTGATCGATATTGGTCCAGTATTTTAGTCTTTTCTTTGAAGTTCCGAGGATAGCTGTTCCATACACGACAAAGGGCACCAGTGAAATGGTCCAAGATTGTCAATAAAATTGAATCGTCTGTGGGGGACCCAAAATTTCATCAATAAAAGTCTGTCCCCATGATTGTCAATTTTCATTGCGCGTCTATGGGCCGCTTAAGTAATGAGGTTGTTTATCTTTTCATTTGATAGTGTGTCGTAGGCAATTTTGAATCTAAATATGTGTTGTGTCTCCGGAAAGATTGGCAAACACTACCATGATGGATGTCATTGTTACTTTATACTTTAATGATGGAGTCTCCAATTGCTACAACGGATGAGCGTCTCGTCGCTGGTGTGCCATTTATACTACTCCTGGGAATACAAAAACATATCTAATAGTTTCTTTGTGGCACAAAACAAGATATTGCACAAAATAGCGAAAAAAATGTGTATTTAAAAGCTTTTTTTGTCCGACACTCCTCACAGTACTAAAGTCAGAATAACCAAGTGTCAGCATTTCATTTGGCCGGACTGAAGTCAGTCCATATAAAAGCAAGAAAACCTTTGCTATGCAGACAGAAAAAATTCGTTTTCTCGCTGGGCCTATTCAATTAATATTGTTTTTAGCGGATGCTGATTGGTCCAAAAACAAAAGCCATTCAGGAAGTCCAATTTCTGATTGGCTCCTTCAAAATACAGTTTGTATACTCTTTCACACACTTAATTTCGGTCATTCTGACGTTAGTACTCTGAGGAGTGTCAGACGAAAAAAGCTTTTCAGTACAATATGTTTTCGCTATGAGTGAGTGAGTGAGTGAGTGAGTGAGTGAGTGAGTGAGTGAGTGAGTGAGTGAGTGAGTGAGTGGGTGGGTGGGTGGGTGAGTGAGTGAGTGAGTGAGTGAGTGAGTGAGTGAGTGAGTGAGTGAATAAGTGGGTGAGTGCGTGCGTGCGTGCTTGAGTGAGTGAGTGAGTGCATCAATGAGTGATTTAGTGAGTGAGTACATGAGGGAAAGAGGGAAAGAGGGAGGGAGGGAGTTTTGTTTGACTGAGTAAAGTTTTATTTAAATGATTGACGTATTGACTCGTTAAGTCAGATTATTCTATTCCAAGACTCGGACTCATTTTGCTACACGTTTTCGCTGGACACTGGTCACAGTAATCGTTTTTTTAATAACGAAAAACATCTCACTTTATGTGCTTATTATTTTCTTAGGCTTGTTTTAATCTTCGCCTTTCCAATAACTTTTTCTTTCTTGCTTCACTCAAGAACAAATGTTCAAATTACCACCCCAATAGCATTACAGCGCACAGTTTTCCGTGTTGTCAGCTGCACGAAATAGCGAAACCATTTTTGGACTGCATGCTTGAAAATATTAGTTATGCTTTTGGTTCACTTTTCTTATTCTTCTCCATCCCCTTACCCTTCTTTTCTGTTCCCATATGTTGTTTACTCTGTTTTGTTGTTCCTCCTCAATTTTCTCTCTTTGTTGTACCGATGCTTTCTCTAACTCTGTATATACTTTATGTTGCCTTTCCTTTTCCTGTTGTTTGAACTTGTTCTTCCAGAATAACTGTATCTATGTATTTTCAACCGTTTAGCTGGAGATAGTAATAGAAGTGTCATGAAATCTTTGATCCGCCACGCATGCTACATTATGACGTCTGAGGTGCAAGCGTGTGCCTGCAACCATGTGCCCTCAGATAGTTATTTACTATTTTGATGAATTAGGGCCGAAAGAGAAAGGACTGACGAGGATGGACAGGATTAGAAACGACTATATCAGAGAAACAGCCCGGGTAAGACGGTTGGATGATAAAGTGAGAGAGGCGAGATGGAGATGGTTTGGCCATGTGCATACCGAGTAGGAGAAGGAGAAGGAGAGGGAGGCCAAAGAGAAGGTTCATGGGTGTGGTCAGGGAGGACATGAGGGTGGTTGGCGTGACGGAGAAGAAAGCAAACATCAGACTGGTGTGGAGAAAAAGGGTCCGCTGTGGCGACCTTTAAAAGGAAGGAGCCGAAAGAAAAAGAAGAAGGGCCGAAAGAGAAAGGAAAATAGTTTAGAGGAATTGATAATGCTGCAAATTTTTGCGCTTGTTTCAATTTATCCGTTATCCTTTCATGGTTGCATGTCTCAAGTTATGTAAGCAGCTCATAAAAGTGGCCCATAAAGAATGCCTTACTTTAGGTTGCTGAGGATTATAGCACCTCCTGTGCAGCAAATACTAAAGCTGCCTCTAAGATGGTTTTATATACCTACCATTATCTGTATGTGATAAATCTTTGAACAATGGTTTTCGTTGTTTCACAGTCAAGCTGGTTTGTTTCTACCCCGAATTAGCTAACTCATTCCTTGGCAGCGTTACTGTCTGAACTTGTCTGAAGTGTAATTAAGGAATGTTGATCAACAATATTGTAAAGGGCTGAGGCCAATGACCAGATATTGTGTAAGTGTCCCGATTTCAACAGAGAATTGTTGAGAATAAGTGTTTTACATGGCCTCTTTACAGGTTGAAAAATGTCCCTGTGTTTCTTCATTGTGTATTGTAGAGAGAAGAACAGCGTTGCTTTTCAATTCCAGAGCATACAGTTTAAATGTGCAATCTCTGTTATACCTAGAGACACTTGAATCTGCTTGACGTTGTCTACTGTCTCTTTCTGCAGGGTGCCAACATATTTTTGCGATAGGTTACGCAAGGCAATGGAAATGAAATAAGTACAAACTGTGAATTTACACCTTGGCAAATTGCAAATCCCTCAAAGCGCTCCTATATTTACATATGCAACTAAACTATAAAAGCAAACGACTAATGTCTATATACCACACACTCATAACATTATTCCCTATGGATCCATAACCTATTGATTCATATTAATATATACAGAGGAATTCTTTTCCTGTAATTCAAGAAAATCTCAAAAGACATGATGATAAAGGAAGGAAGATATTTACTTAAAGTATGAGGATACCAATAACTAGTAAAGAAAAATACGTTCTGGGTACCTAGAGATCCATCGTATGCATTTTTATGTTAAAAAGTATAACTGGACGTAACACACAATGACAAAAGCCCCTTAAAAGAATTCCGTTATAATTTCACAAAACCTCAGACAATGTAATTACTCATGATCAGTATCTTGAGTTATCTTACAAGTTAAAGCTAGATATAAACTGAGATAATTTTTGAAACAAGAACAAGTTTTGCAAGCAATTACAAGTTCACCCTCCACCCTGCCCTAAATTGGCACATATCAAAGAACAATGAACGTATGGAAAAACTAGGTTTTCATCAAAAACTGCAAGGATCGAAGAATGACCTCGTGACCAATAATAATCAAGAACTTGTGCTATTAACTGATTTAAATTGGACAAAACACTATATTTCATGGCGTTCTTCTAATGTTCTCCAGTTTACAGTGGCAGATCTATTACTGTAGAGAGGGGAATCAAAGGGACCTATCCAAACACAGGATGGGGTGGGCTACATGTTTTTTGTTATCACTGTCATACTCTCTCAGTCACTCACATCCATGTTGTCATTGCAGTTAATGAAAATTCTAAAACTAAGTACAGTACCCAACAGTCCACTGTCAGGATTAACAAAACCAAAATTTACAAAAGATCCCTTGAAAGAGGCTACAACCAAGGTAGTCCTACCTGGATCCACCAATGACCTGTTCTTATCATTCTCTGAACCAAAACTGCACATAATCATGACAAATTTTGTTTTTTCAGCTTCACGCTGCACCGACGCTCAATTTTCTGTAAAGCGTCATGGCTGCTTTTGCATTGGATTGTGGTAACAATCAAATTAACCCAATTAATATTATATCTTTAGATTCCAGGTGCAGTGGTATATGTTATGAATGTTATAACATAAAACGTTTGCACCCTATATTACTAAGCCAGCGAATCAACTAGAAAGGTTTAAAACTAAACTGTTTTGTACTGGCCCAACTCCTCACTGGACCAGCCGGAACTATTTTTTGTCAATATCCACATAAAGCAATTTAGCAACCACTTATATCTCTAAAATAATAGCAGTTTGAAAAGGACAATAGGGAAATAGAAAATATGTCACCACCAGGACTCGAACCCAGGTCCACTCTTTTGAGGCAAGCGCTACACCAATTGAGCCACGTGACCACGATGTTGACGTAGTGCATTTCTTTTTTTTCGAATTAGCTCATAATCATCCACCGGTGGACATCGACATCCAGTTCAATGCAATCGAGACCACCCTCTCTAAGGTTATGGACTCAACCAATCGGACTAGTCCGTCATAGAGAAGAATTCCAATTAACCTTCACACAGGTAAGTGCTTGTTTAATTTTCAAATTCCTTTTCTTCTTCGTGCTTTCCTAATCGCTATGGCCTTATTTGGTTCAAGGCCACAGGTATCTGGCAGCTAGATCTCCCAACTAAACGACCTATAGTGTCCATGCTTTCATCTATGACATTTAATTCCTGTTTTAAGCAACGCTATAACAAACAAAAACCAGAATAACACCTGATCATAACTCATAAATGTCTTGGATTTCCTTTGACAGGCCATAGGTGATACAGGTAAATTTTCCATATAGAATGTTCTCTATTCTATTCTTAGCGACAAGTGGATGCAAAATAACTAACCAGTTTATTTATAACTAGCAATAGCATTAGTAAGCCGCTGTCAAGGCTTGATTTTGTTGCTGGGGTAATGTGCTATGCAGAGATGTTAATTGTGCCTAATGTTAAGTTGTTTAATAGGGTTTTCGATCTTTCAAACTTTTCTACCGATTAAGTTTACAACGATGGTTCAAAAAAACCTACTGTTATTTTGGGTATAATGACGACTTTAATCGAGTACGTGTGACTTCGTTCCGCATTTTTATGTTAAGAAAAATGAATTTTGTATCAATTTTTTCATTTTAGCCATGATTTGCGACTCCCCTCTTCATATTTTCAAGGAATCGATAACAATGCCCGGCCACGTAGCATGTTTATGTTTAAACGGTCGAAAGTGAGATTGTTCTAGAAGTTTTTATTGTCTCTAAAATAGCAAGCTTGGTAAATTAAAGAGTTGCCGACATTCGTAAAGATACGAATTTTGACTCAAACTCCCCCTATGTAATCATAAGAGACAATTAATCGCTATTTTCTGGTGGTTCCAACTGTTTCGGCTATATGTCGGAAATGTTAACATACGGTTTTGACGTTTCCTGTATCGATTCATCCCTGTTGTGCGTAGGTGACAAACAAAAAAAAGTAAGGTTCTCTTACTTCAAATATTGCTCCTATACACCTCTAAGAAGAAGATTAAAATTTTTGTATTGTATCAATTTAACCAAAAAGTGCCAATATTTCTATGAAGTAAAAAGGAAGTCTACTATTAATTTAAAAAGACTATATACACAAAAATTCTATTTGTACTCTACCTAGTTGGATTTCGAAAAGACACAAAACTTAGAAATTCAAAGTTGTCCCTGAGTGCGCACAAATTGCAGAATATTCCAGATGATTCAATACGAGTAGATATTAATTAAAATAACTTTGAATGTTAAGTTCCATCTATACATGGCATAGAAGAGAAGTTTTGTATACTTTCAATTATGTATTTTGCGTTAAGTAACGGCTTTATTTTTCTAAACTTGTCCGCCGTATACTGATCATATCATTCGTATGAAGTAAGAGAGCTTTTTTGCCACGAATTTATAGGATACGAGAAGACCAAAAGACGTTGTAGAAAATAACTTTTGCGAGAACGATATCTTTTCTGCCACTTGTGTTAATGGAGAAGGCAAAAATTGTAAACAAATCCTTTATGTCGACAGAGAATCGGCTTTTTTGGTTTGATAAATGCGGCTTCTAAAGCGACAAGATAGAAAGGAAATCGGGCTTTGGCTAATACCCTAAACCTACCCTTGATAGTTGTCAGCACTTGATGAATTTTCAAGCAAATGCTGTCCTGTTGCCGACTCTGCTTTGAGATCTGTTGACTTGGATTTGCTTACGTGACTGGCCCCCTCTTCTTTTTTGACTCTGGGCAAAAGTGAAGTAAAAATCACAGGTAAACCATCTTTTGGGGGGGGGGGGGGGTTTTTGGGTGGGGGGGGGGGGGGCAAACGTGGGCACGTTTTACCTATTGGGCGGGCACAGCCCCCCGCGCCCCCCTTGGCTGCGTGCCTGGCAAACAGATAGCACTGTTTGGCAGAACATGATAATTTCACTAGAAAACTAAAATGACATTTACCTCCAAGCTTGAAATTGTCCTTCTTTCTTTTCATTTCATTTCCTCTGTCCAATAATCAGAACCAGGAGCCAGTGAATGAACACAATTCTGCAGAAATAATCAAGAAGTATAAATAAGTAGATAAGCCTGCTATCCAAAACAACCACAACGAGATCGTTAAAAGTATCCTACAGTAGGGATCGCGTTTTTCAACCTAGAGAACATGGTACAATTAAATCAAGGCGACGCAGAGAGAAAGTGAAAGAAAAATTAAAAAGAAAACGAAGGGAAAAGAAGAAAAAGAATATGGTAAGTTAAAGATTTGGCAAGGTGCAAGAAATGGGAAAGGAAGGCGAAAGAGAAGGATGTTAAAATTAGAAATAAGAGAAGTAAATAGTGGAGCTAAAAAGGACAAAACAAAGCAAAATAAAGCAAAACAAAGAAAAATGATACAAATAAAATTAAAGTATTAGACTATTAGAGAAAAGGGAAGTAGAATGAATGCCACGTGAGAAAAGAAGACGAACAAAGAAACCAATTAAAAAACGGCAAGGAAAAGGAGAGTAGATTGAGAGTATAAATATAAATATAGATGTTAATGCAATGTGAAATTAGTACAAGGGGTGAGAGAGAAAGCAAAATATAGCAAAGTTTAAAAATTTGTCAAGTAACGGATCCATTTTGCTTTCTTTGCAAGGTTTTTGCTTGACACGGCTTACAGCAATAGCTAGAGTGAAGTTGAAGTAAACTTTCTATGAAGAATTTGTGGGGAACAAGAGAAATTAACATGCACGTAAGAGACACATTTTCTGTCATTCGTGCCATTGAAAAGTGCCTAGGTTGTAAACAAATTCTTTTGTCGACAGAGCACCAGATTTTTTTGCTTTTGATAAATGCGGCTTCTAAAGCATCAAGCATCAAGATCTTGCTTCAGGTAATACCCTAAAAATCCTCTTGGCATTTATCGGCACATGTTAGCTTTTTCAAGCAAATGTTGCCCTGTTGCATAGTGAGTTGTGATTAGTTTGTTTTCACCAGGGTTTCTAAACCTCCGGCAGTAAATTACCCTCGTCAAGCTACCATAACTTCTTAATTAGTTAAATAGTATGATGGGGATAGGAAAAAGCAAAGAAGAAAGTAAATAGTGCTCGAGACAATGAAAAGTAAAAAGAGTAATAGAGAAATAACAGCCACAGGAAATTGGTATGTAGAAAATGGAATGCAGGAGGCACAGAAATAGAGAAATAGACATATTAGCAATTTTTAACGAAGACAGTAATGTACGTATTGAAGAATGAAATAAAGACTGCCGTTGCAGATTCAACGGTAAATTAATTGTTCGTTAAACGACGATTTCTGTGCAGCTTCTAATTCCGCAAGGTGGAAATTGGAGAGCACTTTTATTCATATACTCTGAACAAATCATCCTAATAACTATCAGTCTGTGTCGACTTGATAACCACCACAAGTTAGTATTTAGGGGAAAACACAGGAATATTTAGTATTCTTCCGAAACTTCCACCATTGTTAGTCTCCCCCATAGTAATCATCGGGTTAGGATTATCGTTAAAGCAGTCAGTTCTGCAACGATTTCTTAGTGGGTTTATTACTTGTTTTACAACATTTTTCTCATGACACTGGTTCCTTAAATCTATGATTTATCGAGAGCTGGAGAGACGGTGGCCTAAGGGGTTATTGTTCCTCTAATAATCATGAAAACAACTCATCTGTAAGATGTGAGTTTCGTAAAATTGTGCTTTGTGAAGGTAAATAATGAATCAAAACACAAAAATGGGGGTCATGCTTTAATGCAAAGAAGTGAGTACCACTGATACGACCAATCTTTTTCAGCAAAAAAAGGAAACTTAGTGAGTTGTATTCTCCTACCAATATAGCACACTTTTCGCGGTTCCCGTTGATAGGATCTAATATGGTTGGTTCCTCAGTTATCGACGTTCAAAGAAACATTGATTTAAGGTAGTCCCGTACACTTTACTTAATGTAGGAGATGTGGTGTGGTACAGAATCGCATGTCCTGGGCTAAGGCGTTCGGAGGCAGGGTGCCGGTTCTTTCCTCGCAGCCACTTATTCCTCCCCAGCTAACGCCCGGTAACCATTTTCCTGCTGTGTTTGCAGTAGGAGCTTTCAGATTGACAGCTGAGCATGGGCTCGAACTATCAGCCTTCAGCTTGCTAGACCAGCTCTCCACCGGCTGAGCTAACTTGCCTCAATCGATTAAGATATGTAAAAGAGATAGCAATCTACGATAACACTCACGTTCGTGTTGACATTCCAAGAGCCTCTCCATTTGCAGAATTTGTCATCTCCAGAGCAGCAACTTCTCGGAACAGCTTGGTTCACTGACTCACTCGATGTATTATGACTGAAAACGTGTTTCACATGGTCCTTGTTTTGAGGATTGAAGAAAAGGAGTGGCTTTGTGCTGGTAAGAAGCAACTTAAGGACTGACTCTTCTGATTTGGATTCTGACTGCCCTGGCTGTTCTGTTGGCATAGAGGAATTTTGCATACTTAAGGCTTTCACTCTTTGCATTAAGGAAGATGTAAACCAATCATTCCAGCTATCAATGCCGCAACATTGCATCTGAGAAGAGAAAAAGTAAGGATGATTTCTTAGTAATCTTTGCCTTGTATCGATCAGCAGAACGCTTCTAGGGCTTTCCACAAACAAAGTGGGAAAAACATCAGAAGTGCTTTGGAAAAGCTAGTATTCCGTATTTATATACAAAACGGAATAATCATAAAAATGTTCCACAGTCTATTACAATGAGTTAAGAATCTCGTATATTTTCCAACTATATTATAAGAATTTACACCATACTTTGTTACATGCTAACACACTACACAACATTCTATACTATACCGTAAATTAATAACAGTATTCTGTGTTACACAACACTATGTTACTGTACATTATACTATAATACATTATACTGTACTATACTACACTACATTATATTGAGTTTGACGAAACAATACTGCAGAATATCATACAAAAATTTACCATACTCAACTACACTGTATTAGATGATACTGTGCCTTGCTATGCTATATTGTAATATACTGTACTAAGTTGCACTATAATATGCCGTACTACGCTATACTATACCTTCCTAAACGATATTGTATCTATACTATACTATACCTGACTACACTACACTATACTATACTATACTATACTATACTATACTATACTATACTATACTATACTATACTTTACTATACTATACTATACAGCCAATGTAATTTGGAAAGCTCCTGTATATCGTTATTATTATTATTATTATTATTATTATTATTATTATTATTAAATAGGAAAAGCTACACATTAAATGACTCTTTTCCTCTTGGTCTATTCTTGCAAGTGCTATTAAATGCTCGTTTTCCTTCTTGTCAAGTTTAATAATAGAAGTCCATCCCAGACAGGAAAAGTAGCGAACACTCAACATAGAGTCGTGCAGACGGAGTTGCTTTTAGGCAATCCTGATCAAAGAGGATAATTTGGTACCTTGTAAATGCATGTTCTGGTTACGTTAGTAAGTTAAATAGTCAACAAGTGACTTGTTGTTGTGTTGCTACCGTTCCATTTACATTTTAAGCCATTTTTTTCTCTAAATCTTATTGTCTCCGATGGCAGGTAAACATTCATGCTTCTTGTTACAATATTGATGATAATATACGTGATTAACGAACTAGTATTGCTCAGAATTAAGGTTCAAAGAATCAAAGACTTTTATCTGTAGTTTTCAAATATGAACTGTATCGTATTAACATTAGAACTTACTCATAATGACAAAAATCAAGTACCTTAATACGTCAAATCAAGCCGCGTACTTATATAGGCCGCACCTTCAAAAATGCGGCCTAATAAAAACGCGGCTTAATTCATTGTAAGGAAAGCAAGGAGCGAAGAGAAACTGTTATTGGACACATTTTCATAGATTTTAAAAGTGGCGTTGAAACGGAGAAATCGGAGGACGTTTGAAACGCATTATATCTCAAACTGTCCGTCGACTCCTGCGGCATGATTAAAAACCCTAAAATGATGATTTTTGTCAAGTGCGGCTCAATTAAAGCGCGGCTTAATTTAATGCGGCTTGATTACAGACGCGGCTTAATATGACATAATGACATAAGGTATGCAACTTGTCTGTTAACTATGTGTCTACATTTCCCTGAAAGCAGATTCGAAATATTTTCGAATTCGAAGTAGAATTCCAATATCTTTGAAATAACAGGAGGAGGAACAGCTTAAATTTCAATTATTAAGGGACTTTCTGTATGTCTTTCAAAGAAATTGTTTTATTTTTACTTTTGAAACAGTCAAGCGCCCAAAGAAGAGGACTACATCATTATATGACAACTCTGTACAATTTTTATTTTCAAGCACTGGCAAGGGTTATAAAAGTATTTCTGTTACAAAACTGGGCAATATAGCCTATATTATAAATAAATCATCCCCAGTGCAAGGGCGTTCTAAGTAGTCATTTTATGTCGGTTTGTAATCGGTAATCGATTGGAAAATGTTGATTATTAAATTCGATGGATCTCGGGACTCTCATTAAATTAAAAGAATTAACAAAAGGTAGTATATTATGGATGAATCAGTGGAATATGCAACTACAAGGGTCTAAAATATATATTTTTTTAATTTCATTGCCATTTATTCTTTCTGTAAATTTACTGTTACAGTAACAACGTTTACAACATTTTTATTTTTCAACATATATCAACTAGATACAGTCACACACAGTCAAACAACTATTAGGCATGTATGACTGTTTAGAATGCAAAACGACTAGTTCACAAATAGTTAACAGCACAATAACATTATCAAAATAACAATAATGATGATAATGATAGTAATAATAATAGTAACAAAATAACAAAGGCACATATTGATGTCCCCTACCATACAAGTAGAAAAATAAAACCCTAAATACAAGTGTACAACGCCTATCATACAAGTAATAAAGCGTTGAAGAACAAAGAGCAAAAATGGGGGAAACATTATAAACACTGAATGTTAACTGCTTTATGACAACTGCCATCATCATCATCATCATCATCATCATCATCATTCTCATCCTCATTCTTTCTCATTCTCATTCTCATTCTCATTCTCATTCTCATTCTCATTCTCATTCTCATAATCATCATCATCGTCATCATCATCATCATCATCATCATCATCATCATCACATTCAATTGTACGTCCCCTTCACATGCTAGCATGTGTTGGAGAGCTCCTTGAAATTTACGTCGAAGTCTATACTTCACCAGGTCTCTACAGACACCTTCCTGTTTGAAATGCGTTCTTATCACTTCCTCCCAGCTTTTCTTTGGTTTCCCCCTGCTGCTGCCTCCCACCACATTGTTTGATCTGCATCAACTTGCCCAAGCACATTAGTCCACACCTTTATAGCAGGGGATTATGTACAACTTCGATTTGTGAAGAGCACGCCGGGATAACATAGGTGAGGTCAGGGCGTGGACAGAACATTGAATTTCTAATGGTCTATGATGCATGCTTAAGAGAGTCTCAGAATTTATAAAAAGTTGTAATCTACTAAACTTACGTTCGCAATCATAACCATAGAATCCAATCTGGCAATCACATTTGTATCTCGGAGTTTTATCTATGATGTAACACTTCCCACCATTTTTGCATGGACAAGGTTGGCAAAAGTTCCTCTCTGAAAGAATAAAAATATAAAGTGCACAACTATTTATTTCGCATTCTCAGCACTGATTATGTAATACGAGTACAGTACATCGATGATTATCTGGACGGTCGAAACCAAACCCCCCCCCAAAAAAAAATTTTCCGGAAAATCGAAAAATCCGGATAATCAAACCAAAATACAACTCATTGGTAATTCAGTATTTTTTGCAACACGGGCTGGTCAATTCACAGGTGAAGTACGAAAGAAAAGGAGTTCAAGTCAAGTTTTGAAATATTGTGTGATAGGGCTTTGCTTCATCAATGCCAGGCCTTCATATCGCAAAAACTCGAGGAACCTGTCAATACAGCGATATGCCTCCTCGTGCGAGATTGGATTCTTTTGTTTCGAACCGGGGACTTTGACAATATTGCACCTCCGCTCCACACCAGTCTTTGTAAATGTGCTAACGCGCAAGCAAACATTAACAATTTTTACGACGTCCGGATAATCAAATTCCGGATAATCGATATTCGGATAATCGACGATGCACTCTATTGATACTTGCTGTTGAGAAGTTTGACTACATGACCTCAATTTTTGTGTCGGATCAGCTATCGTCTCCTAATTATAAAAGTAAAAGCAGTTTCAAACTAGGCACAAAATATTTATCAATGTATTCAAACTTTAATTACAACATGCTTGTCAAGATTAATAAGATAAGCTACAGATATATATAGTTAATATGTAAAGATAGTTTCTGAGAAAGAATTATTTTGAAACTTTTAAATATTTCGAGTTTTTCTCTTTGAATACTATATATATATAATTCATTAACTACACAATTTCGTTGACGTTTCGATGTTATCTTTTTAAAAAATTTTTTAAAAAGATAACATTGAAACGCCAAAGAAATTGTGTATTTAATGAATTTTATAAGATATTTTTACGAATAGGAGAATGCTGGCTGTTTGAGTGTATATGTTTGGCAGAAAAAATTATCGCTCTCCAGATCCCTTGGCTCCGTAACACTTTACAAGCAGTTTGCATGTTTTATGGTATATGGACTTACTTTGTTTATCCTTAATGTGCTGGAATTTACAATTGTGCTGTGGTGATGACAACGCCCATGCACCAGGTCCCAGGTTGCGGATAGGGGGAACGGCCTTTAGATACAGTGGGTTAGCTGCGAATATATTGGATAAGCAGTCCTGGACAAAATCACGAGGTCGCCCTTCAGCAAGGCATAGTACCCGGCATCTGTACGGCCCGGGTTAATAAGAAGATCATCGGCAGCAGGATGATTGGATTGAAATGCAAGCAGGAGAAATGATATTCGTAACTGGTTTTGCTTCTTCTGTGTTCGTGAGAAAACAAAACACTCAGTTTAGTCGCGTACTGCGGTTGGAAAGTCCTTTAGCAAGTGTCAAAGTATTTCTTTGCTAATCTACCTCAAATGAATGACTCACCCAAATAAACGGCCCCTAGTCCCAGGCACTCGTAAGACAAGGGGTGCGAAGACTCTCCTGGCAAAATTAATGAACATTGGCACATGGAATGTTCGAACATTGGACAACGGGGGAAACCTTGAAGTTCTAACAAAAGACATGAAGCGGTCAAACATCAAACTACTTGGTGTTTCTGAAACTCATTGGAGCTTAACCAATGAAGATATTTTTGAAATGCAAGGATGTGTCTTTATAAATTCAACTAGACTAGATGGAACTGTCGACAAGGTGTTGCATTTATAATTGAAAAGGCACTGTCCAATAATATAACAGACTACGAACAATGCTCTGAGAGTATGATCAGCCTAAGCCTTGAGACAGTATCTGGATCCGTTACTTTCTCGAAGTCTATGCCTCAGATACAAGTTATGATAATGAAACCGTCTAAACATACTATAACGATATCCAACAGAAAATTGACACTATCCCTAAATCTACACTTGTATACCTCCTTGGAGACTTTAATGTCAAAGTCGGTATAAATTTTAATGAAACTATGCCGAAAGATGTTGGGAAATACGGTGTCGGGGGCACAAATGACAGAGGATTTACACTACTACAGTTCTGTGTTACTAACAAACTTGTCCTTACAAATACCCTGTTTCAACACAAAGAAAACAGAAGGTTTACCTGGCTCTCACCAGACTGGCTGCCGAGAAATCAAATAGATTACGTTAGCACCTATCAAAACAATAAAGGAAATATAAAACACAGCAGATCATATCAATCAGCAGATATAGGATCTAACCATTTGCTTATAAAGAAAATAAAGAAGCCACGTAAGTAGACTGGACAATTCGATGTGCAGAAGCTGATGGGCGATAAAGTCGCCAATAACTTCAAAAACATTATTGGTGGAGCATATGCCCCACTTTTGTCATTCGGCGAAATGGACATTGACGAGCTTTACGAAAAATTTACCACAGCGACCAATAAAACTACTGAAGAAACAGTTGGAAGAATGAAAAACAAACGTACTGAAGGACTCGGAAAAGAGACCGAGATGTTATGCCAATAGCAGATATAAGCAAGACTCGAATTTATCAAACACCCACAACATCCCTTAATCAAGGAGAGATACAAAACACTGAATAAAACCGTAAAACAGAAAATCAAAAAATTTAAGTCAAAGAAACTAGAAACCAAGGTAACCCAAATGGAAATGGATTTTCATAAAAATAACAGTTACAATCTCTTCAAGTCTTCAAGGGAACTTTAAGGAAAACCAAGAAAATCAATCATAACAATAAATGACAAACAGGGAACAAGAACAAGAACAAGAACAAGAACAAGAACAAGAACAAGAACAAAAACAAGAACAAGAACAAGAACAAGAACAAGAAAAAAGAACAAGAACAAAAACAAGAACAAGAAAGAAAGAACAAGAACAAGAAAAAAAAAACAAGAACAAGAATCTTCTTGAAACTCGATGCATAACTCACTTTTATGGTAAAAGCTACATGAAATTTGGAAAAAAGCAACAAAACAACAACAAACAAACTCAAATACAAACAACAAATACTCGAACGAAAAGAACCATAATTTTTCTTAACATGGAATACAATTACAATTAATCACGGTACAAGCATATCTAAATTATCATGATACAGGCAATATTCAACGTACAATAATCAATTAATAAAAACAAACTACTAAACAATACAAAAACGTCTAAGAATTATAATTATGTAAATATTGACTAACCAAATAGAGAAAACAACAAAAAAGGAAAAAGATCCAAAAAATGCCAAAAGTAATATCAATATATAATAATAATAATAATAATAATTTTTTATTACTTTTTTTAACTTCATTGCCATTTATTCTTTCTGTAAATTTACAGTTACAGTATATATATACAATATCCACAGGAGTGCTTCGTTCATTTAAGGACTCAGGAGGGCATTCTTGGGGCCTTCGGTAACTTATTATTTGCTTCCACGGAAATTTCCAGAGAATAAAGACAAATCCCTGAGACCAAGTTTGGTGTTAATAATAATAATATGAAAATAACAATAACAAGTATGAAAACAATACTAATAAAGTCGTTATGACTTAAATAAACGATACTTACGAATTATCAAATTTTGATAGTGGTGGAGAAAATATGGCCATACATATACCACTGTAACAGGCTTATCATCTATACTATTAAGATAATAATAGTCGATACTAACATAGTAGCCATAAATAGTTTTACTAATGCCACGACACAATGATAACCTTAAATGCCATTTACTCGCTTGGTACACTTACAGAGAAAAACTTTTAGAGAAGTTGACCCATGCACGGCCAGGATAGCTTTTACAGAACCGAAATATAATATTTAAAAGTTCTTGAGAAAAAAAGGGTGCCAAAAGCAATGTAAACAAACTAAAAACAGCCAAATAAACTGCAGCAATAACTTGCGCCAAAATTACGATAACGTCTTAATTTCATGGTAGTCCACGTTTTCCAGGTTTGCCTAATCCTAGTTTCTGCAACCAAATGGGTACTAAAAGTTTTGAACTGAACGCCTTTATTGGTAAACATGTACTACAATAACACTCCTGCTGTTTCCTCCTGGCGAAGCACAGTGAATACCAGGACTCGTTACAAAGAGGTGTGTTTAAAAGCAAAAAACAAAAACGAGCCCAAAAACAAACAAACGGACGACTCAGGCACACAATAATAACACATAATCGGAATTCTTTAAACTCCATCTATCTCTTTCCCTTATCAGAACAAAGCCATTAATCACTTGACAGCTATAGTGGATTTACGTGATATTTGTTGTTACCTTAAAAGATAACCAATAACAATACTTTTAACATTTTTGCCATATAGATTCACATATACATCTATATAAGCTCAGTATAATCTTATAATCTTATAACGTATTCTAATAATAATAATAATAATAATAATAATAATATATTTTTCATTGCCATTTATTCTTCTGTAAATTTACAGTTTCAGTACTAACGTTTACATTCTCACTGTTTTCACCAGGCATAATTCAAGATCAAAAGCTAAGGTAAATGTACAACACAGATGTCTCTCAAATTTCGTGTTATTCCTCAGTTTTATATTCCTAGTATATATTCGATTTTCAGCTGGAGTAGCCATTGCTATTGCAAAAATTGGTAGGTATTGCTTTATAACGTAGGAGATACTATAGTTCTTCACAACTTGTGTTCTTCCAGAATAAAGTTTCGAAGTTCACTCTGATTTTTCTTTTCTTGAAGAATTTTTGTGAAGGATTTGCTCATTTCTTATTAAGTTGTCGAAATCCAGAATCCCTCACTACAAACACGACAGCTAGTGAAGCTTTCCTGTCAACCCTCTGTCCTTCAATCTATTGTAGTGATACACTTCAAAGTTTAATCGTGTATTCAGCTATTGTTATTACGACCTTGTACAAAATGTACCGTTTTCCATACGTTCTCTCTATCTCGTAAGAGTTATGGCATGTACAAACTCTAAGTTGACATTTTTATAACCACTCTCGACACTCGACAGTTTCTTGCTTTTTCAATAGCAGTTTTTGTAATCACTAGTAAAATAATAGGAGGTACAGCATATATCCTTTTCTAGTACCTCTTTAGATTCTCCTTCGTAAAGCCTTCTAATTTCAAATTACTTCCAGTGAAATCCTATGGATAGTTTTATACATGTCGCGACAGATATTAGTGGCAGTCTGTAAAAGTTCGTATTTCAGAGCTTTGCCTTATATGCTGTCTTCCCACCTTTCATAACGCAATTTGTTTACACAACGAACGTTTGACGTCATGTTGCTCTGTAAACTTCGTAAATGTTCATAAGCTAACAATAAAGGTGCTGTATTTTCTCCTCCTGTAGAACTTTGTCTTCAATACTCACTCCATTTTCTTATATTTCTTATAATACCCCGACTCTCCTATAAGCTGTAGTGACTATATATAGAATTTGCTATGAGGAGAAAGCGCAGAGTCTCAAAACAATTTTTCCTTGTTTGAATACTTGGGTTTTTTTGAAATTATAAACTTGAATCTGTTTTGGATTTTGCCTATCAAATAGAACATCTGCTCGTGTCAGAGATCTACTTATGTGGCGCATGATAACGTTTCATATCAGATTTGTTTTAACTTAGATAATTAGCGATGTTTATACACTTTTTTGTTTTAGATTACATTACCACAATGTAGCATTGAGGAGGGCTTTATGGCAATAGCTAGAAAGTTTAGGAGCATTCTATTACACAGCTACAGTTACACTATGATTGATGTTTTGTTGATGAATAAGTAATTAAGTGCCTTCAATGTTATAAATCATACCATAGACATCCATATAGCCTCTAAATCTTTATCTAGAAGATTCTTCAGGAACACTTAGAAAGACCGTGACCTCTTCCTCCGACCGAACGAATGGAAACAAAATTTGACAATGTCTGTTTGACCATTTCGCTTCTTTGAGAACATTTTCCTCATTTCTACAATTTTGAGAGACCGCATTGTTTTGTTTACTGATAAAGACAAACAGAGGAGCTATGTAATGGACAAGCCAGGCGGAAACGAATTCTTATAATAAAGATAAGTGCCCAGCACAAGGCGTGTAGATGAAATATAATGACAAAACATAATATGATGAGCTTTCGGTGTATTCTACCACCATCGAATCAGTTAATTACAATGTATGAAACACGTTCGGTTAAGACCGTAACATAAACAATAGAACACATTAACAACTAACAAGAGACATACTAGAAGAGGCAGAAAATATTTTGCTACATGTTCACCCATGGATAGATGAGAATCTAACCATACCCCTAAAATACGAACAGGAGAATGAGGGACAATGTTATGGTTTCCTATTTTTAATTCAAGGCTACTAACTTTAGCCAGTTGCTGCTTGGTACATATCAAAAGGAGTTCTGTTTTGAAATCGTTCATAAGCAGCTTATCTTGAGACATCCACCTTCTAATAGCTTGAATGCAGTTTTCGATGACAGCAACTGCATCAGCTTACCATGACTGCTCTTTGGGACTGAAGGAAAAGCAGGAGTTGCATGTCATTCTCATAACAATGAACAGTAGGTTGGTAATTTTTAACGACATCGAACAGTGCACTTGCGTATATTGTAAATAGAAGAGGTCCTAGACAAGAGCCTTGCTGAACTCCAGATCTCAAGTCAAACCTGTCCGATACAATTCCTCAAATGGATACTCGCTGAGAGCGACCAGACAAATAGGACTGAAAACATTCAGAGCTATACCCTTCAGACCAGTTCTTGACCTAAGCCTCTCCAGAAGGGTGCCATGATCTACAGTGTTAAAGGCCATATAGCATTAAGATGGTAACGCGCTGTACTGTCTAACTGGGGAGGAAGACCATCACCCATCTTATAATTGAATAAGCGATGACTGGCACGAAAACAATTCCTCGTATCATCACAGTTCTGTTCAACAAAATCAGTATAGAACTTGCGTCGAGCCTTGTTCATTAGACGATTAACAATATTCCGCTTTTCTTTGAAAATATCATAATCAGAGACTAGTCCGGACGACTCCACCTCTTTTCAGCCTTTCTTCGTTGGCGTTTGGCCTCTCTGATTTCGTCATTAAATCATGGTACTTGAGGCCTGCTTATAATGGTTCTTGTTTTTAGTGGAGCATCTTTGTTCAAAGCACCCTTAAGTGTATCATTGTAATATACTACAAGTTCATCTAAATCGTCAGGTGGATTCCGACATAACTTTGAGGCAGCCAAATCCTTATTCAGGCATTCTACTGAAACTGTTTTCCATTTCCTATATCTTACAGTTTTAGGAATGGGAGATGGCCTATCAGAGTTGAGCGAGCACAAAACAGCGGTGTGGTCGGAAATATATCGACCAATAGTATGAGAGTCATTGATAACACGATCCGTCTGTCGAGTGATAATTAAGTCAAGGTTGTGGCCATGTTTGTACGTGGGGCCGGCAACATGTTGCTGTACGTCAAATCATTCCAGTATATCTAGAAGCCTTATCGAGTCACTGTTTTCTGAATCATTCAAATAAATATCAAAGTCGCCCGCTATCCTGACATATCGCTGCTCCTGACATATTATAAGACCTACAGTCTCGAGGTTATCGGACAACTCCGCAAAGAACATGCCGATGAGTACTCTCGGCGTGTTAGAGGACGGTGGTCGATAGAGTATGACCATGCGTAATTTATGAAAAGAAGACTGCTCAACAGTCCACTCGGAGAATTCAGAAGTTTCCTTTGTTCCTGCATTAATCTTCTTTACTTAAAGCACGTCTCGATAAACAAGGGCTGTCCCACCACCAGTGCGACAAGATTGCGAGTAATCCCAAAACTTATAGCCATCAGGGAAAACTTCAGCTCTGACGGCGTCATCATTAACGTTTAACCATGTCTCCGTGATTGCAATGAGATCTGGTTTGTATTCACACACAAAGTGAAGAATATCTGCTAACTTATTTCTTACGGACTGCGTTGCAGGGTTTATAACAGTGTATGCAGAACGGCAAGAACATATTGTTTCAATTATTAGAATTTTCCTATCAATCTGTTCATTGTTTCGGGTTTATCTTTAGAATACAATGTTTTCGAGTCATAAAGCTTCGAGCTGTGACAGCGTGAGAAGCAAGCTGCATCCCACAGTCTCTGTTGACTTACAACAACCACTGATGCAAAATCTGTAGTGTAAACAAACAACAAAACTGTATACAACTGGGGTAAATAATTATCTTCATGTTAAACGATTTTGACAACATCGAAGATCTAGAAAAGGATAGTTTGAATAAGAAGGTGCTTTTAAAGGCTCCTGGGAAGCAGTAAGAAATAAAACGAGAATAGCAACACATATGACAATTCTTGCTGCAAAACCTTTACTATAAGCAGCTGTTGACCAGTTTCTCCATAGGTGTGTTTTCAGCTTTTCACAATAGGAAAGTCAAAACGGAATGATAAACTGCAAAGTCCTACCTCCTTAATCCAGATCTAGGGAGTTGATACTAATGTGAGTACAAGACCAGAATGCTAAAGTCAATTTTTGAATGACATATTATCAAATCATTTTCTTGAGTTGCTACCAAGATGTCACTACAAACATTTATGTCAAAAAGCACAAAAATACCTATTGAACTGTTATGACGACTTTACTTTAAAAATGTGGATAAGTTAAGTTTAGCAACACTATTATAGTGGACATTTAAACGGAAGTTCTTTTTGCTTGTATAGATAAGCTACTTCATAGTAAAAGTACCTGTGCTTATAAAGAGAGAAGGAAAATGGGCATGAAATCAGAAATATCTATTGAGGCTTAATATCAAAGCTTTAGCATCAGGGGCTTTGCAGGAATTCCAAAGAAATGGTTTTGTCAGCTCAGTAGACCCTTCACCAATTTATTGATCTAAGTTGGGATATTAAGAGAGCCTATATCCATAACATAGCAAACTGGTGTAAACTCTTACAATAGGTCTAAAATGCAGAGGCCGGAATACATTTCTTACGGAAAAACAAAAGCGACAATGTACCCACAAACACTTGTTTGAATAATTCAGATTTTTTTAGCTTAAAGATAGCTCGATTCACTCTCGAGAGTGATTAAAAGCTGACTGTCACAAAGAACCATCTTTCTACGGCTATATTATTATTCTAAAGACTTTAGCATTCATTGCTCTGTTTTTCATTTAAAATACCCGTGTGCGAGGCTATGCGTCAATGACAAATCGCTTCGCAGTAAAAATATTGCCACTAATTTGGGCTGAATAGTGTTATTTGAGTGCTTGTGTTATGGAATCGGAGGAACAATGCTCAGAGTTCATATAACTATAACTGCCGCGCAGGCACGATAAATCAGAGGGATTATTGCCCATTTTGCCTTTTAATTTCAGAGTAATAAAGGGCAAATCTAACTATATATTATTATTAACATATTCGTAAGGGATTCGCGCTAGAAGATTCCCTGCAATAAACTCCCAATTTCACAGCCAATCTTAGTACGCTAAAATAATAACTGTAATTGATAAGGAGCAAGACGTTGTGCCAAGACTCGGCAGATAAGTTGTCACAGCTCTCCAATATATTTTTTCTCTTAAAGGCAGTGTGGCCGCGTGTTTAGAACAGCGATCTCATAATCCACAGGTTATGACATCCAGAGGTTCGAGCCCTGTTCGTGTCGTAATATCCTTGAGCAATATATGACCCCTGCTCTGCTTTACAGTACACTTGCTGTTTTTGTAAGTATAAAAGCTACATGTGGTCAAAGAGTCGTATTGAGCTATTGATCGCTGGATTATTATGATCACGTGACCTCATCATCGTCATTATTCAAGAGAGCAAAATGCCTGAATCTAAAATTTCTCAAATTTGTTGTAAAGATTTGTGTATCGTATGTCATAAAATAATACAGATCAAATGAAGAAGTCCTTGCCTTAGTAAAAACCAAGAAAACAGTCATCAAAACAATCAAGCAAAGACAGATGCAATTTCTTGGTCACATTATGAGGCATCACCGACTGGAAAGATTGACTTTGTCAGGAACAATTGAAAGCAAAAGGGCGCAAGGGAGACAGAGCAACACATATTTGATTCTCTTAACTTGTGGGCTAACAATAACTTTAGCTGCAGTAAACACCCGTTATAACAGATAAGCGTGGAAACCCATGATCGCCAATACCAGTAACAGGTCCGGCACTTAATTGAATCGAATATTATACAAAAGAGCACAAATGGAGAATAATTTTTGTATTGGAAAAGTACAAGAAAAAAATTGTGTTTGAGTTAAAGTTAACAAAGATGTAAATGTAAGCTAACACTTGGACGCAGTATGTTTTATCCCATCGTATTTTCAGTCAGGAAGTAACAAAGTTTCAACACTTTTAAAATTAACACTTTTAATGCTAGTACCTTACGTACCGTATCTCTGTTAAGTGATTCTTACCTTGTCACATTTGTCTGGAATCACTTTCAACTATCCTATTATTCTGGAGAATACTCTCCTTGGTAAAATATTTTTCTGTTGGGCTTAAGGGTTAATAAGCAAAGTGATGTCTGTTTTACGAAAGTTATTTTGTTATTTGTTTAATTTCTACATTTCTCGTTACTAGAAAGAAAAAATTAGCTTATATCACTTTATCATAAGATAAATGCTTCATCAAGTACTTTGAGGACGAAATATTATTTCAATATTGCAATGTAAACATTTGTAAGCGTATCGGATATTCATATTATTATTATTATTATTCTTTCATTAAATATATAATACTATTGGTTTTGTTCAGAGACGATGAGCAAATAGTAATCCGAGGTCCCTTTTTAAGGGGGATGGGGTGGTTCTAGCGGTGGATGATCTGGAAACTGATCATAGGATGGCCAATTTTAAAGATGGGGGGGGGGCGATTTCAGTAATTGAGAATGTCCTTGATGGGGGAGTCAGGATCTGTTTACCCTCCCTTGGACTTGCCATTGGGTCTTAGTAAACAGGTGTAGGCGAATCGATGAACACAAATTTTATACTTCCATATAAAATTCCAAAGTGGATGCGATAGATATCTAAAAAGTGTAGCAATGTTTCCAAATCGAGAAAGTTTCTTTTAAGTTTAGACTCTAAATATCAATTAGTCGTAAGGGGGCCATTACAGGGGGGCGGGGGTAGTAGAAGAAATTCGATAATTGACAAAGGAATGCTTATCATGAGTCTCGCGGTTAATTGACCAAGCAGGCAAAAAATTACGAAGTGAGGTAAGCATCCAAGAATTCGAGCACTTCATATTTCCAATCAATGTTTAGAGCTTGGATTTTAGAGAGCCTGTCGAATCACCTCTTGGAATAAAAGAGACTGGCACTAGTTTCGCTTGTCAATCATATGTATGCAAATTCAAAATTTCTGGTTTAAACATTCGATGAACTTGGACAATCTGTACTTACTTCTCTTTATTATTCTGACGTCACTTATTTTATGGCGTAAGGTTCTGATGAGTGTCATACGAAAAAAGCTTTTCAGCCTACAACATGAGTCGTCTCTTTAGAGGTCAATTAACTTTAAGAAGAGATGAAAAGAAAAAATTTACGTTATATAAAATGACAGATGCCTGATGATTGGGAACATGATACTATAGCTGCAGCTATTGTTTCATTCTCTCTGCGTATATAACTTTATCTATAAATCTATATATCTATAGATAGATAGATAAACAGATAGATAGGTAGATAAATAGATCAAAAAGGGAAATAAACTTACTATTTTCACACGTGTTTGTGTCAATAAAACGGAATAGCTCACTGGGGCATCTGCATCTTCCTGTAATCACATCAGAAATTCCCCCTTGGTGGCATCCTTTACTCGCATCTGATGGAACTACAACGTACAAAGACAGGGGAAATATGAAAATTTGTAAATATAAATATAGCATTTCTTTACACAACCAATGAAAATATCGAAATCTATATTTACTGTAAAACATTTGAAGTGAAATGATTGATTGAAATCAGTGATTGAATTTTCAATTAGCTCAAACTATCTATAGGTCTGTAAACCTTAACTCCAGATAATCATCCATTTCTCTAAAATAAAGTTAAAATAAGTTTACTTAAGAAAGTTTTTTAATTTAAAATCTTACCCTGCCGGTTTGGACACAGTCTCATTCCTTGTATGACGTAATATGGCAAGGACTCAGGGTAAATCTGCAGACAACTAACAGATCCATGAAATTTGTCTGAAAATGATTTTCCAACCAAAGATCCTCCAATAACCACACGTCGAGGTATCAGTCTAAATACGTTACCTTTAACTTTTGCGTACTTAATCTAACCGGTTGACAAGAAACAAAATATTAGCATTAGAGTAAACCAAAATCGTTGATCCTATTTGGTATGGGCGTCTTTGGCCCCTTAAAGTACTGGAAGGGTTTTTCGCCCCCCCCCCCCGTATTATCTCAGAACTTACTAAAGCTATGACTTCAAAATGTAATTGAAACATTGTCTGGTCTCTAATCTTCATGAAAATAATTTGTCCCCACAAAGGTCAAGTGACACAATAGTGACGTCATCATCGAGAAAACTTTTAGAAAAAGTAAGAAAATTAAGTTTTGGAAGCCTATCTTTGCTAATATTTGATAGCAATGATACTTAGGCCTATTCTACTTGTATGATATGGTCATACATGTACTTTATTCTCGCCGAAAATGTTAACATTTTTTAGATATTTGGAACTGTTTCCACCCATCATTTTTGGAACTGTGTATAGTGTTTATAAGTAAGCATGAGAGTTTTAAAGGTAGCTTTTTTACAAACCTACTTACGATATCTAACTTTCTTTACCGGGTCCTTTAGTTTGATAAGCGCAACGGAATATAATGTTCATAAATACAACATTATTTTCTGTGATATGACGTCGTTCCTAGGAGAACATCGTTCCGTGAAAGTGGAATACGTGAAAGTCGAGCAGTCATTTCCAGGAGACAATCGGGGAGATTAGTTAATGTAAAACAAAGAGTGGACACATTGAACAGATCGGCGATAGAGGACTATTTAATAGGAAATGCTGACTGCACACAATATTACAGTAACAAACATTCTTCAGTTTTAGGTAGGGAACAATCTATTTAGCCGCTTAACCCTACCTTACATGGGCTTTTTGGCTCTTCTCATACATGGGTACATGGGGGGGGGGGGGGCTAGGAGGCCCGCGTCCATCACAGCTTGTTAAAGCATGAGTAACAAAACCTCTGCGCTGGAGATTCCATTTATCATGCGTCAACAAGTGAAGGAAAGCTTTGGAATGTTACCATGGGAGCGCCCCCCGGCAGACTTGCTGTGGCGGGCCTGACTGAAATTGGAATTGTTTGATCGCATTTGGCCATCGAGGTGTGTCCTATGTTTTGGAAATAAAAGGGTAGGACGGAGTAAGTGAGTAGGGCGGGAAAAAGGCTGAAATTCATAGAAGGGTAGTCATCATCAATATGCCGAGTCAGGCTGGAAAAAAATCGAAAATTTAGTGAGTGTCCATGGACGTCTATTTTGTACTCGTGAGTACTCATTAAACAAATTTACATGAACAAATGCTGTAAGTAAAAATTATAAGACTAGTAAGACTAGTGGGTCTTGATAATGTATTATATTTATTAGAAGGTGTCTAGAGTTGCTTTCCATGGTTTTTCACGGACTACCTGACTGATAAGTATTGCTTTGAAATTCCCTTGAAGTCTTTCTCAAAACGTATTATAAAACTTTAGGTACTTACACTGGACGTCCACTTTGACAGAGGAGCTGTTCTTCTTTCCACATTCATTGGATGCCTCACAAACGTAACTTCCAACATCTGTCTTCTTTATTGGGGAGATATTTAGCTGGGCAGAAGAAGCACCATCTATTTGTAGGCCATTCCTATACCATTTTACACTAGCCGATGGTGCTGCGGTTGATTGGCAAGTAAATGACAAGGCATCTCCAAGTTTGAGCGTGGTACCAGAAGATGATGTGTTGATTATCGGAGTGTCTATATCTAAAATACAAATAATGCAAATATGAATTACAACAGCCTGATAACTCATTCATCATATCATCAAATAATGCTCTAAAAATGAGCCATTATTTAGACCGTTTTGCTAAGTGGAAGACTCCAGATGAAACGTACAGAGACAGTTATGAACGTCTGTGTGGGGTTTCATACATTCCTTAACCAGTTTTGTTTATTCATTTATTATCATCAGTATCATCATTATTAACATCAGTTAGTTTCTTATATTGTCCGTTTACTACAATCTATTGCCAAATGTTTACCTAAAACCTACGGAAAAAGAAGGAGGAATTGATGTAACAAGAATTTTACATGGATGATACTCTTTTGAGGGTGTGTATAGTACATATTAGTACGATGTTTTGGATTTAGCCAGATATGGTTACCAAGGGAATTTATCAATCTGTTTGTCTATCCAGCTTTCAATCATATCAAGTACTCCGATAACAACAGGATCAGTTATAACCCTTGGAACCTATATTTTCTCTATCTCAATCTCAAGATATTTAGATTTGCATAATCTATTGAATTCCTTTAGGGATATATTTATATCTGATGGCACAATTATCTCAATTAGTAGACATTCTTACTTGTTGTAGTCTTTGACAATAATACCAAGTCTAATGGCCTTGATTGTTTAGTCTGCTATAGTAGTAAAAACTAATTTTATTACTATTATTATTATATTATCATAATACTTATCACCATAAAAGCAAATTTTTAAGTGGCATCGAACTTACGGTTTTTTCTAGATAGATATCATGAAGCCAAGAAAGTACAAAAAACCTTAATCCCCAAGACCTTCAAAAATACCTATTTACCATACCCTTAGCAGGGCAGGTCTGCATTAAGGAGAAGTAGCATAAAGAGTATGACTAGGGATGCTCCTTTCGCAAAGGTAGTTTTAGATAGATAGATAGATAGATAGATAGATAGATAGATAGATAGATAGATAGATAGATAGATAGATAGATGGAAAGATGGATGAATGGATGGATGGATGGATGGATGGAAAATACCACCTTAATTAAAAAAGCTTTCTTGCAGTCTGATGAAGCGTCGTGGCACGTGAAACCTAAGGTAACTGCGCCAATTTGATTTGCCTTTTACTACCTTGGCTCGTTAGTATTGGGCTTTACCTTGCTGCATTGAGTACTCGTGTAACGGTATCAATAGTATTTATTAGTTTATCTGGCACTGATGAGGACTCAAAGCCGAAAGACAATAAATATGAATCAATTTCCCCATACCCCTGCGTGGATGAAAATACACTAAAGCTCAGCTTTAATTAGGCCTGATGGCTCAATGGTTAAGGTGCTGCTTTACAGATCATGAAAATGGCAAGCTATTGTGGTAATGCCGTCTCTCAATCAAAAACCCTAGATGAGCAGCGGGCCCAGCATTGAAACTACCCTAAATAAACAAAAAAACCCACCAAACAGGCTAACTGATAAATAAAGGGCATCTACGGCGTACAAGGACGCCCCGCAATTTTTGTTGAAATATAGGGATTGCGGTTTGTTTTCGCTTTCGCTGCGTATCGAGAATGCAGATAGTGAACTTGTTTGTGTTAAAGTTTTTCTGAGACAGTATATAGATCAGAATTTAATATACTGAATTTGACCTTAATTGCTATTAATTTGCATTAGCTTCTTATACAGTTCTTTGTATTTCCCCAACAGTATTAAAAGCGTTTCTTTTTTGTTTGGCTGTTAAATTATACTATTCACTCGTTATTCTCAAAAATGAAGGATGTTTCTTGTAAAAGTGTCTGTCGACATCTTGTTTAGTTACCATTTTTCTCCTTAGACACCATAGGTTAAACTGAACTATTGAGCATTATACTGACAGTGAGTCACAAACGGTAATGACACATTGTCAATGAACACCAATAACTATTGGAAAACGCGTAAGTTGTAAACCATTTTCCTAACAGGGAGTTTGCTTTTTTGATTTGATGAGTGTAGCTTCCCGAGTATCCAAATGAAAAAAGGAATGGTGGTTCTCCAAATACCCTAAGCGAATCCCCTTGGTGATTGTCATCAATTGAAAACGAGACATGTGTCGACAATTACCAAGGGGATTCACTTAGAGTATTAATAGAGCGTCATTCTCATTTTCCTCTGTGATGCTCTGCAAGCTTCACCCATCAAATCAAATAAGGAGACACTATTAAAAAATTATTTGTTAATAACTCACACATTTTCCAATAATTTGAGTGTCGGGAAAGAAGTCAGTCACGCACGTATTATTCTCAACAATATTTTTCAATCCTTTCTTTAAAAAAGAATCCGTCACATAAAGCAAATTACGATCATCAGGTTAAAAATTTACGTCAATAAGCTTTGCCCCTGTCTTTACCACACAAAATTTAAAACTCTGAATCCTTCCGGATGGCATGCACAACTTGCAATTATTACATTCATGTTACGTTGTCCATTTCTCGATTAAATAAGGTTCAGGCAACTCTGTGAATTGCGTCCAGCCGTCGGACTGGATTGAAATGCCTTTATTAACAAGCTGACCTTAATATCAAAATTTTGAATTCTCATCTTAACTGCTATTATCAAATGCGTTTGTGTATTATATGTAATTTTGGTCATAGTGGACTAAAGTCAGTAAGGAATCGTTGTGATTAGCCTCATTTGACATTAAAAGGGAATTCTCTGTGGTTAACATCATAACTAAAACCTCTCCATTAATTAGTGTTGATAAGCATATAGCATATATATAGTGTGTAGCTTGCAGCATGGGAACTCAACACAGACTTGAATCAATGGAACACACTTTATTTACAGTCAGTGACAGGAGCACAAACGTTTTCCAGCAAACAGTCACACAAAAGAATAACAGTGAATTGTACACACAGCAAAGCAACATATCTGATGATAATCAGCATGTTCAAGGAAATGAAAGTTGGCAAAACACACTTATATATACCTAGTCACAATAAATATAATATTGGATTAAAATATGATAGTTATGTGCCGGTAATAGCTAAAGTTGCGAAAAATACATTAACAGAGGTCATTGAATTATTAGTAAACAAATTACTTGCACTAGTATGGCAATATACTACAATGAAAGTAAATGTGTAGGTATATAATCCAAACAAGTTAACTGATGCAGAATGATCATTAAACTTGAGATACAAAACAAACTAGATGGCAATAACAAACGGTAGTGTGACGTGAACAGGATAGATACACTACACATGAAAATGAGTAGCTAAAGCTAGGTCAAGAGGGGTAACCCAAGGGTAACTGGATGACAAACTATTTGTAAAGTGACCGGGTACACAGCAGTTCTGATATTCTATTTAGTAATTTATTCTTAAATGTATTGATTACTGACAATTTTTCTTCTAAACACAATGGACACCGTGTTCTGCCACCGTGATATGCTGGAATCTTTTTTATGATGTTCCAATATTTTCACCTTGGTCCCTTTTCACTTTTGTTCCCAAAGATATTTTGAAAGCTCCATTTCAGATCTTTATTTCTCTGATCTAAAGGACTTCAAATGAATCCTATATACCTCTCCTTAAAGACTCTAAAGTAGCTTATCCTACCCCATGGCATACATAACAGGAGGCTAGTCTTGAAAAACATTACAAATACTATTACAAGCACAACATGAATATCAAATGAAAGAGAGAATGGAAATTACATTCATTCACATCTGACATGTATATCTACACTTTAGACTGCTTGTGTAACAAATTACTACAACTTGGCAGTCACGCCATATAAATCACTAAAGTTGTTTAACCTGCCCCATGGCATGAAAAATAGAAGGTTTGTTTTGCAAAACATTACAAATACTATTACAACCACAACAATATCATAGAATAATAAAAATATTTTGTAGCATTGCAGACACAGATTAAAGGAACTTATTTCACCAATTGCATCAAGCCATTGCGGTTTTGTATCAGTCCCATATCTATTATTATTATTTATTAACCCTGTTAGCTAACTCTATCAACCCAGCACGAAATAAAACCGCAACACAAAATTTATATATATAGTATATAATTTGGAGAAGACACTGCAGAAATAGAAAAGATGTCACCACCAAAAAATTACATCAATGCTGATATTGCTGCTAGAGATCAATGCACAGCCTCTTGCACAAAAACGCCAACATAACTACCACATTTGAACAGTGAAATTTTGCATCAAGAGCTGGGGAGGTCAATTCCAAATCTTCTGCTGCAAGCACTGTCATCAAGACAAGACAAAAGAAGAGGAAAAAACCTCTTGTACCAAAATGCAATCAATAAAACCAAATGTGAAACCTACCTGGCCTAACTGTTGGCACTGTCTACTTAATACTAAAAATAGTGGCTTTTTTGTTCCTGAATCTGCACTGAAGAACCTTGTTTGCTATTAAGTAACTTAGATCAAGTGATAATTTTGCACATATTTCTTCAATACCACAGCTATTTCTTCATACGGTGCTCCTCGCGGCAGTTGCTGCGAAATTTGTGCCCAACACGGTTCAACACGATTCCATATGCGCAAGCGCATTACCATCGTAGGCACAAATTTCGCAAGGCACAAATTTCGCGCTACACCGGAATGCGCCGATAAGTATTCGAACACTATGTTCAAGATTTATTTACGGCAAGATCGTCGTTGCATCTTAGGGTTCTTGAGGCAGTGACTATTAAACTGTGGAACCCCTCTTTTTGCAGGCAAAAAGAGTTTGTTTTCAAAACGAGGTTATTGTAGGTCTTTTATTGTAGTTTTAGCATTCTTATATTTTAAATATTTTTCTACAATTTCTTTGTTATCAACGATTTCACTTCCATTTCTAAGCTATACAATTTTATTCTATCACATTCCATTCAATGCCGTGAATTCGCACACACATTTTAAAATAGTTGCTCTAATATAAGATTTCTTCTCTATTGTTGTAAGTATGTTGGCGAATGATCTTAATAAGAGCCGACCGAAAACTCGATCGAAAATATGAAATCACAATGTGTCCGCTTTTATCGTCTATATGTAAGAACAACATAAAAACGCATTTCAGAACAAGGACACTTTCGTAAGCTTGGACGGTATAGTAGTCCTTATTCCTCCTCAATCCATCCAAATCATTCCTTGTTTTACTACAAAATTTAGCTTTCGAGTCATTGCATCAATAGAAGTTCTGTTGTCATGGAACCTCAATATGACTTTTTATTATACATTACATTTTGAAGTTACATAGTTACATGGTAAAAAAACCACCAACTTGACGTTTTCAAAATTTGTGCAGTTTCTTGGCCTGAGCGGGAAAAATCTGCCTATACCACCTGTCTTGATTGGTATTCGGACCTACTTATGGTTTTACTAAACTAGCCAATGACCTGAGTCTGCAAACATTTCGTGACCGAGATGGTAGTTCATTAAGTGTAAGGTTTTGTTGAATAAGGCGGTGCAACTATGAAACATGTATAAATGACCTCATTGTTACTGACTGCTGTTGTTGGTGAGAGAGAGGTTTTTAAAGCAAACAGTATACCTTAAAGGTATAAAATTTCGCGATTTTCGCGATTCTTGCTAAAAGTTGCAAAACAAAATACCTGCGAAAGTTTTCGAAACCTTAAAATCGGGAAATTAAATACCTGCAAAATTTTCTACCATTAAGATAAAGGCAGAACAAAATCATGCTGAAAGTTAAAATATTTCACTTAGCTCTTGTTGTTTTACTTCCTTTTCTAATCCCTTTTGAGAACCACCTTAACCCTACGTAGCACTGGGGGTGGGGGGCTAGTAGGCCCGCGGCTATGAATATTGTTTAATAACTTTTGAATGGCTTCTTCTAAGTTGATGAAACTTTCTCACTTTTCCTAACTTTTATTTGGTGAACTTTTGGTAAAAAAATTTGGCCGTCACGGCCTGTCGTCTGGTCAAGTGACCCTGATAAGAAAGTTGACCATTTATGATGGAAAATTTCAAAGGGCTATAACTCCAGATATTTTTAATTAATTTTACAAATATTTGTAGAATGATCTAAAATTAAGTTCTTAATACTTTTCAAACCAATTAATGCTAATTAAAAGCTAATTAGCATTAATTAGTGGGTAATTATCGATTTTGATGACGTCATATGGTAGGATCAAGTTGACGTACGATCAAACTTCCTGTTAGACAAATCGATGGAAATCACACACTTAAATTAACAGCCACTCTCAACATATGACCAAAGAATCACTCTACACCAGAAAGGCCCCGGGAATAATCTCCTTTTACATCGCCAACGAGAGATTAATTCTGGAAAATAAGGAGGAATTCGGAACTTAATGCAATGTTACAGAAGAGGTATATGCTCACGATAGACGCTTATTATAATAAAGATGATTTAACATCTGACATATTAACATGAGAAGAAAGGGACGGGGGAACAGGGGGGAGAGGGGGACATGGACCCCCAAGATTTACCAAATCTCAATTTTTTCTGTTGCCACTTTTCGTCTTTATCAAAATTGAAATTGATTGCGACAGACAGTGTGTCATATTTACAGCAAGATATGCATATCGATACGAAACACCCCTTTCCATTCAATGAACAGAGGCACCTTTGTGGAATGTGCAAAAATCCAGCCTACTTGGCCCCCCAATCCCCCGTCGCTGAAAGAGTGATTGAGGTAAGTCCAAAAATCAAAGGAATGTCGACGCAGCGAGTAAAGAGATACATTTCTTCTTGAACCCTTTAAAATAACTCTTTTACAGTATATTTGAAACAAAAATTCGACTGCTTCACTAATAATGGTCATCGTTTTACTCAAGGCAAGAAAATTACCTGAAAGTACAACGACTAACCTGAATGCGGTCTTTTAAGGCAGTTGATGGAACACATCTAAGGCAGATATAAATTGATAGAAATATCAGTAGAACATGATAAAACTCTCTTTGAGGGCTGTCAAAGCGGAGGTTTTTCTACAATTTCTATTTCAGTAAACTCTACAAAGCATAATTTTGAAATTTAAATGGGATGAAAGTTACATCGTAGGGAGGACCACCAAATTTCTAGGCAATACAGCAATGCCAAGACTACGTCAAAGCTTCGAGCCTACTACGAGTACGCTAGTGGTTGGCTGACATGTAATAAATATTAGAAAAGTAGGTACATCAAAGGCAAGAACTGGCTAAATAAACGCACAAGATTTACAGCTAGGAATGACCAAGTTCTAACACTATATCATACTGCTTTGCTTACCTTCTTGATACTGTTTGTAAGATATTGTTTTCAGTCATTCTGAAGTTCCAGATAAATCAAATAAAAAGGGAAATAGCTCTTCAAGACTGGAGGATAAATTGCAAAGATACAATATATTGCACAGCAGGTATTTACAAACTAGGTTTCTCTTAATGTGGATAAATTCTACACTAGAAAGACCACTTCTTTCTCTAAAAAAATATTTCGTTAGGGCAATAGATTTGTGATTTTACCTTAAAGTATTTGCAACATAAGGTTTTGACATTGTTGAAAGCCAAATTTTATTGAACTAACATAAGAAAAAACATGAAAAATTCATTGTGAGCAACGGCTTTCCAAGAATATGTATAAAGTATATTTGCTATATGCTATTCAATCGACTTTTTTGAAAACGGCTCATAAATACAATGTTTGCTAAACTATGAATAGTATAGTATTTTTTCTTGTTCGAAACTATTATTAACAATACAGCGATCAGACCAAAGCAATTTAACATAGTCTCTAGTTTTAGTCAACCTTTTATTAGTTATAGGATTATGACATCAAAATTTATATCATGACTGCAAAAAAAGACTTTAAGATATACACTGTAAGACTGTAGTTTGGTTTCACACTTTTAGTTGACCACTGATTGGATATTCAATGAATTGATTAATCTTCTGCACTGATTGGATATTCAATGAATTGATTAATCCTCTGCACTGATTGGATATTCAATGAATTGATGAAACCTCAGCACTGACTGGATATTCAATGAATTGATTAATCCTCTGCACTGATTAGATATTCAATGAATTGATGAAACCTCAGCACTGATTGGATATTCAATGAATTGATTAGACCTCTGCGTTGATTAGATGTTAAATGAATTGATTAATCTTCTTCACTGATTACATATTCAATGAATTGACTAATCATCTGCACTGATTGGATATTCAATGAATTCATTAATCTTCTGCACTGATTGGATATTCAATGAATTGATGAAACCTCAGCACTGATTGGATATTCAATGAATTGATTAAACCTCTGCACTGATTGGATATTCAATGAATTGATTGATCTTCTTCACTGATTACATATTCAATGAATTGACTAATCCTCTGCACTGATTGGATATTCAATGAATTGATTAATCTTCTGCACTGATTGGATATTCAATGAATTGATTAATCCTCTGCACGGATTGAATATTCAATAAATCAGTTAATAGATGGATCAATTAATCATTTAAGGTAGAATCCATTCTTTTTTTCATTCTTAGGAAACAATGACTTATTTTGGCCAGGTGGATGTACTTATTCTCAATCATGCGAAGCTCGTACACCCCGTCCTATCGATGAAAATAACCAATCGACATCATGAGGTAGAAGACATATTACGCATCAACACTATCAGTTACATTCAACTGGCTACCTTGTTTACTCCTGCACTTGCATCATCCGGTGGCAATATTGTTGTGGTTTCTTCAATGTATGGAGTTACGGGAGCACCATTTGTAGCGGTGTATAGTGCAAGTAAACATGCACTTCACGGATTTTTCGAATCTTACAGATCAGAATTGATTCTGGAAGGATTTCAGAATGTGTCTGTGACAATATGTACTTTGGGTGCGATAAAAACAGACCGTTTACAGCGACAACTGAAAACCAATGACTCATATTATTTTGGTATAAAAATGGCCAGTGCCAAAGATTGTGCAAACGCAATTATAGCAAGTGCCGCTACAAGGAAGACTTTGATTTATTTCCCTTCATATTTTAGATACGTTCACTGGGTCAGTTTTAGTTTAGCACAAGAAGTTATATTTGATATTTTACATAAATTAGGAGTTATCACTAGAGACATGACACTACAGTAAACAGACCTGTCACTTAACTGTGAATCATTTTTAGTTGCGTCAATTAGTTATGATTATACTGCTGATAAATTGTGACAGATTGATGCTTTGAATGACTCTGAATTTTTGTTTGTGTTCTGCCCAGGAGATAGGATTAAACCATTAATTGATTTACTCCCTGAGAGTCGAGTAGAAGTTCAATTTATCCAGATAGATATTATGGTTACAGTGTTGAATGCTCTTTTTATATCTCTTAACATCCCCAGCAAAAGTAGTTGTTAATTTGTATTTTTAAATGTAGTTAAAACATTATTACATGATAGGTTGAACAACCTTTACAGAAACCAAATTGACATATGCAAAGAACGTTGTGTTTTACAATAAATGGTTATATTGCCAAGGCCCTGGTATTAAGTCCCGTGACAATTTCCCCCCTTCGGTGGACAAATCACCTTGCATATTTTAGAAGGGCCTCTGAAGTGTCAACAGAAACTTGGGTATACTTTATCAAGTCGTTGTTTACACAATTTTATTTTATAAAGTTTTTAAAATTTTACTTGATAAAGTTTTTACAATTTTACTTGATAAAGTTTTTACACAATTTTATTTTATAAAGTTGTTACACAATTTTATTTTATAAAGCATTTACACAATTTTATTTTATAAAGCCTTTACACAATTTTTGTTATAATGTTTTTACACAATTTTTATTTATAAGGCTTTACACAATTTTACAAGATAAAGTTTTTACACAATTTTATTTTATAAAGCCTTTACACAATTTTTGTTATAATTTTTTTACACAATTTTATTTTACAATTTTTTTACACAATTTTACTTGATACGTTTTTACTTTGTACACAAGCTATGTTTACGGAACAGCACACTAGTAAATGTTATTCATTATCTACCTGATCTATTTATCAACATTGAATTCCACTTCTTATAAGGATTAAAAATATGGAACCAAAGAATTACGCAGCATCAAGTACCAAATGACGACGGGAATGGGAAAATGGTAGAACACTTAACTCAAATTTGAGCACGCATAAAAGTCTAAAAGATGAAATCGTAGCAGTGGTTTCACAACATGCCTTATCTTAACTAAATTGTGAGGGCTTTATTGATAATAGCGTGCTCTAAAGCGGCCCAGAGACGCGATAACCTTGACAGTAATACTAATGGAGGGGTAAATTGATAACATTATTGATCGTCTGTGGGCGACGAATGAAGCATTGAACAGTATCTTAACGAAATCAAAATCCGTAGATAGTTATTGACGGTCCGTTGATAATTTTGAATTTTTCGCAAAATTGAGGTGTTAATAGAATTGGGATTTATGAAAAGATGTCTGTGGTTTGCAGCACGTGTTCGATATTTTAGTCTTTCTTTTGAAGTTCCGAGGACAGCTGTTCCGTACACGACGAAGAACACAACTGAAATTGAGCCAGTGTAGTCAATAAAATTGAATCGTGGGTGGGGGACCCAAAATTTTATCAATTAACGTCTGTCTTCATGATTGTCAAATTTCATTGAGCGTCTGTTGGCCGCTAAAAACACGGTTTCTGAACCTCAGACAGTAACTGACCCCCCAAGCGACGCTAATGGAGGGTTGGAGGCATATGTTAAAGATGGAAGTACCAAAACATGAATGTAGGACCATTTCGTGGCCATAATTGATTGGCTGCATTAGGTCCATTACTGATTATAATAAATTATAATATTATGATTTATTTATTATAATAATATCAATAAAAATAATGCATAAGCTCATTTTTATTACGTTCTCGCTCTCAGAAAAAAGCCGGAATTATGCACAAAAGAACTATTAGTAGTATTAATAATAAATACGATATTTCAATCTGATATCCAATGACTACTTGCGAACTGAATTAAATTTAAAAAACAAAGTATACTACGGTTCTTCAGTTAATAAAAAATACATGGGGAACTAATACCACTTCAACTCCTTCGTCCATTACGGGTTTTTTCTCTGGTGAAAGGAACAACAGAAACGTAGAAAAAGAAAGAATGGAGTACAAAAGAGTATAATGTAATATAATGCCCTAACTGTCAAAATCGCTTTTGAAAATTTCCACATACCGCCCCTCCACTTTTTGATTTCGGGATACCGTCCCTGAAAGATTAACCCATTTATGACTACGGCACCCTATACGGGAACATTTACAAAACTCCTTGTCCTTTTTCCTATAGTTACAAACTTTACGTGTTTGTGAAATGTAAGTTTTTAGGTTTTTAGTTTTCGTAATGTGATCACAACAGTACATGGGGTATTGCGCCGGTGCAAGGCTCTAGCATAATCTTCGATTCATTGCCCCCGATACTGCAAGAAAACCAGTTTCTTTGGTATCGATTTTTCTTAGAAATGCTTTGATTTTGTGTAATTTGGAAACTGTTGATTTCATTACAAAGTTTGCTAAGTTAAATGCTGCATTGAAATTTATGTTTAATTGGTCTCCAGTTTGATGTCCTTTCCATGACGCCTCAGATAGTAGAATACAACTTTCCACCCATGGTATGACTCCTGAGCTCATTCATTTGTAGGAGTACTTTATGTGGTCATGAACAGAACGACCTGACGTATCAGAGCTTTGGTGTGGTCACGCGTTGTTTAGTACCCCGAGGCTTACCTAATTCACTTCTCAACTTTAGAGGTATTATGAAAGTGCAAACAGACTTTGTCGTTGAAGGGCAAATGCCCAGCTATTCATAGAACCTCTTACTACTCTACTTTTTTCTTCCTGGCAGAGGCACAAAGAAACGTTAGAAAACGTAGAAAAGGAGATTAAAAACTTAAGCAGGGTATGTATCCCCATGACAGAATCTGAAAAGAAGACATTAAGAGATTTATTGGTAATTTTAATTTTAGTTGGTAGAAGCTGCTATTTGGTTGAGACGCAAATAGAATCGAACTGCTTAGTGTACATTCGAGATACTGCGAAGCAAAGGTCACACTGTAGTCTGGTGCGAGATAAATAAAAAAAGAGTGGAAGAGAAGTCCGAAAATGCGTCAAAGCGCAAAAACTGGACCCTTTGGAAAGCGAAATTCAACTAAATATTGGTGAAGCTGCTTCATAGATAGAAATTCAAAGGTTCAATTCAGAATGAAGAAATGCAGAAAGTCATACAACTCCAGGAGTACACACAAATAGTTTTAAAGCATACGTGCCGTGGAAGTGTTCACGAAACTGTTTTAAAAACGTGAAAGAGCTCTTTATAGGCAAAATCAGTGAGTAGAATGAGATGTGTGAGCCAAGAATGTCTGCAAAGCAATGTACAGGAATATCAATTGAAAATTGCTGCATCATCTAACATCGCCTTGCGATCATATGTATTTTGCAGAGAAAAGTATGATGACGAATGAGAACTGCTCTGGCCCGAGTAGTGCGGAGGAAAGAGCCGTTACAGATATGTATGACTTATGTGCCGTCCGGTCAAAAATGCTTGTTACTAATGTGATTACAAACTTGACTTTACAAACATCTTTCTCGATGTTTCCATAATTATTCATGTAACAATCGTAATTATTTATAGAATGGAAATGACGTGGCGATGTCCAGTACCCCGAAGTCGTCAGAGAAGATATCAGTATACACTAATGGTACAATGGAGGAATCCTCAACTTCGAAGCTTCTTCGGCATTTGCAAGGCAGGGTAAAGCAGCTTAGAGCGCAGAATCTATCGTTGAAGTATTCAGATGACGAAAGTTATTCAAGTGAGCTGGACTCCACTACAAGCTTAACAATGCAAGAATTGGTGAGTCTTGAAATGATGACGCCATATGTATATTCCCATTTACTAAGTTAATGGATAGTTTATATCTTACGTCACTTCGCTGGCTGAAAACAGCGTTATCCGTTCGAATCTCAGCATATTCATAGAAAGTCTAACGTATTGTTATATTTTAGCGTGCTTACGCAAAGCCTATCTTTTTATGATCATTATACAAAGGTAAGCTGCAAAATTATACCATTCGTCCAATATACCTCCTGTTTCTTGAGATGGAAAAGCAAAGCAATATCAAAAAATCCCTCGAAGGTACTCTTGTTTGGTCTGAGAAATGAATTTTTCTTGAAAAAGACGTTCCTCGCCCATCACTTAATATCCCGGCATGTTTGCATGAATTAGCATACTGGCATGTTGGCACGAGTTTATACATCGGCATTTTTGCACGAATTAGTTCAAATCAATACGGTTTCTTGATTTAGTATACGAATAGATGTCTGTTTCATTATGAATATATGCGCATGCAAAAGAATTCATAATCTCAGAGACACATTAATTGGTAGTAATTGTTCTTATCATTTGATGAACCGGGCACAAGTTTCAGTGGTGTACTATTTACAATAAATCGTTGCAGCGACAAGATGGTATAATCAATACGAAGAAGAACACAAGGGAGATTTGATAAATGTGAGTTCTAATGTGCTGTTTAACAGTGTACGTGACGTGGACCAGCATTAATAAAAGTGACTACCAAAGGTTGAGCTAAAGGGAACACCTTTGCCAGCGGAGGTATACCCCCCCCCCCCCCCCCCCCCCCCCCCCAAAACAAAAAAACAACAAACAACAACACAATAAAAACTACCATCACTACCACA
>JAAAKM020073195.1:31097875-31115449 GCA_010016025.2 Alatinidae sp. Z8VKAUB7J3 | reverse complement strand
CCCCCCCCAAAAAAAAGAAATAAAAGAATCCACACTATTTTCAAGAAATTTGCTTTCTTACCAACAACATTTATTGAACTTCAAAACAGTCTAACGTAGGTTTACGGATACTGTGGTGTTTTTACTACAATTGCTGGCAACTCATAATTACACAGACCACGATAAGGACGTGCTAGAGGGAAGGAATACTGCGATAACGAAAAGTGTTATGTCAGGGAATACTGAAACAGTGGGAAAATTAGGGAGAATAGAGGGCAAGTATTCTAATCTAAAAAGTTTAGACGACCTATAGTAACCTAGAGTGTGGTTTAACACCAACGAAAATGTAAGATAGGAGAGACCTGCTACAAGCCGTTAAAAGTAACATGCATGCCACATTTTCTGTCAGTCGTTTTAATAGAAACGGTGCAATTTCTAAAGGAATTCATTCGGTCGAATGAAACCCAGCTTTTGTTTTGAGATGAATGCAACTTTAAGAGCTTAAAGGTGAAAAAGAGAGCACACTTCTGATAAAGCACTGATCGAACCCTCCTAGTAACTTTGGGGAACATTTTGGATTTTCTGGCGAACGCTTTCATCGCCTGCACACATAGAATTGCCTCTTATGCCAATATCACAATATTAGAAGTATTAAGCGTTAAATTGGATCCTTCGTAATTCATATTAGGGCGATGAAATTCATCATGGTTACTTCCGTAATCAATTCAAGAAAAATATAACCTAATTTCCTATTGTCGAGTAAAGAAGAATTTAAATAGCTAGCTTTATAAGTGCTTGAAATGTATCTGTATCACTTTGATAGCAAATTGACAACGATGTTATCTAAAATAAAATTAAACTATACGATATCATCCAAGTCTACGAAACCTAGCAATTAAGGAAGCTCTGTCTGCACCGGCTATACAACTGTGTAAACTAAGAGCTTGAGAAATTTTTATCGAAAGTTGGCTCTGTCTTGTGAGTTTTGAGAAACTTACATTTATTCATTAATGATCGTAAATTTTTCCCAAGATCTTCTCTGTGTAAAACCACCAAAGGTTAATCGCTTTCTCGAAAAGGCGTCACGGTGGATAAACTTCTTAGATAGAGGAAATACGGTATGCAAGTTTAAGGTATTATTTAGGACAGAAAAATATAAGAGCCATTAGTTTCGGTAAAAAGTTTAAGGTGGATCGTATTAGTGAAAACACTGGTCGTTCCGAAGTGACTGTTTCCTGTGTGCCATTCAGACAAATAATTTTTATATAAAGTATTTTTCCTTTATATTTACTTTAAGTTTTTGAGAGAACGTCGATTCTGTAAGTCAAACTATCGCTCGTTGAGAACAAATACCACAAGTTTGAAATGCCTGGCCATGCCTCTGGCAATGATTCTTGTCTCAGCCTCAACTCGTTCTTATCCTGCTCTCAGATGAAGTCAAGTCTAAGTGTTCTTCAAAAATTGTTTGTACAAAAACAAGAGTGTGCGCTCTTTAACTGAAGGCATCCTTCACACGGCAGACATCTCTCCGGCCGATCTGTACTTGGATCCGAAAAGGTGGTCTTTCAAAGATGATCTGTCCAGATTCTCAGAAATAATTTTCTTTCTGAGAGAGGCATGGTGATCAATGTGATAAGAAAATACCAATAGTGAATGAAGTGGATATCTATAGTAGATAATATCATTAGCTGACTACCATTTACAATTCATATGTTATCAGATTCCATGCAAGTTGTTCGCAAGGATTAAGATGCGAGATTAATTAAGAATAAACCAAAAAAGCTGATTAGGATTGTAGATTCTTGATTGAGTTATCAAACTGCCCTGACAAATTTGAGTTCAGGCCTAGATTTGTAAATACGCGAATAAACCGAAAACGCTATGTTCTCGAAGTAGTCTGGGCATTAGTGACGTAGTGGTAATCACGCCCATGTTAGGATAAGTTTGTATCAAATTAGACCTGAGGGTCAGAGTGAGTAGAGAAAGACCTGAGTAGCAGAATATTATGGAGTTATAGAATCTTCGAATAGAGACTTTGGCTGGAATTATACATACGTTAATGGATGACAATATACATTAAAAAGAACAGAGAAGAATGTGTCTTCGATAGAATATAGTTCTGACACGATTCGATTTATATGTTAATTAAAACACGCTAGTTAGGCCACGATCACCTTGGTTACATGGTGGCAACGATATACTTAATACAGCAGGGACGGGGGAAAGTAAGGCGGATCGGGGGGGGGGAAGTAGGCTGGTTCAAATTTATTTTTCCACATTCCACTAAGATGCCTTTTGTCATTGTGTGGAAAGGGGTGTTTCGTGTCGACATGCATATCTTGTTGTGAATGTGACAGTGTCTGTCGCAATCAATTTCAATTGATAAAGCTGAAAAGTAGTCAGGGAAAAAATTAAGATTTTGCAAACCTTTGGGGGGCATGGCCCCCTCTACTCCCTGTCCCCCCGTCCCTGTACAGTGTTTTTTAAATGCCCTTGAAATGATATCTGTATTTTTGGAGGTATCACACAAGATGTGATTAAAGATTTTTGATCGACTAACTTACAGTTAAATTTGGTGAAGGGAAGCCCTTATGGGCGATAACTCTAAACCTGTAAAAATATTATCGGCTTCTCTTTAAAAATTGAATGCTGAGCATGTCGTTGCCACCGCGTAGCTAAGGCCCTTCCAGATTTAGGTTTAGTCACTTACAAAACGGACAGTTGCGTTTATGTATACAATTAACGGACGTTTATTTGCGGAACATTAAGAAAACTTTGTTCCGTCGCAAACACGATCCTGTACTCCGGAACAGGTTCCATCGTGTTATGCACAAAATCTAGAAATAGGGAATGCTTTTCCCAATTCCTTTTAGACAATGGGAATTTTACCTTCTTGAAAAGTTCATGTACTTCATAACCGTTCACGAGTCATAAACTGGACAAGGAGGCATAATGGAGCAATCGATTCCAATTATAGTTGCTGGTAGAAAAAAGAGTAATTTTTTTCAGTAAGAGAGAATTAATTCCGGTATTATTGTTAAAGGGGTTTTCTTTAAAGTGGTAAAGAGACTACGCCCTACCCACTTCCAGGTTCATACTCTAGTTCTTATTAAACATTTAAAATACGGAATTTAAATGTTGTGTGTTTATCAACTCTGTCACTGCTTTCCATCTTAAAAGGGCAGTAGTTGCCAAAGGCTAATTTGTCTGGAGTCTCGTACGAAAAAAAACATCAAATTGTTACTTTGGTTGTAACAACAAAGTTGGTATGGTTTGCGACATTGCCCAGGGTTAACCACCCGTAAGCTCTCACGAGCAACCCCAGCAGCTTCCATTCTTACACTTTACAGTATCGATTTTCTTTTAGTTAATGCCCTTGACTAGAGTTCCCAATGTTACTCGTGCTCTGAAAAGCAGCGAACGGAGAATAGTTAAGGCATAATGACCCATAAAGAGGTGAGAAGCTGTTTGATTGCGCTTTAATAGAGCAGAGGTTAGACAAGTGCCTTATTAAACTCACACTTACTCCGTAGCAGACGAAGAGAAAACCACTTGTAAAGTCGAGAAACCGATGTTATCGTATTTCTGATACGGTCGGCTCAGTCACCAAGAGAAACCTTAGCAACACTTCAATGACCCTATCTAATGAAACATATTTCATCTGAAAGTTATTGTGACCCACGTTATAAAGCTGAAAGGTATTTAAGTCGCTTTTAAGACTTACCTAACGACTTCTCTGGCCACTTTAAGGACGACATCACTGAGTATGATTTGGAGAGGTTGAGTCTCTCCAAACAATTCTCTTCGTTGTGGCAATACCAGCCCCCTAGTGGAAAAGATATCAAACGTTCTTAGATTGTTAAAGTATCGTAAAGTGTACTCTATAAGAGAATGGTAATGTCTGCAAAGACTACTACTGCCAAGAAGCCAACATTGTCTTCATATACAGCTAGTTGCCTCTGTACTTACACGCGCTCAGTCACTGGCATCATAGCAATCACAACCTTGACCTACAAAGGGCTATTCTAGCAAATGGAAATAGTTGTGATAAGAGCAGCCCTTGGTAATAATCCCCGCCACAAGAATGAGTGTATATTAAATCTGAAGCAATTGATTTGCCCTTACTCCAAGGATTCGAGCGTGGGATCAAAAAACTTGAAATATTTCGCGCCCATTTAGTCCTTCTCCTTTCCAGACCAGCGGACATAGATTGACAAAGTCGGCCATATCACAAAAGCTTCCACCGGCTTAAATGTAATTTATGCTCAGTCTGCGCATGGATAATTTGGCCCATATAGACCAGTGATTCCGAGCAGAGGTCCGAACATCATTCAGTGATATTTCGACTCCAAATGTAATTTCAAATATTATGTTACCGCAAAAAATTATGCTTGTTATGAAGACCAATGCAGTATAAAGTATTTCTGAAATGAAAATATCGCATACCCTGAATCCAAACTGGTGAGACACGCTTTCGGAGACGCAGGCTTTTAGCAGACACACGCTTTCGCAGAGTATGCTTTATCAACAATTGAGCTACGTCGATCCCCGTGGTAACATACTTTTTCCTTAAGTTACGTGTGTAGTGGCATGATTGCAGTATCCGTTTCCACACATAGGAGAAAAGGTGATAAGAGTACCAGTCAACAGTTTTTTATGTTTGGTATGTTAATTGGTTTTATAAAATGTAAAATATCAAGTACACATTGGTGATAATCATAGACTAGTAAGCGGATGCACTTTACTCTTACACTGTCTAACACAATCACATAACAGTTTCACCACTTTACAGTTATATTTGACGAGAACATAGGAATGCCCATTCCCCACACAGAAATATGAACATCAACTAATCGATTTGCTTTGATAAACTCACTTCGTGTTACCAAGGTTTTGATAAATTTCATAAGCAAGAACGTTGACTATGTTTGACTACTTTTGTTCAATATTTATGTTTTATTTACCTCGCCTGAACTGCTGGATATACCGGGGTAATTTTCCAGGGGCAATTCACTTGGGGGGGATTCACCAGGTGGGAATCTTCCTAAAACCCTAATAAAGGCAAATTAGATGAGCACCTATCTCACAGGCCAGAAACGTTGTAATATTGTCAAAGATATACTTAGTATTTTGCTGTTGCCTTGTTGATTGTCGCCTGTCAGCACATTCAAATTTGAAACGAATTACATCATTGCTTTTCAATGCCTACTGGTAGTTTTGTGTTTACAAAAGCAAGTGCGGTCCAAAGTAGTTATCCTTTGGAGAATCATTGAAGGTATAGCTTGCACAATGGTGACATCATTATAACTAAAGCTGATGCAAGATTCACTACAAAGGATGAGATTAGCAAGAAGTGAACTTTAGGAATTCAACCGCAATTAGCCGATAGATGGTAGGGTTTTTGACATGGACTTCTAAATAATGGCATCTAATAGATGCTATTATTTAGAAGTCAATGTTTTTTAAGACGTAGCCCTTTTCGGAGCTACGTTGTGAGAGATACCTCTGTTGTCTTCAGACAGCATTCAAACGCTTTTGATGTGGAAAAATCCTTGTAATAGCCCAGCGTTTACAAGCATGGGACCCATATGATAATTAAAGTACAACACTAACTCAGCTGGTACCAGAACACAAGATACGATCCCAAGAGACACTTCGCGTGGGCACACTTTGGTACGCTGATGAAGCAGGAATTCGTACGTGTGTCGCATTTAATGCCAACGATACTTGCCTTGTTTCCATATCTAAGAAACAATGAGACGATACCAAACGATGCGATGGATTCGTCTAGGCCAGAAGTAATAACATTCGCTACAGTTTGGATTGTTTTGTTTACAGTTGACGTAGAATACAAATTCCTGAGTCTCCAATTGTTTGCATGAAAAAGACGGTTCCTTAAAAGCATAAGGCAGTGGCTAGCTGGATTTTAACTGACAATGTCCGCAGACTGTAGAATTGATCGATAGCAGGCTAAGGCAAAACATGTAACGCAGGACAATGAAATTCTTCTCAGTCGAAATCGAGTGTTTAATTCTAAGTCATTCAATGAATGGAGAGGGCCTTGTCTTCCCGAAACCGTTCATCGCCTAGTTCATAAATTCAACCTCGGCCTCATCTGAGAACTTAACATATTACACCTAATTCTGCTCACCAAAGTCGGGCATTTAGGCTCTCGATACCTAGCTCAGTTATGTGCGTATCTAAAGTTAGGATTGAACAAGAAACTCATTTAAGTTAAACCTAAAGTTTGGTTCTCACCTAGAACTTAGAAGCAACCGAGAGACTGGGCCCAGGACTGCTATTCTAACTGCGAATTGTTGCTACAGTTGTTGTTAGATTATCGCTGACAAGGTTTTACAGTGTATTCAGCAACGAAAAATCCAATGGATTTCTCAATTGAACTCGATTAAACACATTTTATTACCACTATATCCTGGTGTTACCATCCTTATGTTACCTAATATCGTGAAGACGAGCAATTTTTACCAGGGGCAGGTCACAAGAAAATAATACTGTAAAACTTTAAGCGTGCTTGTAATTCGTGAAATTTAATTTTATACAAGCGTGTTTCAGTCAAGGATTGAGTAAACGATTGTGTAAAATATATTGCCGGCAAATCATAACTTTCCTTTACAATTTGTTCGTCTTTGCGCCCCGAGCATGAGCATGCATGTTAACTTAAGGGGTGATTACACCAGGTTGTAACAGGTTGCTGGTTGCTCCAACCTGCTACTTGTTGCAACGTACATGTCATATTTACGCATAGACAAATTAATGCAACCCCTGCATGTTCTCTAACGTGTTGCAAGAAGTCGGTTTGAACAGAATCTCCCTGAGGGGCAGGTCGGCAATTTCTTGATACATGCCTTTGTTAACCACATCGGAAAAACGTCATAATAGCTCCATTGTTTGCCTGTGTTCCACTTAGTCGTTCATTACTGCCATTAGCAGGCCTCTAGGATTAATTTTGCGCAACATGTCCTGTCTTCAATTGATTTACCAGGCCGAAAAGGTAATTTAGTAATAAACAGCAACTCACAGCAAGGAATGCGCATATGAAACATGTTGAAGATTTAAATTGATTATATAAAACGATAGCCAAGCTTTCGATGTATTATCACATCATCCTCAGGGTATAAGAAACTTGAACAGTGGGTACAATATTTAAGGACACAGTGGCCTTAATAAACAATTTATTCAATAAAAAAAAGGAAAAAATAAAAGAGCCTCATAGGAGATACTAGAAAAGTGAAAGTGAAAGTGCCAATGAGCTTATTCAAATTCGGCCTAAGTTTAGCAAGGGAAAGGCTTTCTTTGATAAGGAGATAGAACTGAAAAGAAGCAGAAGTTAAGAATGTGAAATAGGATTCACAAAAAAGATGAGAGTGTTGAAGAGAGTGAGAGCGAATGTGGAATTGAGAGAGTGGAGTTGAGAGAGGATTGCCAGTAACGGCCGAGGTTACTAAGTGATCAGCTAGGTGTCTTTGAAATTGGTGGGTGGTCTGACCCAAAGTCGTTGCGCTACACCAATGACATAAAATTTATAAACGACGCCAGACCGCAACAACTTGGGAATCCTGTCCTTTACTTGGAAAAATGTCAAGAGGCGACGACAGAGGGTGAAAACAAAACGTGCATTCAAATGTGGAAAAGCAAACGTACAAAGCCTATTGGCATGTTTCTTAATTTCTAAAGAATGTAAACCAGTGAAGGGTAGCGAAAAACTTATGGTACACTTGGGAGCTGATGAAACTACCTTACGAGGTGTAAATAACTTACTAAAAGTAACATTAAGACACGAATCAATAAATCCAGTGGGATAACCATTACAAGCAAATAGATTACGAAATTTTAAGAGATCATACGTGAGGCAAATAATAAAATAACGATTTACTATAAATTGTAAAAAATAAGCCCTTCCTTGTAATTAGTAGGATTAAAGCTAGCAAACTCAGTGAGAAGACCAGTAAAGGTTGGTTTACGTTTAAGAGTAGTATTAAAAGAGCCATCAGAACGAGTAATCAAGACATCTAAGAATTAATTCGGGGACACCAAACTGGTTAAGTCATATGCTAGAAGCATTTCTATTGATCAAAATGATATTTTAGCGTATAGTTGTACACTTTCTGGTAGTGGTATATGTGGTTACAAAGCCATAGTATCCCTGTGCCCACCACTGGAAGCCATGTATTGTGTAGTGGTAAAGGTGATAGGGACCATTCTGAATACCGAACATCAACGAATGTTTAGGGCTGAGTATCTCTTGAGTGACATTTCTTGCAGGGATAGCAGATAAATAAGGATAATCTCTTTTTCTATGGCATATCGAGTATTACAAATGTAGTTCAGGCTACAAGAGGCTTTGGGACAACTAAGTAAATGTAAAAGTTCTTCAAATTAAAACAGATTTTCTCCCACGTGAGACGCTACTATATACCTCGTATTTACCAGGCACGTCACTGAGGGTAGGCAAAATAGGGCACCGCCTGCCTTGTGAGCTCTTGTTTCAGAACTCCGCCTACCCTGGCGAGCATATGGCACAGAACAAGAAATGCATTTCACCTTCTCTACCATGTTTTGTTTACGATCTTTTCTTTTAGTCAGTGGGTACTGGGTTCTCATGAGTTTCTCATAGAAAGAGTGTTAATGCGTTTTTCGTCGTATTCCTTTCCTATACTTTGAAAACCATGAATATATGCTCTGCTTACTGATATTTGTTGGAAGGTCCGATTGCCTACCCTCTGCTGAAGCGCCAAGGACGTGACTGGTATTTACTAGACCACTTTCGCTGCAATTGAGCTAGCTACTAATTGCTGAAGTCAATCAAAAGTATACAGTTTTGAAATGTATAGAAATTGATACTTGATTTGATTTATTCAACAAACTACTAATTTTTTACATGTTCGTCTAAGCAGTATCAAATTTATAGATTTACAACTTACAACTTATAAAGAAAGCCTAATATCCATTAAAAGTCATTTATTTTTATTAAAGTCAAATATTTTCCCTAAACCCTCTCTCATCAAATCGTGACATTAATTAGGGTAATACCTATCATTAAGTTTTTACATACTTCTAACTTTAGATTCGTATCTCCGTTCAATTTTATTTTCATGTTGCAATTTTCTGTAAAAAGAAAGTATAGTACCTCTGCTGCTCATTAACATTGCATTGTATTTCTTTAAAGGCAAATCAGAAAATGAGAACCGAATATAAGTAGAAACATATATTAGTTTTAAAATTAAGCAAAGCTATAGTTTTTATCAAAGTCTATCCTATTAAAAGATGAATAATATATGTGTTGTTACCCATAGGAAAACTTCTCCGGCCATTAGTCCTTAATGCTGACTTTCCCTCGGAAGAAGCAGAACGTTCTATATTGAGAATTCTGATGGAATCATGCTGGTCTGAGGATCCAGAAGACAGACCCCCTTTCAGCTCTATCTTAGAAACCCTTGAGGCCCTTACTCCTTTGAAAGGTGACGTCATGGCAAAAAGAGTTATCATGCTTGAAAGAGAGACGGAGAGTTTAGAACGTTACATTGCTTATGATACAAGACAAATATTTCTCGAGAAAGAGAAAGTGAAAGACCTTTTGGGCCGACTCTTTCCTCCTATGCTCGCGAAACTCGTTTTGACGAAAGAAGACTTTGAGCCATGCTCGTTCAAAGAAGTGACAGTATCTTCAATGCAAGTTGTCGACGTCTCACAAATTATAGAGACAACATCACCTTTACAAGTGATTGAGTTGTTTGATTACCTGATGAAAAGAAAAGGGAAAGTGGGAAATTTGTAGATGTGACTCTGCCATTGGGCAGCATCTGCTCCTGAATTCTCAGTGTTGCAAAGGCTTCAGAACTAATAGCTTTACCTTCCTCCATTAGACACGGTTTAAGTCGTCACTCATGAGTTAAAGTAATGACCTTACCAATTAGTGGAAGGCCGCCTAAAAGAATTTGTTTGGGACATCGTAAGCTCTAAGTAATGTTTTCATCCACGTCCATATGCTGTAAGAAACCAATCAGCATTTGTATTTTTCTTATTGTATTTATATTAGATTCTGACGAGTAGACATACGAAAAAAAGTTTTTTCGCTTACAAAATGAGTCGTTTGTTTCATGATATCTTTGTTTCAATTTTGTCCCACGAACAATCTTTTCAAAGAACATACTGTTTCCTATCTGGATAGCTGACAAGAATGTTAGGCTAGGCTAGGAAGTTGTAGAAATCTGGTTCCGGCCTAGAATGTATAAAATTTTATGGAAAAACCGAGTGACAAATGTTGAGATGCTAAGAATGGCTAATACCAAACAAGAACTGTATCGAACAGTGGTAAAAAACAGCTATAGTTTTTTGGACTAGTAATAAGGGAGGAACAACTAGAAAGTGACCTTGTAGCTGGCACGCGAACAAGAATAAGATCCAGAGGAAGGCTAAGACAAAAGTACTTAGACTCTGTACTCCAGCTTATGAATGGGTATAACATGAGAAGTAGATAGGAGTTAATAAATTTAAAATCAGATCGGAAGATATGGCGAATCGTGATAGCTAACGTCGGTGAGGACAAAGCACCCTGAAGAAGAAGAAGAAGAAGAAGAAGAAGAAAAAGCAAAAGCAATGCTTTATACGTACTTATGTATGTCTAAGGGTCCTGTGGTTCAATTGGGGTACAAAGGACATGGATTTTTGTAGGTTTTGAACCCCTATTACCTAACTCCCTATCTTAAGGCTGCACATTGTCATGGAAAGGCCATTAGAACAAATAAAAGTCAAGAAAAATAGAATTAAAGTTTTAATTGTAAATGAAAATTGATATCATGTTAGGCATTGAGCTTTCTCAAGACGAACGGTGTAGTCCATTTTCTAGTCATTTATTGTTCAAAGATTGTTAAGAGTGAGCCCGTCCGGTGGCATTACTCATCTTCAGCTTCCAAAGAAACTCTTTGGCATAAAACTACTCAGTATCAGCGACCTTCATTTACCCTGTCAGGTTACATCTAGGACGGCCCTTCGATTTCCTAAAGATTTACCATGCCTGCTTTTAGATATTACTTACGAACCCATTTGCGAATCATGCAAAATGCGTATCTGTGTCTTATCTCAGCAATGCTAATTACGTCTTTTACCCTTCATATTTGCACCATAGCCTAACAGCTTTAACTGTTAATTTCAATCCCTAATAGGTTACATATATAGTTTGGTCGCCTTGTTCTGTCGCTGTGATTCTATTGTTTGCATATATCTACTTATATCAATTATGAGAAATGAAGAGCCAATGTAATTTGGAAAGCTCCTTTATATCTTTGTTATTATTGTCATTGTCATTTTTTTTATCTCGTATTCTATTTAAGAACTCGTCTTCATAAACTGTTTACACTGAGTCAGTGCTGACGTCAAAGCAAGTCTCAGAATCTGTAAGAAACAACTAAGAAAGATTTATGAACAGCAAAAACTAAATTCTATTTGGTCCGGGTTCTGTGAATTTAAGAAGCAGAACATCATGATTCCTTATACACTCCAATTCTTAGCATCTAAATGGGTTCAGGTTTGTTACAAAGACCACGAGATCCGTGTCACAACTGTGCTACTCCATTTTTCTCTTGGCTTACCATTCGGAAGAGTTTTGGCAGTTCTGAAATCTGATTGGTCAGTGAGCGAATCGAGGGGTGATCTAGGAAGTGGAAACCGCCCCTAACTGCTTAACGTTGAATTCCGAATGTTTCTCAACTTGTTTAGTCAAGGACATTGAGAAGATCTTCTTGAAGGAAGCACGTTTCTCTTGCGGCTACCAGGTAGCAGGTCGATATACAAATGTCTTACTTATGAAAAGCAAACCATATTTAACTAAGCCAAATATATTTTCGAGCGGGAGATGCTTGACTAAACAGATTTGTCGCCAAGCAAAAGTTCCTTCAATTATTCGCTCGAACTTTGTCGAAAAGAGCGTCAGCAGTAATATGATTGCCTTCCTTCACGAACTTAAAAATCAATATATTCTTGTCATTACATTATTGAGTACAGTTTTGTTAGCACTACTAAGAGACAATTCCCTTCCATGCTGAACAAGGTATTGGCACTTGAAATATATCATGGAAAATAATGACGACTCTGATATCGACTAACACATTAGAACGTGCCCTAAATCTTGGAGCTGAATTAAGGACGTTGCTTCTGGCGTATTGACGCTGTACATTTTACTTACTGCAGCCTCCTTTGAGAAAATCAAATTCATGTAGTCCGCACCTTCTGTGAAACACCGAATAAAGAGACGAAAAGATTCTCTTCGTGTTGATTTTGATTGAAATACCACTAACAAAGTCTCGGACCAGATGGGACCACTTAATATTTACTTACTGGTGATGGAAAAAATGTCATCTATTTAACCCATCACGTCCACCTTGTAACGCAAATAGGGTAAACCGAATACGTCACGTCATAATAACTTGTGTGACCCCTTCCCTCCCTCTTCATTGACAAAATCGGAGTGCTCTTGTGTTCGATTGAGCCAAAGTTAATCGTTAGTAACCGTAGAATGACATCCTTATGACTTGCGTTGACACAAGAATAGAACAGAATTTAAAATTAAAGTAAGCTATTTTACATAACCGTCGAAGGAATCATCTTCCATAAAACTTCCATATGTTCATCCTCGAAGAAGGCCTTACAATTGACCATGTGAGGTGATGCATAAAAGTACTCTTGGGTGCCTAATAGAAGGGCGGTTGTAATAAACGGGATGTGTGGGAAAATCTCAAAAACTTAATAAACGGGGCGTGGTGGACAATAACCAAAACTGTAATAGACGGGGGGCCTGGCAGGAAGTGTAAAAAATGAAGTCAAAAATCACCGTTTAGAATCAACTGCAACTTCCTAGCTGTAGGATATTACAACACAAACAATAGTCAGTTATTCGAAGTTATGGTAGTCTTTTACATGCCTTCCAAGGTTTTAAAAATGTTCCCCTCATCCTCCTGCTCACTGACAGTGTTATTGCAAACATCTGTAATATGCGTCTTCGCACTTCTTTGAGCCTCGTAAAAGGCCACCTTCATCTCTGTAATGTGCGGTTTTCATATTTTAGAGATATTTTCTAATGGCTCACCAAAGTACCTCCTCAAACAGTTGTCATTAGTGGGAGATTTTCTAATAAGTGAATGATTGAACTGATTAAATAAGTTTAAAGTACGACATCCTTGTCGAGCCCAAAGGAAACAAGCTGAAACTGACCCCTTTCCATCATGATTTAAAGTTTAAAAGTGCGTATCTCATCGATTGCTCAAGGTATGGTTCTCAAATTTGGACAGGTTATCTATGCCAACGAGAAAAAAGCGATTAGTCCAATATATTATCAAATTTCTGATATTCATTAAATTGTGACGTCACACTTTAGTACTCAATAGCTTGGAATTACATAACTTACCGGTATGATCTGCACCTGAGTAGACACCTGCGCTGATAATGTCAAGTCTTCCCGCTTTTGTGAAACCAGAGATAAGTCTGAAAGGAAACATCGTTTGTCAATCAATGTAATCAATTAAGTGCTAGGTCAAGATTTCAAGATTTGATCAAGTGGAAACTATAACACCTGAGTGGCAAAGCTCAAAATGCGATGACTCCTTTCTTACACTTTCATGTTAGCATGGACGAGTACCTATAACAGGGCCTCGCTGACCTTCACAAAAAGGAGGCTGGATCAGACGTTTACGTATTTAATCAGTAGTTTGTTGACCACAAGGACCTCTGGTTTACATGCGATGGGTGAATGTCTTATCTTACGTTAAAGTTACCTATAATAGGACCTCGCTGACCTTCACTACATAGAGGCTGGACCAAACTTTTACGTACTTCATCAGTAGTTTGTTGCGCACAAGGACCTCTGATTCACATACTATGGGTGAATGTCTTATCTTACATTAACGAGATTGTCAAAATTTATCACAGCTTACTGACTAAGACATGACCCAATCCATTCCATGTTTTACACACTGTATAGCAGGTTCGCTTGAACTCATTAAGTCGCTTAACGACCTCCCTGACCTTCACTACATATAGCCTGGACCAAACTTTTACGTATTTAGTAATTTGTTGAGCACAAGGACCTCTGGTTCACATGCGACGGATGAATGTCTTCTCTTATATAATGAAATCATCGCAATTTATTACAGCTTACTGACTAAGATATGACCCAATACATTCCATGTTTTATACACTAAATGGCACGTTCGCTAGCTCTCACTAAGTCACTGAACGACAACAGGGGACATAAAGTTAGAGTATATCACAGTGGGATGCTTTTTTAAAGTGTTCGCTGATGGTTACGGGGTACTAATGTTGTTCCGCTCTTACTTTGACTGAGTTAGTGGTGGATCCAGCACACTTTCCGCTACCATTACATCTAACTTTAGAGCACAAAAATTGGCATACAGCATAATGATCGCGCAGTTAAAGTAAGTGCCAAAGAACATCAATACTCAGGAGACTCGGGAAAGACTTTAAAGAAACCAATGAACGAAGAACTAATTTCAAAGTGTGATGTTTATAGCACAACACGGAACCGCTTCCAACACAAAGACGATTTCTTCGATATGTTTCTTTTCAAAACTCATTCTTGTAGTTAATAATTTTTAAGTCGGTCTTCCAAAAACCAAACTTTGATAGTAGTTGCTATCTCACCTGATGTGTTTTCATATCCTTTTATTGATTTCTGTAATTGTTTCATTTCCTTGTCGAGCTCCTTAACAGAGAATCATTCATAAACAAATTAATAATTGAAACGTTAGCCTTGGAATTTCGATACAAGATAATAATGGTTTCATCGAAATAAGGAACCATTATTATCTTGTATAACTAAGCATGATAAAATCTTGGCTCAAGTTTATAAGTTTAGAAAGATAATAGAGAAGTAGAAAATACTGTAAAATGCTGAATGCCAGCCCCTCTGGATGTAACTCCATCCTTATTTGCTAACATTATACTCTTGAACAAAAAAGATTGAACAACTTTCAGAGTTTAACTACGTTGGACGGACGCTTACTGCTGATGGTTGTTGTAAAAGAGAGATACGTCAAAGAATCGCCATCTCTAAATCAGCTTTAGATAAAATAAGACCCATTCTAAGAGATCGAAAATTGTCTCTAAAGCTGCAGGTTGTCTTCTGAAAACCTATGTATGGTAAACATTGCTTCATGGTTGCGAGTAGACATTCACAGAAGAAACAAAACGGAACAACGCTGCAGCTGAGATGCACTTCTGTCGACGAATGATGCGAATATCATATGTTGACCTCGTGACCAATATAGAAGTTCTCAAAAAAGTGCAAAAAAAGCGTCAGCTGCTACTATAGATGGAGAAAAGACAGCTAAGATTCTGAGGACGTAAAGTATGGTAAGAAAGAATGAATTAGAAGCTCTGAGCTTAAGTGGGAAGTTGACGGGAAAACGGACAAGAGACGATATGTTCATAAAGAACTTTGGAAATAACCTGGATATAAGAACAATATGACACAGCACCTCCCCCCCGTAAAAAACCCACTAAAAGCCCATCAAAACAACAACACAACACCAGTGGTGCTTTGAGTAAAAGGTTTTCCAAGTACTCAGATGCTTTGTAACTTTCCTGATCAAAATGATCATTGATTGTGTTGATGAATAAATCTGCTGCATCGAGGTATTTTTTTCGGTAGCTGTCCTTTGGCGTCTCTGGGTTTTGAGCAACTGCTGGCCCTTAACCTTCAAAACCAATCAACTTCTTGGACTGCTTTCGTTGTCGCTTCAGTACTGGTTGACCTACGTCAGGAAGCAACTCCTTTTTCTTCAGGACAGTGGCCCAAAACCCATCAAAAGCATTTTCAGTTCTCATATTCTTCAAAACAGAAACCCTTTGCTCAGCAATACGATGCCTTTCTGCGGCAAACATTTGTTTAGACTGCAGGGTCTTGGACAAATTGTCAGTGTGTGAGAAGAGACGATAGCCAAGTCGAATACCAAAAAAGAAATCAAAAGTATGCATTTGCGCCTTGGCACCGACCATGCGAGCCCTCAGTGCTGAGTTCAGTCCTCCTTCGTCGAGGCACTTGTCAAACATGGTTTGAATTGCCTGATAATTAAGGTATATCTGATTAAAGAAATTTGCTAGAATAGTCCATCGAGTCTACCTGAACATTGCAACTCCTACAGCTTCATTGTTATTCTAGTTTACCTCAATATTGTATTTTATGTCCCCAAGGATTCTTTCGCTTTTTGGGAAAAATCTGAGAAGCTTCACAATGTCCTTTGAGGCATTCAACGCACCATTTAATATGTCACTACCCTTAGTAGAGTCTTTTACACTGAGGCTTAATGAATGACCATGGCAATGAGTTGAAAGTGCTTTTGGTTGTGTAAGAGTGGGTTACGCCTGTTTAGATGATAGTGCATATTAAAGAGCAACTATAGCACTATTCAACACGTATCTGTGCTGGTCGTGCGGTATTTTTGTGACAAACGAAAAGACAAGTTTACAATTTGGAGACTCACTTTTCAACAACAAAAACAACTTGAAGGACTCAAAATTTACAAACGGAGTCTATGACATGCCCTAACCATTGAACAACAACAATGTATGAAGTTCGTCACAGCCTTGAGAGGGCTAGCCTGCGTGCAGACTATCCTAGCTGAAGTGGATAGTCTGCGCATCAACGACGATATCCTTGTATGGCCTCGTATCAAGGAGTACAGATATCGTTGCATGTTCTATAACAAACGAAGGGAGGATTGAAGGTACGTGAACAGTATAGTATAGTGTAGTATAGTATAGTATAGCATAGCATATCATATCATAGCATAGCATGGCATAGTATAGTATAGTATAGTATAGTATAGTATAGTATAGTATAGTATAGTATAGTATAGTATAGTACATATAGTATAGAAAAGTGTAGTCTAGTATAGTGTAGTATAGTATAGTATAGTAAAGTATAGTATAGAAAAGTATAAGAACACCAACGATGTTCGGTATATACAAGGCTTTAGCCTTCTTACGCCGTCATCACGGACTCATTGAAGGTGTTCTTTGACGCTGGTAAGATAATTCGGTCCAAGCATCAGATTAAAATGGAAAAAAATAATCTCCAATTGTATACAAGAAGAACCTGTTAGAAAATATCGTTGAATGTCATAAAATCTGCTTGTTTTTGTTCTACACAAGAAAATTTTGGTAGAGAGAATAGAAAGATGTGGTATTTCAGGAAATCTAGGTGGAAAGATTATGTACTACCTAAGAAGATATATTTTGTGATGGTTTCCATCCCCTTGGTGACATATTTTCTGATTCTCTAGTTTACATATACACATGATCAATTTAGGAAGATGTATAAAGAAAGATCTACTTAAATGTGGTGTATCAGAAGATCTAACTGTAAAGAGTTTGATCTGTATTAGAGGACTTATTAAGAACAATCTGTTTAGGAAGATGTATATAGGAAATATACTTGCAAAGGAGATCTGGTTAGAAGGATGTGGTGTATCAAGAGATCTAATCATAAAGAGTTTGATCTGTATTAGAGGACTTATTAAGAACAATCTGTTTAGGAAGATGTATATAGGAAATATACTTGCA
>JAAAKM020073195.1:31063019-31097775 GCA_010016025.2 Alatinidae sp. Z8VKAUB7J3 | reverse complement strand
AAGGAGATCTGGTTAGAAGGATGTGGTGTATCAAGAGATCTAATCATAAAGAGTTTGATCTGTATTAGAAGATGTATTTTAAAAGATGTTGCTGCATATACAAAGATCTATTTTGGAAGATGTATATACGAAGATCTACGTAGAAACAATATCTGGTGGAGTAGAAGGATGTAGTAACCCAGAGATTTAACCGGAAAGTGTTTGATCTATATTAGAAGATGTATTTTAAAGAATGTTACTGCATATACAATGATCAATTTAGGAAAATACATATATGAAGATCTACTTAGAGGAAAAACCTATTTAGAAAGATGTGGTGTATTAAGAGATCTAACCGAAAAGAGTTTGATCTGTATTAGAAGATGTATTTTAAAAGATATTACTGCGTAAACAAAGATCTATTTAGGAAGATGTATATACGAAGATCTACTCGACTAAGTTCTAAGCGACCCCACTTGGGGTGGGTTTTGGCCTTGATTCCCGTCCCAGTTTTGCAAAGTAAGCTTTAAACTGGAGAGATAAATAGCCCATTTCTTACTTTCATGAGATACAATAAGCTAAACATCGAAATCTTTGTTTATTTGTTTCAGAGTTCTTCGATCCCATGGTTACACAACTATAGAAAGCTCAAGAACAAGTACAAGTTGACTTCTTGAATCAAACAAATTTTATGTATTTCTGCTGCTTCAGTAAAAAGCTTCTCGTATTTTCACTTTCGTAGGTTAAGCGAATTATCAAATAACCTCATGATGTGCGACAAAGGTGCGATCTTTCAAAGCTTTTTAATGCCGAGGAAACGCGTCTGGTAACATGTAGATTTTTAAAATTGGGTCCGTCCCTCTTAGGTCTGCCAACAGCAGGCATGTTGAGAGCTTTCATAACAGTAACAGGTCAGTCTCCCCCTCCCCCTGGTACTACTATGCACGTTTCATAAAAGGATCACAGTATACATTATAAGGGAAAGGCATAGATATATGTATTAGAACAGAACACTTTCGGTGCAATTTTAGGGGTACCTTTCGCTCTTTGAAAATCACTTCATATCTTGCACTATAGAAATGTGCTTTTAAAACTGAAAATTTGACGAAGATACGTAAGGGATAGCAAGTCCAATGCCTGTTCTTTGACAAAGCGCTCTACCAGATATTGGGAACAGGCATTTGTACACATATGAATCAGAAAAGGGACAACCTTTATTTCCTTTAAGAAATATCTGTGGGTGTTAATGGTTCACAAAGTGGGAAATGTGCACTTTATCTTCCCAGCTCCCGTGGGGTCGTGTAAGTAGCTTGCAAACCAGTCAATTGCCGCAGTACTATAGTTCTTTTTACTAGCCATCAAGCACCTAAACGACCCCTGAGTAAGTAATAACCTATAAAAGTATAAAAATGCTCTTTTATATCGAAAGATCCTTTGGCTTTTGCTATTACTGTAATTACATGAAGATGATTCCTCATGTTTCTAAATAACTTACCTCTGGTATGTTTCGTTTAATTTGCAGCAATTTATCCAACGTATGCCAAATGGATTAAATCACATCAGGACTTGCCAATCAAGCTGAACCAATGGTGTAATGTTGTGGTTAGTATCCAGACAACCAACAAATTATCAAATAGGTAGGAATTTGGCTGGTTGATGACGTCTCTTAGAGGTGCATTGGAAAAACATTGAATAACTCGCGGGATTGGTTACTTTCTGGTAGATAGAAATGCACTGTGTTGTATGGCCGTGTAAAGGCAATACACATAATTGATGACCCAGAATATTGGTGTGTTTTAGGACTCCAGAAGTAACATGCTTAGATAATTTTGTGTCTTGATTAATCATTAACAGTATCCAAGGGAAAAACATTGTTGCCCTAAGCAATCGTATCTTAGCATGGTGTATTGTAAGGCTGAAATTTCATTGTCACAAAAAACAACTGTAACGATTTTGCAGGGTATTTTTTATTTAAATTGAGCATGCAAGGACCTCTTTCAATGTAGTTTTATGTATTGACGTGGGACAACTGCTCCGAAATGCAGCTCTTTTATACCAATTAAAAAAACTTAACAAACATTCCATGTCTTGACGAGCTGAGTTGTCTGGCATCGTTGCCTATTTAACAGTTTAGAACAGAGAAAATTTATGCCATGACTAGGTTCTCTTTAGAAAGTGAGTTGCCTTCAACAAATTATGATGGAAAAAATTCTTCTAATACTGGCCAAGAAAGTCAGACATTAACGAGCTCCTTTTTGTAAGAGGTTAAAGACATATCACTTTAAAATCTTCCAAGTGTAGTGTCAGATTTACATATTTTGCGCATATGATTCACATAAAATAATAATCTCTACGAAAACGTTATGTCAGTTTTGTCTAGTTTAAGTTACTTGAAACATAAAAACCCAATGTAAAGAACGTTTATGCACATGAACAACTGTTAGATTTTAGTGTTAGTACCTTAGATATTTGCACTTCCGTTGGGAATTCGCAAACTTGCTCTTTCCGTATCCCTATAAATGGAAAGAAGCAAGATACGTGTTGATATTCAAAACGGTAATGCGACATTCAACCCCCGGACATATACCTCCCGGACAATCACCCCCTGCGACATTAACCCCCTACGATATTCACAAAACTTCCTATATGACGTTAATGTCGCAGGGGGTGAATATCGCGGGGGGTTAATGTCGCAGGGGGTGATACTCCGGGCGTCATTATCCGGGGGTATATGTCCGGGGGTGAATGTCGTAGAATCATTCAAAACGCGGGATGTTGGCATCCTGATTTTTAGAACTTTTTTGCGATTGGTTTCTGCCAACAGCATAGCACGTACCAGAATAGGTAACGTACTATGTGACATATTCGCGTATTTTTTACACCAGGACACATGTAAAATGCTCCTGCAGTTCATAGCATCACCGCTCCCCTCAATCCAAAGTCATCAGCACACTCATAATTGTAGTCGTCATTGGCTAAATTACTAAAATAACATGCACAAAGGCTATAATAACGCCGATATCCAACAACTTCTTGGTCGACTGGCAACCTTTCGGGGCAGAAGAGACAGGAGACACGTGTTCTCGGCAAAAGCGATGGGCAATGACATAATGGGACCAGTGGCCCATGAAGCCTCTCTATTACAGTCTCATAGGGCGCAGAGATGGATTTGGGTCTCTTCAGCGGTTTCTAATTCAGTAGCTGAGGAAACACTTGGTTTGCGGTCCTCCCTTTGTATGTTTTCTCCCATAGCCAAAAATTGTTTGGCCCAAGTTTAGAACGCACTCAGCAGGTTGTTTACCCACTAGTTTCGATAAAAATCGAAAAAGCAAACAAATGTAGAACAATTTCACGGAGTCACTGCACTAATTTGTCAGACTTCACAAAATTAGCACAAAATGCTTCCTCACCTGTCCATTGTCTCCCTAAGTTGTTCTTTGGCCAGGAACTGCGAGTCTTTGCGCAACTCTCTCACTGCTCCCTAAAATACAAGGACATAAAGGTTGATGAGGAATGATGTGGTACGGCAAGTGCAAGTGAGGCAGCTAAAAGCAAACTAAACGAACTTAGAATATCATGGGAAGGCAAAGTAATCAAATCAGAGGTTAATTATGCAGATAGGGCTTGTAAAAACTACAGGTGGACAGAGTAAGAAAGGAAGGGCTAAGGAGATCGTAAAACGATCACATGAAAGGCGATATTGAGAAAGTTAGGGTCAGAAAGGAGGACGCTCTAGATCGATGAAAGTAGAGATAGTTAAACAAGAGTCATCCACATCCTGACGACACCAGCGACGACCGTAAAGGCCAATAAGAAGGTCAAACCATACTATCTCTCGGCATCCTATCCTATCCCACACCCAACCACATCATACTACATCACACCACACCACACCATACCTTATCATATCATACCATATCATGCTCTGCTACACCATACCATAGCATACCACACTATAGTATACCAAACCATACCACACCGTACCTAACCACACCATACATGCCATAACAAGCCATTCCACACCATCCCACACCATCCCACACCATCCCACATCAAACTATACCACAACATACCATACCATACCATATAATACTACACCATACCACATCATACCACCACAACCTGCCATACCACAACATACCACACCACACCACACCATACCACACCACATCAAACCATAACGCATCAAACCACACCATACCACACATTATCGCAACATACCATACCAGTGCCTGTTAAGTAGTGTGCCTGTGTGCCCGGCATACACTTCTACCTCCGTTCACAGGTTGATTGCCTTAACCCTTGCCTTTGCTTTCGGTTTTGTTCGTATGTTGTGTCTACCTTTGTGTAAGCTGATCACTCTGGCCTTCCACTGCTCGGCTACAAATTCCTGCGGTTCATTTAACAAATATCGTCCCCAGGATAAATTGAACTGCTCCCAATTGACCGTGCCCCCTCCCCCTCACAGCAAGAGAACTACTCACCATTGGCAACAGCATAACAAAGAAAGTAAAAGCAGAGGCATTGTTAAAATGGAGGTGCTTTGTTTTCATTGCTTGCTGGACAGCTTGAATGGATTCAAAGAATCACCGTGTGCATACCTGATCTCGCACAAGCGACATTTGCACAAGGTACATTTGCAAGAGACATAACACAGACAGTCAACCAAGGGAGCAAGTCACGTGGTATTAATTCTTCGGTTAACGGTCAAACCCTTAAAAGATGATGTGCGTGCACAAAACTTCTGGCACGCACTTTTATTTGTATTGTTTTCTTCTGGGTGATTGAGAATGACACAGCACGGCACAGCAGGACATTGTGACATTTCGGTGTTTATTGCAGGAACCTCTAGAACAATCATTAGTCTTCGATAGTCTTTACAGAAGTAAAGAATCTCAGAATCAGAGAGATGTCTTTGCAAGTTCTCATCAGATTGCCAGGATTTTGAGTTTATCGATATTTCAACATGACGAACACACTGACAAGAAAATGAAAAATTACAAGATCGAAAGGGAATCAATAACGTCTGTCTTTGTTTTTGGAGATAACTGGTGGAACAGTGTAGGGAAACCTAAATGCTGTCGTATTTTTCATAGTGAATTGCAAATAAATCATTGACAGGATTGCTGTACAATCACGATAGTGATTGCTAAACTTTCATATTTGTAATTGTATATCAGCACCAGAACGCGAAATCATTAAGGTATTTGGCTGATAACAAAAATTAAATCAGGAACGGACTTTGGCCACATTCTAGCTTAGGGGCTCAATGTTATAAGATGGTATGGCCTTTTAATGCCCTCTTGACTATTGGCTTGATTAGCAGAAATATTATGACGCATCGAAGCAATGAATATATCAATACATCACTGGACGCCTTTAGATTTCGTTTGATTCGCCCTCTGAAACCTTGTCATGTCGGGGCTCTGTTCTTTTGGCACGAGAGCACCATTTATTCTTTATTTCTTTAGCACTTCTTCTTTACCTTTTACTTACACGTTACTATGTATACACCGATTGATTTTAAAATTACTGTGAAGGTTAAAGCACCCTTACCCAACACTTTCCTCGAAGGCCCGTAGCTACGGCGCCCTTACCATTAGCCTCTCTAAATTCTTCTGTTAAAATTGAAACATCAATAGACTTCTTTTAAGGTGTTACAACGTCAGGTCCCCCACCTCCTCCTCTAACACACACCCAAATTTAAGATAGCCCCTCAAAAATTTCCAACCATTGCTACGGAACTGTCTCCACGTCCCTTGTTATTAAGTACAGTAACAGTATGAATAGCGTTAAAAGTTATAAAAGGGAAACCATTTTTACCTGTAGTTTATCCGAACAGCTCGAAATTAGGAGTTATGTACCGGACCTTCACTCATCAATGATACTGGATAATGACTGTCTTTTCAAAATACTTTTAATGTTTTATTTGTAACTTTAAGTATTGAATTTAGGTGAGTATGTATAATACGTAGTATAGTGACTATTTCACTTTGTGCACCTCTTTCTTCTAAAGCAGTGTTTCTCAACGGGGGCACTACTGCCCCCCAGTGGGCATTTAAGCATCCAAGGGGGGCAATTTGAATGAAGGGGGTAGTAGGGGGGCAATTTGGACAAATGTAGGTAATAGGGGGGCAGTTCGGATGAAGGAGGTAGTAAGGGAGAGGTTGATGATAGTACTTAAAATCTTAAGTTTAGTTAATAAGAAAAGTCTTCTTGATTTCTGCCATGCCTTTTAAATTGATATTGTGCCCTTGTTTCATGAGTGGTGCTCAGTCCGTGTGTTCTAAGAATAGCAAGCTGGATTTTGCAGGAATAACCAATGCTGATTGGTTCAGTTACCATTGCGTAGTTTCTGGGGCGTGTGACCGCATTCAAGGATCAAGGCCATTGATTCTTCTAGTTATTGCTGTTTCACTGAGAATCTTCATGTGTGGCAGCAGCTTCAACAAAGTAATATTTGTCTCATCAGCAGCAATTTAGAGTCGTGGTTCGTAACTGTCATCGAATACCTTATCTTTTGTGGTATGTCAATGAAAGATAGCATTGAGATGGCTTTCTAAGGGGGCGTGTTTGAATCGTATCATGCCTTGTATGACACAGTTTTTAAATTCCTGAGGAAATCTGACCAAGAACTTGCCACCAGGTTTAAAGGACTGAAAAATGACATCGCTTACCTTTCCGATTTATTTAGAATTTTAAGTGAGTCAAATAAAAAAATACAAGGAAACCAGATGACCGTAGTGAAATGTAGAAGCATCCTGACCTCACTCGTAACAAAAATAGGGCTGTTTAAAAGCAACATTGGCCGCGGACAACTCAACCAGTTCCCCAATCTATCGAACAACAATGTAACGGAAGAACAGCGCATGAAATACTCATTACATCTCGAGAACTTAAAAGCAGAAATTACAGAACGTTTGCAGATTTAATAGATCTGAATGTTCCCCGTTGAATTTTGCGGCCATTGACGTGTGATATTAATAATGATGTTCCTATTGAACTCCAAGAAGATATCATTGACCTTCAGTCTGATGATAAGATCAAGGCTTTGTTTTCTGACGAAAATTACTGTGACCTCTTGTGCTACGCCGCAGAAAGGTTCTCAACGTTATGGAAGTCAGCAATGATTTATGTTTGGAGTTTCCCGACGTCTTACCTAATTGAACAGGGATACTCTGCTGTGTTTGAAATCTTCACTAAGAAGAGACACAGACTCGCAATCTTGAAGCACGGTGACTTGAGATTATTTCTCACCAAACTGTCCGACATAAGAAGTCTTACACGGCAACAGCAAGCACAACCTTCACACTGAATTTTTCTGACTTTAAGGGACCAATCACAATTGAGGTTTATTGACGTGAGAATTTAATTATAACATATAAATACCTAATTGCCAATAACAAAAAATTATGATAAATTGGTTTAATTTTGTAAGGGGGCAGGTAAGAATAACATTGCTGAATATTGGTTGATGTCAATTATGAATGTAACAAGGATTTATCTTGAATGTCATTTACGGACGTCTAAAAATCTCATTATCAAATTATGAATATTGTTAGGACTGTTGTTGATGATATGGATTCATAAACAATATTCCTCTTTATTCTTGTTTTCTTTCTACGTCAGGGGTACATGTGGGGTTCGGCAAACAAGGAAGTGGGCAATGGCTGGGAAAGGGTTGAGAAACACTGCCAGGCCTTGGAGGGAATAATTACTATAGATAAAAAGTTCACTTACTGACAGTGTTCCTGTTCCGTCATCTGGTAGAGTTTCTTTTGCTTTCTTTGCTCGGTTGTGCAAGGACGTAATATCAAACTCTTCTTGCGCAACCACGGCTGAAAGACCATAAAGAATAGCAAATTTGCAAACAAGTTTAAGTTATCCACACTTCTAAATAACGGACTCGGGTAGTGCCGGTTTTAGAGGGTACCGACTGTGCCACGGCACAGGGCCCCGCACCTAAGATGGAAATTTAGGGACCCTGTACAGCTCAGTGAAGCCCAAAAAATATCGACCTATTTTTACAAGGACTAAAAATAGGGCTCCAAAATCATGTTATGGCACAGCATACTAAAGTTAAAAAACCCCACAACGTCCCATCAATATTTACAAAGAAGCTACAAAGCTTTGACAGCAAATTTGATCAGAAAAGGAACATCAAGAGGGGTTTTATTGGTGGCAACCAGCTTAGGGTTAGTAATTGTTAGTGTAGACCATCCATAGCCAAGTGCAACTTGATGCTATTAAAACTCGATTGCGTTTCGGCAAAGATTTGAATAAAGTGACGAACTGTAACAGCGATTACAGTATATTCGAAGCAGAGTCAGAAATATTCTTCTCCACATCTGGTACTTCTGAACCCAATTCCTATAGCAAGATTCACCCAAAGTTTCTCTCTACCACTGAACATCTATACTTTTTAGTACAAGTTACGTGCTTTACATATTTACAATTGTTAATTGCCTTGAACTGGCCTCTAAAATCCCATATGCAGGTGGGAAAAGTAACATCAACGGTTTGTTTTGCTGGCGACCAGTTTAATGGGAAATAGGGATAGTAATTGTTAGCGAAAAACCACATCTAATTTGATGCTATTAAAACTCGGCTTAGGCTCGGCAAGACCTTGATGAAAGTAACGAATTGTAAAAATGATTAAAGCAAAGTCGCAGCAGTGATCTGATTTCGCGCCTTATGGACAAAGAATCATAAATCTTCTTCTCCGGATTTGGTACCTCTCAACCCAATTCTTACAGCAAGATCCACTCTTAGATTCCCTGTACCACTACACATGTTTACTATTTAGTGCAAGTTACTTGATTAAAATATGTTAATTGCCTTGAATTGCTTGAACTAGCTTGCAAAATTCCATATGCGGGTAGGCACTTACTCGATACTCAAAGAATACCTCCTGCCACATCTCCCCTATTTCAAAGGTACGTTTGCAGCGCTCCCGCAGGCAATATGTATACAATGACCATATATGAATATATTTAATGCTATTCTATCATGATACAATTACCACACGGAAACATAGACTCACCGACGTTGCCTCTTTTGATCTCTCCTAGTCCAACTTGCTGATCCCTCTCATTCCAAGCCATAAACAATTGCTTGAATATGGGCGGTTCGCCACCCTCAACAATGCGAGTAACTTGGGTCCAATTTGGATACCCTTTTTTCTGAATAAACGACTGTACAAAAGAGAATACAAAGCAAGACGGTGGTGAGGTTAAACAATCTTCACAGAAATCCGACTAACTTAATCCGTGGGCTGACTTACTGTCATCAACTTTTAAGTCAGACTCCACCAACAACAATTATTCGGATACGTTCGGTTCATCACTACTCTTGGGAGCTTAACTGCCGTCCCCATGCTAACAAATTTTCAGAAATCACCCTTGAATGTATTGAAATTGTGTCCTTTATAAGCACAATCCTCCTTTTCGAGTGTTGAAATCAACACCTTAAAAGTTTACCTCCAACTACAATCAATTCCCTACTATCATCTCCAAAGCTCTCATGTGATGTGCCCTTCTGACGGCCGAAGAATCTGTTAAATCTTACTCTCTCTTCTTTCACATTTTTTATTCCATACTATGTAGATAAGACTCTGACGTTAAAAAAATTTGTTAATATATAAAATCGTAATATGTTTTTTTAATTTTTAATCTCTGTCATATTAATGCTCTACTTTATCCCTGAGATCTCAAGTTTTATGATAATAGGATGAGCTTCGTCTACTTCTGCTGATGTCTACCAGATTTCCCATCATTGCTGCCGTTGAAGATGGATCTTGCCTTCGCCTCAGGCAGTATAGTGAAATGTGTCCCTTTTTCTGGTATTTAAATCACGTTTTCAATTTATGGCATTGAGCCTGTTCTTTTTGGCAATTGCCACAATTTAATAAGGAGCGAATTTTTCTTCTCTTTTGTGTCTGCGAGAGCATCAACTTTTGTCATCAGGACTGAGAACATCTTCTCCAAGTGGCCAACGTGATCGTCCACCAGCCCTCCGCTGGCGGTGGCACCGAAGCTTACCTTTCCCCGAGGCGTGACAGCGAGAGGTCTCCCACTTATCTTGCTTTCAATCAGCTAAAGTACTGCCTCAAATTTGCCGTTTCTGGACAGCTGTAAATTTGTCAAGTTATCTTGAATTCTTTCATCCACAACACTTACTACATAGTTTATTACGATAGTATCGATAGAAGTGTCATCTGTCAAGCCATAAAGTTTCTCAAGTTAGTTATGAATAGCAACGCCAAGCAACAAATGCGTATATGACTCATATTGAATATTTTTGGAAGAAATAGAATGATATATTAAATAACCAAGCTTTTGATATATTATCCCATCAGCCTCAGGGTAAAGGCAACTTGACAGTTTATACGATGGTTATGCATTTTTGCGGGGCGTAGCTTCAATATAGTTCCTTAATTGTTGAGCGCTATGAATAGGCTATAGTATGGATGTTAATTCAATTCCTAAAAGTCATTTCGTGTAACCTTGTTTCCAACGTCCGTTTGTATTCTTCTCCTCAAAACCTTCGACGAAGTAAGTTCTTAAATCCATCATGCAATATGTTATCGTCCGAGAAGATTGCTGCTGCTACATTGCTGAATGTCGTTGATTCCGTAAAGGACAGCAGCATTTGACACCAACTGTCAGCTGGGACTGCCAAAGCACCTTGTTGTGCTTCAAAATGTAGAATCCATTCTGTAAATCTAACTGAAATATCTCTTCTTTGACATGACTGCCTTTTATCCGAATACAATATCTATCTTTGATCTAGATCTCAGTGGAACCTCCAGAATGTTGTCTCGCGCTGGTTCCAATGACCCGAATTCAATACCTGTAGGGAATACTCAAAGACGTAGCAATAAATACTGTTTAACGATTTCTTAACTCAACAGCAACTGATTCCAACTCTAACTCCAAATGATACGCTACGCTAATTTCACTCACTTTATAATTTGCTCATAGGGAGCTGATAACACAACACATCAGGTAGAGAACTTCAAAATCTACGGAGTTAATCATCTTCCATATGTCCACTCGGTTATGCAGTATCTAATCCACGTTACAAACTAAATAAACGGTTGTACCTAAGGTTTCCTAGCAGATCTTACTTTTAAGTGACGGAGATCTTTTGATGATAGCACATGGTAAGTAGCAAATCACCGCTTATTTTATCAATAATTGAGTATCAGAGCTCTAACGGGGAGAGGTTAGCAAGCAATTCACCCGGTATACGTATCAGACTTTCAGTGGTTGATGTTTAAGTTCATGTATTTTTGTGATGTTCATTACTGCAGTTCCATATCAACAATATGTATCTCAACCCCACTGGACGATAAAATACTAACGAAATGAAGATGTCAGTATCTGCATTTGGAAAATAAAGACTTGGTGGAATGATTGAAATCGAATTGACACAAATAGGTTGTGAAAGGCAAAAACAAAAGTGAATAAAGTGAGACCCTGTTCATATCTAAGAAAATGGAATGGAAGGCGAAGGTTATTTTGCCTCAAATCTTGATGGCGCAAGACCACCAAGAACCTTGAACACAGTCATGGGTCTTCTCTTCGACCTTGTTTCCCTTTAAACGGCGTAGTTATTCTTACACTTGTAAGGTGCAAAGGTAAATTTACCTTAAAAGCACCTTGCACATGCACCTTACAAGTGTAACAATTAATTAGTAAAAGAATCGAATAAGAAGCACCCGTCCTTATCCAACCCCTGTAAACCTATGAAAAACGAGCATTGAAAGGATACTTACATTCCAGTTGCCAGCACAAAGATTGTGGATAGCTCCGCAAGCAGCTTCCAAAGTAAAGGAATTATTCGACTTATCAATGAGATAGATATACAAGGAGACAGTCTCCGGTTCCCATAACAATTCCGCGCCTAACGTTGGTTCCGATCTCTCTGGTTTTCGATACTGTTCTACTGCTTCTTGTGGCTGTTTCGAATTTTTCCTGCGGAAAGAAAGTTTTCTCTTTTGCGTTCCAGGTGGTTTCTTTTTCATAAATAGACAACCGGTCGTGGACGCATCCTCAGGTTGTGTTGTCGATTCCTTGGGTTTCCGTGCTGGTCTAAAGTCAACCGTTGGTTCTTCTTCCGGTTCACTCATAACCTTGATTGCGTCCGGGTAAAGTTCGCGGTTCAGTTCCGAATCTAATCTATACGAGATGTTTCTGAAAATGCAGATCGTGTTTTCAACAATCTGGAAATAAAAATTATAAAATAAAAGTCAATAGGGGAATATAACACGTTCGACAGCAATCCCATACCATTTCTTTGGAGCACTATGGTTTGTCAATAATTTTGTTGAGATAATACAATTTGTTGGAAGAGAAAATAAATTACAGAAGTAGATACCACGTTTTAGCTTAGTTCTATATGAGGCTAACAAGGATTTGTTTGAACAGGAGGCCGAACTCTGCCGAGACCGCGGCAAGAAAATCACGGTTAGCAAGGTGTCTCTCGGCGCGTGCTAGTATACAGGATGGGTCTGCAATTTGTATTCTTTAACTATGCCCCTCCATTTTTGTATGATTACTAAACTAAAGAACATTGAGACCTCGGAGGTGCCGAGGTGGTATAGGTCAGCGTTTCTCACCCTCCGACAGTATTTTACACCCCTCGCGCTACCAAAATTTGAAAGTGACACCCACCGACGCTCTGCACCCAAAGGAGTACAATCAGATATTATCGACGCTAGTTAAATGCACAATACACGTTCACTAAAGCGCCTTAAGCTGGTTGCAGATTCTAAAACAAAAATTTTTGCAGTGTGGAAGATACGTAGAAATAACATACTCGTTGTTGTTTTGGTTTCAGTGTTTTCGATACAAAAAACCAATGGAAAATACTATCAGCTTTGTGAAAAATAACAAGGTTTTTCTTACATTTCCTAAGTTTCTCAGCAATATAACGTTTGTTATACTGTGAAAGAAAACGACTAACAATTAAATTTTCCAAGACATATTTCGGATATCTTTATCCACCGCGGATAAGAAATAAGGAGGCTGAGGTCAAATTTGTTTTTTCGCATTCCACCAAGATGCCTTTGGTCACTGTGCGGAAAGGGGTGTTTCAGCATATCTTGATGTGAATGTGACACAATGTCTGTCGCAATCAATTTCAATCTTGATAAAGATGAAAAGTGGTCAGGGAAGAAACTGAGATTTGCCAAACCTTAGGGGGATGACCCCTTTGCCCCCTGTCCCCGTTCCTGATATCAGGTGGGAACAGCTAGACTTAAATACGAAGTCATGCACAGTAACGTTACTTCAGCTCAGTCCTATAATGAACAATGGTGTAACATTTGGCCCTTTGTTGTTGGTTTTTTTTTAATGTTTATTTGTCACATGCTAATTGTTACCACTTACCTACTGTTCCTTTGTCTTTGCGTTCTTTTCCATTTGTGTAGTTTTAACTTTAGGTAAGTTTTCTCTGCATCTTAATAAATTATTCTTCCACTCAGTAACATCCAGTTAATATTACTTATTACTCTGAAGATGTCAACAGTTTAGTCTGACGAAACGTTCATTCATTCATTAGTTGCCTTTTCTTAAGACATTGGCTGCCATGACTGCCCAACCCTTTCTATCCTTGGCCAGATGTAGAAGGCCCACTGGCTTTATGCCATTATTCAACCGATCACATATGTTTGACAGGAACGTAGTTCTCTGCCTTCCCCTTGCCCTTTTTTCCTCTATTCTCCCAGTTCGCACGAACTTTTCCCACTGTTCTAGTTAGCAGAACACTGCGAGTAATGTGTCACTTGAAAAACACCCGAGGAAAGGAACTGTGGACCCTACCATGAATTACCCAAGCAGGCGTGTAACAACGGTAGTTGGGGCCCCTAGGACACTTTCCCCATGCCCCCCCCCCCCCCGAGCAAATTAGTGCAAAGCGAGGACCTACACTTGCTTAGTGAGTAGTTATACAGCTGGGGTATCTGGGGGCGTTGTAAGGCCATCCACGGAAGGTCCGGAAAATTTCGCGATTTTGACGATTTCATGACCCTTATTCCCCAATTTTGAGCCTTTTTTAGGGCCGTTTTACTCTTTAAAACATACAGCTTTTAAGAGAAAGTATATATTTTAAGACGTTAGATTCTTCTCGCCCTCCTGAAGAATTTTGATAAATATGAAAAATCGCATTTATGCATTCACGACCAAAGTTCGCTATCTTTTGGTCAATTTTTTTATAAAATAAAACTTATATAGAAGTGCTGATATCACAATCTGGTCGGGGGCCCTAGGACGTGCACTCCCTGAACCCTGAACCCCGCCTATTACGCGCCTGTACCCAAGCATAGCCATGACGAAACGTTAGTTTAGATTAAAAGAAGAAAAATTATATCAATATGTCTTTTTTAAAGATCCTTAGCCTGACTTTTATAAGCTGAGCATTACTTTTAAGTCTTTAGTATAAGTTTATGCACGTGTTTCGTATATTGTTTATTTACCGTGTTTTGTTTAATACATGTAAGAATCTTTTAATATTTTAATACTTAGTTTTGGGAAAAGATTTAAATAATGCTTAAATGTTTGAACAACTCGTTCTTTGCACGAGCCATTCTGATGAGGGTGCAACGAAACCGGTCAATGGCATTAGTGTAGAGCAGTTGAAGCTGCTATTATCTATGCTCAAAGTAAAGGCGCAGTTGTCGGTCGTGCCATTATCTATATCACTTGCCTGGATCGTGGCCTCTCCGTTCTCATCCAAAGCGATCGTAATGTCCTGAGTCAGCACGTTCGGGGCACTAACATCATTTACTGTTACTATAGCCTGCACTACAGTTGAATTATTACTGCCATCCGTTACCGTAATGGTCACTGTATTGTCACCAACATTTGAGCAATCGAATTCAGTTTTATCTGCTACCACAGACACAATACCACAGTTATCGTAAAGCTCAACGATCAATTCATAGAAATTACTGTAGGTTGAACCGGCTCCCGGAACATCATATTCTTCTACATCTTCTTCCCCCTCTACATCTGCAGACTCAGCACCTACTTCTTCGTACATATTGGCCAATGCCGCAATCTGCTCCGGTGTCATTCCACCAAAGAAGTCACCGACATAGATTGAAGCATGTCCTGTTTCATCTAAATCAATACTGATGTCTTCTGCCGTCACTACCGGAGCAGTAACATCATTCACCGTTACTATTGCAGTTCGGCTTGACACATTGCCATTCACATCTGTCACAGTCAAAATCACCTCATTTGCTCCAAGATGAGCACAGGTGAATTCAGTTTGACTCAGGCTCATAGAATCAATACCACAAGCATCTGTTGAGCCATTATCTACTTGAGCGGCTGTTACACTCACGTTGCCAGTAGCATCCAAATCAACGGAGATGTTCTGTGTAATCACTGTTGGTGCTGTTACATCGTTAACCGTTACAGTAGCGGTCACAGAAGTCTCGTTACCACTTCCATCTGTGCCGGTCAAGGTCACTGTGTTCGCTCCTACGTTGGCGCACGTAAAGCTGGTGATATCCAAACTCAAGGTCACATCGCAGTTATCACTTGATCCATTGTCGATTTGTGCTGGGGTGATGCTTGCATTGCCCGAAGCATCCAAGTCTACTGAGATGTTCTGAGTCACAACGGTTGGGGCAATGTTATCTACAACCGTCAAGGTGAATGTAGCTTGTGTAACATTACCACTTAGATCTGTCACCGTAATTGTGATCAAGTTTGGACCAAGGTTCGAACAGTCAAACGTAGTCTGGCTGAAATCCACACTAGCGATACCACAGTTATCGGTAGTACTACTGAGCACATCTACATATTTGATGGCCGCGTATTTCCCCTCGCCTGGTACATCACAGCATTCTTCTTCCTCCTCTTCGAACTCACCCTCTTCCTCTACTGTCGCATCTTGGTATTGCTGGTATTCGCTCACCAAATCGTTCATGTTAGATTCAGCCTCAGTGAACTCCATTTCGCTCATTCCTGATCCTGTCAACCAATCGATATTGATGGCCTGACCATTTTCATCCAGTTCAACGGTGATGTCATTAGGCATGACTACAGGAGCTTCGTTATCTTCAACAGTCACGGTAAAGGAAGCGCTTGAAGTGCCTACAGGGTTAGTGGCCGTAGCTGTAACCGTAGTGGTTCCAACTGGGAAGAAACTTCCTGGTGCAATACTATAGGTAATCGTTGAAGAAGGTATTGCAGTTGACTCGGTCGCCTCGTAGTTAACAATCGCTCCACACTGACCAGCATCGTTGCTTACTATAATGTTAGCTGGCACCACAATCTGTGGTGGAATGCCGGTGACCGTTACATCAAACGAATCTGAGGTCGCATTGCCAGAAGCATCCGTAGCCCATATACACACCAAACGGAGTTAGTATTGCCAGTAGAACACTTAGTTTTGCAATAAACAATGCACAGGCAAAAACACACTTTGCAATCGATAACAGCAATGGGAAAGTTACACTCAAGTCAAGTCTTGACTATGAGACAGAGAAATCACACATTATTGTAGTCAAAGCTACCGATCCAGTTACTACCACTACAAGTTTTGCCTATTTAGTAGTGAATGTAGGAAATATCGATGATAATCCTATCAGCTTTACTGGTGCCCCATACATGACATCAGTGTCTGAGTTGGCAGGAGGAGGTACTTTCGTGCTGCAAATATCAGCCAAAGACCCGGATTCTACTTTCCCGCTGAAGTATAGTATAGAATCAGGTAATGAAGATGAGCATTTCGTAATCGACCCTAATACGGGGCGGGTGACGCTGAATCAGACGTTAGACTACGAAACCAAGAGGTCGTATAAACTCACTGTTTGTGCCATTGATAATGCTACAGGTGCCAAAAAGTGTACTAATGTAACTATCAATACAAGAAACGATAACGACAATGCACCCAAATTTGGAGAAAAATGTTACAGGGCAACTTTCAGCAATACTACTGCTGTTGGAAGCACATTGGTATCTGTTAAGGCATCAGACGCGGATGGAGCAGCACTGAAATACACTCTTGTTGGCAATGTAGCAAACACCTACTTTACAGTCAACGACAACGGCTCGGTAAGCTTAAAGCACAAAATAGATTTTGATCTACCGGTATCATTTAATGTTTGTGCTTCGGATCAATCCAAGCCTTCTGTTACGGTATGCAGAGAAATACTCATCTCCGGGGAAGCCGTGGAAGTAGTGAACGTGTATCCTCCTGAATTTTTTCAATCGACGTATGGAGCAAAATTGTTACCTACTGCAGCAATTGGAAGTACCGTCGTCAATGTTCTCGCAAGGGACAATGATACCGGCATTGCGGGTAGAATAAACTATCGAATAGACAGTGGGGACCGTGAAGCACTATTCAGTATCAACGTTCATGGAAAAATAACTGTGGCTAAGGCATTAACGAACACCAACCTGACTCTTTTTGAATTGACTGTGGTAGCATATGACCTTGGATCGCCTTCCAAGACTTCAACTGCTCAAGTACTTATTGGCATAATAATACCAAAGATAACAGTTGCAAGCACAGTAGTATCCACCACTGGACTTGAAATGCAAGTTAAATTAAGTAAAGAGACGTTCGCGATAAAAAAGGTGTTGTATTACCATGTTGTAGTCCAGAGGGCTGGCCATCCGGATACGCAACGTAAGTGTATCTTTTGTGGATTTTGTTCATTGAAATGTCGTTTGAATTTGCTTATCTGATCTTCAAGGCCGAAGTTACAACTGCCTTTTTTCATTAATACACATTATGATATCTGATTTACGTCTTATAGGTCACGAAAATCAAGCACCAGTTTCATGGTACAAGGCTAACTTTGACCCAGCATTTATGTACTATCCTTACCTCGGTGCAAAAGTCATTCAGACTAATACGAAGAGGAAACGGCGATCGGTATGTTCTTACTAAATTGTATTTGAATACATACTTCCTTTGCTTCTAGTGGAATGAATGCTATCTACCCAACTTTTGTTACTGCTTCATCCCTGGCTGCCACTACTGCTGCTATACTACTACTACTACTACTACTACTACTACTACTACTACTACTACTACTACTACTTCTACTACTACTACTACTACTATTGAGAGTCCTTGAAGGCAAGCCCATAAACCATAAACAATACAATCTGCCTTCTTAGAATTCTCGTCGATTCTCATCAGCCCCTCCAGGCAATTCTCGTCTCCAGATTCAACTATGTTGCAATGTCAGGCTCCAAAAATTTAAAGAATAGCCCTTACATACTTCTGTCCCACTTAATAAACGAAGCCAGAGGTTGTTCGTCTGCCAGTTCGTCAGGTTGTTCGTTTGTTTTTTCTGCTACGAGCAATCGCAGTTGCCTTACACGAATATTGTGGGCAACAGCAACAACAATACTTAAGTTCCTTGTCCCTTACGGCGTAGACGTCAAAAATGGCCTCGTTCTTGGCCAAGTTCGTTAAAGAATCACATATATTGACTTACAGGTGCGCGTAACGCGAAAACCAAGGTAGCAGTTCGATTCCTCGAGACGAAATGAACAAAACATAAAACATTTCTGACCACTGGAGGCACACTGTAAGGTATCAAGAAACGTTGGTAAGGTTCTTAAACTTAAAAGCGACACAATAAATACCTGAATGAATACATTGCCTTAGTAAGGAAGCAACGTCATATATTTCATTCACATGAGCACCCTTCGAAATATCGCTTACGAAGATCTAAAGCGTCTCGAAAATCTTTGTTACTACACATTAATTGATTTGCTCTCAAGTCTTTACTGATAGGTCCTTTCTCCCTACTGAGAACAAGGCAATGGGAAAGCTGCTTTTCAAACCGAAAAAGATTGCACTCGCTTTGAAATCATCTGCAGCATAGGAAGCGTGGAGTTGATTGCAAGAATCAAAGGTTCATTAGTACTCCTCAACTAATGTTTCAAGTTTTGTCAATTCGCACCTCTCCGGCAACAAGTTGCAATATCTTCCGTAAGTTACGTTAGGTACAAATTTCAGCCTTTAGTTTACCTCTTCATGATGGCTCTCTTACACACATAATGTACGGACGGCGAAAATGTGTCAGGAATATATCCGTTGCAAAGCGTGTTTATGCGTTATTTGATTCCCAACAAACCAGTGGTTTTCTAATTACAAGTCCTGCGCAAGCGACTTTGCACACAAGACTGTTAGTTTTTAACCATGGCTAACAGGAACTTTCATCATCTGGTCCCTCTTGAGTCTCTGTGCTTTCTGGTCCCGCTTTAACATCTTCTAAGGTTGGTGCAGTGGTGCCCGTCAAATCATCGTGCCGGCCACCGTCCCGACAAATCTGAAAACGAATTCCACAAATTACAAACAAATCTGAAAAACAATTCCACAAATTACAACCAATTCTGAAACCATTGATACAATATAGTAGATAGAAGTATGGGTTTTCATTTGCAAACTACAAATTCAAGTACTCCAAAATTAACCCAGTGGCTGGGCGGTGAAAAAAGGTCTATTATGGTCGTCTAAGATTGCACAAAATTGGACGGGTATAACTTTAGGGAAAGAAAAACGTTTAAAAGAGGGGTCCCCAAACCCCGGGCACCAATCCAAACTTGGATAGCAAAGTGTGTTTCATTGATGCAAGCATGTCCAGGCCACTGAACTACAAATAAAAAGACTTTTTATTTACAGTTCAATGGTCTAGGCTAATATATCTCTCTCGTCAACCCTCAAATTAATTAAATTATTACATTATAAGAGAATTTATACTTACTTCACAACCTTCCACAAGACATACCACCGATTCAATCGATTGCCGTGTAGTTTCTAGTGACTGGGGTATAAACGAAAAATGATGAATCATAAGTAGTGTCCAGGCTACATCCTTACAGGTGCGCTGCTTATCAGGGAGACTGGTATGAAACACCGGTGCGCTGCTTATCAGGGAGACTGGTATGAAACACCGGTTCGTTGTCGTCCCTTTATTTCATAGACAATGTAGGTAAAGTCGAAGGGTAACCTTGCTATTGGTGCAGTTCATCGTTTTGACAACCAATACGTTTATTGCCTTCACAAATTTCATAAAAAAATCGAGGACTTTACTCGGAATTAAATGCAATGCTCATATACTTTATTAATAAAGATTTGCTAACGCAAAGACAAGTGAATAATAATACAATCATATTTTTCCGACGTTTCGGTGACGCCATTCTCAAGGTGAATAATGAATCACTATGTAACGATAATTTATAACTTCTGTATACAATATACAAATCTAAACAAAAACTTTGGCTCGTAAGTTAGGCTTGAGCATGCGAATGTACAACATTTCTTTCACCAAACAATCGAATTTGTTGCTACACCTAGGAAGTACTTAAAAATGTTCAATCAGGCGATCTGAAACTCCGAAGTTATGCTTCTCGGCGTAATGTTTGTAGATGGAGGACGATTTTCTTTTGTGTCCATCCACGCGCTGGAAAAGATGCTTACGTGTGTAACCTACATACCCTGCATCGCACAGGTCACATTTGAATTTATACACAACACATTGTTAGTTGATAAAAGAGGGCTTGGGTTCCTTATTCTTCAAATGCTCATATACGTCAGCAAATGAAAATTGTGATTTACCTGGTTTTCGTTCTCCTTCAATAATTATTGGTGAGGAGTACCGTCCCGACTTGATCATAAAAGATGATTTTACTATATAAATATAATAGAAGTAACAGTTGGCTTTGAAACAAACTTGAAAATTAATTCCAAAAGGAGATTGTCAAAATCCGAAGAACTCTGTTTTACATTGAATAAATATTTTACAGTAAATTGTATTGATCTGATTATGATTGCCATTGGAGGCCTTTACAAAGACAGTAAGTCGTTCTTGGAAGTGCTGCAAATTAATGCTGCAAGAAAGGGATTATATGATTAAAACAAGTAGTGGTATTCGTACGTCGTATTTCAATTTTTGTAAGCGTGATGCCGAATGGCCATATCCAGAACTTTTGGCTTTGTAAGCTTAACCAACTACTTTGTTATCTGTTAGACGTTATCTTTGTATGTGTTTCTGTCATGTAGCTTTTACCATGAAAGTCAGATATGCCTATGCCTTGAGCGTCTGACTTTAACATGTTGACTTCCCACATGTATTCGGTGCTCGACATCGTGTCTTTCCAAAGAACTGGTTAGTACCTATCAGTAAGTTATATCTATTCGATTTTTTACAGCTTTTAATACTCTGAAACCCATTTTAGATGCTGACATGTTTTTCCTCATCAACTTAAATGCTTAATAGAACAATTTTTTTTGATTTGTAATTTACAATGCTGATAAAAATCCTTTTTGCCTACCATCCCCAATCCGTTCTTCGTCAATGAAAACAAAAAAGCCAAGCTTAGCAACCCCTTTAAAGACACATCAATGATATTTGTAACAAGGTATTAGCAAATGATTTCTTTAGTAGCTGGCTTGGCCAACCCAACAAGCACTTTTCTACAGTTCAATTCCATTGTGGTTTTTTTGTTATATTCCACTTTACGATAATTTCGGTATAGATGGTACTGAGCCTAATTTTTATGCCATTGTTATGAACCACCATTTGACAGATTTTTTGGATAAAGTATAGGAGCTCAAATACTGATCACATCTGTCTACACCTCCCATGAATTTGTTGTACTCGTTAATTATAATGGGCTTCAGATGTGATTCAGTAGCTCCTCTTCTAATTACTTCAACATCTCCCGTTCCATGAATAGTAGATAGGGCAAATACATCACGTTTGTCAAACCAGTGAACAGCTATCAAATTTACACTCTTGATGAGTTTGCTGCTGCCCTTCCCTAGTTTGACCTTCTTAAAATTATCTGGGAATTTGCCACGATCTACACGAATGGTGCCACAGCAAAATGTTCTTTCTTTTTCCAAGTCGAGAAATAATTTTGGACTTGAATAAAAGTTATCCATGAACAGGTGGTGGTTTTTATTCAAGTAGCCCCTTAGAAGGTCGAAAACTACCCTGTAAGCAAGTCCATGTTCCTGCCCTTGCTCACTTTTGCCCTTGTAGATTTGAAAAGCAAGGCAGTAGCCACTTGTAGCTTCACAGAGTGCCCATAGTTTAATTCCAAACTTTTTGGGCTTCTTCGGCATATATTGTATAAAGGCTACTCTTGCCTTAGTACCTATCATCTGCTCGTCAATGGATAACTGCTGACAAGGTACATAACAAGAGGTAAATGAACTGTTCAAAATTTCTGGAAAATCTCCAAGCTTATATAACTTGTAAGCTGGGTCCTCTTTCTTAGGAGCTTTGGAGTTGTCAGAAATATGAAAATATTGTAAAATCATAATGAAACGATTACGCCCAAATATTGAGCGAAACCATGGCACTTGCATAAATGAGCTTGTGCTCCAGTAATCTGAAATATCTGGTAAGTGCACCAGTCCCATTGCTATGTTCACAGCAAGAAATGCCAACATCTCTGGTGTGGTCTTATCTTTCCAATTATTTTTCTTTTTCCTTGATTGCTGGTAATAAAGATTTGTTTGCATACACAATTCTTCTATAATTTTTGAACAAAAAAATAACTGAAATATTTCCAGAGGAGTTTGGCAATTAGAAGCAATTCTTGTAGGTCCTGAATGTTCCAGATAACGTTCATTTCCATTTGGATTTACAAAATCTTTCTCAAGAACACTCCACATTGATTGGCTACTATTGGATTTGCTGGAAGTTCCACATTTCTTGCCTCTGCCACCTCGTCCTGAAACACTTCTATGTTTTCTCTTTGGTGCAGATGTAAATCTATTAATACTTCCCCCATTTCCTGTATGGTCTTCAGTATGTGTGGATTCAAATTCATCGGACGACTGTAGAAAAGAGAAAAAAAACACTACTTTTCTGAAACAAGTTCAAAGTAATTGAATCTACTGTCAAAAAACCCTAAACAGCTAGCCACCCAAAGAGTGTGAAATATAGAGAAAAATACTTTGAATAAACGTCAAAAAACTTCATAAATATAAATACTGCAAAGGCCTATTTGTTTGTACACTAGAAATTAGGTCTTTATATAAAGGCATATATATCCAGAGCAGTACTGCAAGCAACCAGCCGCCATGAAAATTTTACCACCTGACACACATACATCAGACTCGATTATGTGATGAGTACTGTATACTAAAGTGATGATATAATGGGATTCAGGACAGGAAATAAACTATACTGATGCATTAAGAAAAGAAAAATGGTCAAAGCATAAATTCAAGTAAAAGTAGGTTATAAATACAATAAGAAACGAAGGGTATATACCATTCCTAACACAAAAGATAGCATTTAATTTTCCTACAATGAGATGGTATGATTTTATTTGGTCTATTGTATCTTTATATAGATTCAGGTGACAACCCAATTTAAAACTATAGCGACAAAATGCAACCTAACAAAAAATAGAGCATGGTGAATTTGTGAATTTAGTAGGAAGATGAAAAATTGCTTTGGGATTCGAATCGGGATCCATCCATTCGATGGATTTTGCTCAACCAACTGAAGTATGCTGATCCGATAGCAAGCACTGCTGCTCATTGTCTGATTGGAAACTATGTCTGTGCTAGAAGAAAAAAGGAAAGAAAATGAGTAGGCGACTGTGGCCCAGAGTACGCTTTAGTCACTAGATTACATTGATCCGTTACCTCTATCAGAAACCATAAGGAGTGCTTAAACGTACTGCTTACAACCCACGTACCTTACTGTTTTACTAAATGGGAAAGGTCCGAATAACACTTTTTTGCACAAGGGGATCATCTCGTTACCTGTGTTCAGTTGGGGTTTGATCGATTTCCGTAAGTTCATATGAAATAGTTTCGGGAACTGTGTTACTGTTAACCTCATTTCATTCTCTTGACTTGGCTGCAAAGTATGTCCTCTCTCGCCCATATGGTACCCCATGTCAAGCTATGTCAAGCGAGGAAAGGGTCTTACTTCCATTTGTAAGCATGTTAGCATTTATTGACTGTGATATTTATGACGCGATCAGCTTTCCTTGTTAACCACAATGTTAGCACTACAGGAGCACCTTCGGGCTTTTAAAAGGATGGAGCAGATACCAGCTCATTGATATTAACAATAGAGTAGAAGAGATAACATCACGTACAACAGATTTGTCGATTTTAAAACCACAAATGTTTAAATTGTCTACAGAAACAGCAATGCCGATATGTTACTGAGAGGCGTCGAAATTTACCACATTTTTTAGTAAAAGGACATCATGTAGGATACGTGACTATGGCAACTAGCAATGGACAATCTTTTGTTTGATTCTCCCTACGACAGTGAAGCAAAACAACCAGTCAACGGTGTGTCTGTTTCTTCCACATCACTCACATTTATGCTTCCGTCATCTTTGATACCTCATTGCACTCATTGTCATTTTCTTGCACTTAACTTCAATGCCGATTATCCTTTCGGAGTATCAACATTAAACTTACGAGATGCACAGTAGGTAGCCAGTGGCATCGAGCAATGAGTGAGAATAAAAGGAGACAGTATTTTGGAAACTTTGTTTTATTTAGTATGGAATCTAGGCTGACATTCGATTTCTTACATCGAAACGTCGCGTTTAAAGTGTCCACTGTGATTTGCAGTGTTTTATAAGTGAGTTGTTTTGATTCTCAGCACGTGCATTTCCTTTTAACTTCCTTTACTTTTTGACAAGTTTGACCTCCATCTACTTCAATAAATTTACCCTAGGAGAACAACGTATTCCCATTTAGAGGTTTGGTTAGATAGTTTAAAAAAAGACCACACTTGAATGCGCGGAGATTTGATGTTGATAGTAGGTTTGTTTGTAGTACTTTGCACAGGTTCTCTTCCACTTTCACACTAATGTTCCTATTTTAGACTACAAAAATAGCCAGTACGAAATCTATCAACTGGATGATAGATCAATAAAAAATCAATACAATACAGTCAAAGCGGACTTTTAGTTCCTCGTGTAATGTGATGTAGGAATTGCATTTGCACAGGTAAACGAACCATAATGCTTTATGGAAACAATTAACAATTAACAAAGAGCAAGCAAAGAGCATCAAAGAGCAAGAGAAAGCAAGCAAAGAGCAACAAAGAGCATCAAAGAGCAAGCAAAGAGTAACTATGACTACGCCAGCTCTAGTCGACTGACCGTTTCCACTTTCCTTGATTCGTCCTCGATTTCTTGACAGTTTCAAAATGGTAACCACTAAGGAAACAATACCCTTACTGTGATCTGAATCTCAATATAAAATCACTCACGATGTGTCACGGTAAGATAGAAGCCATCAACTAAAAGTGGCAATACACAAGGGAAGCAAAGTCGCAAAAAACGTTTTAAGGGAAACTAAAAATTGTGTAATCATGGTGTATGACAGGCACAACTCGTAACTTTAATATTCAGAATAACTAATCAGGGACGAGATGTTACCTATTTGCATGCCCTTCACGGTCTAGACTCTTATTCAACCATCGATTCTGCTGCTTCCTACGAGTGGTAAAGTAACTACCGATCAAGTATTTCTATCCTGTGTTTAACCCTTGAAATTAGTACACTTGCAACAAGGGTAAATTTCATAGTTTAACTTTTTTTGATTCAATAACACAGTGATGTTAGCTCACTTGCCCTATCGTAACACAATTCGCTTATGAGTCTCACTTACAAATGCCGTTAAGGAACTATTTTGTGGGACGTAGGGACAGGAATGGTCATAACACGGACATAAAAACTGCCTTGAATAAAAAGAAGAGGAAATGGATACTAAACAAAAACGGGAATGACGATTAAATGACGACTTACTGCAAATCTATCCCCATGAATAGCTACCGTAGGTTACTTGTTCAGCAGCGTGACATGAAGGAATCTGTCAATTACAACCAAGTCTGCATTTCATAGCTGCTTAGTTACTTCGCATATGTACTGGCGTTTTAAGTGTAATGTTCCTTGTACACTCCAATTCTTAGCATGTAAATAGGTTCAGGTTTGTTACAAAGACCACGAGACCCGTGTCACAACTATTCTACTCCATTTTCCCCTTGGCTCACCATTCGGAAGGTTTTTGGCAGTTCTGAAATCTGATTGGTCAGTGAGCCACTCGATCGATAGCGGTCGAGGAAAAAGTTAAAGTGAGTTTGATCATTTTTTCTGAACGAATTCGAGCGAGAGATCGAGGGCAGATCGAGGGGGATGCCACGACAATGAAAGTGCGCATGTCCAAAGCGGTCGATGTCGATCGAATCGAGGGGTGATCGAGGAAGTGGAAACCGACCTTAAGACTCTTGTTACACGCTCCTTCTCCGAGGCTTAAAGCCGGTTTCCACTTCCTCGATTACCCCTCGATTCGATCGCGCGCGACCGAGCTCGACCGCAAGCTCTAGTCGACTTACCGTTTCCACTTCCCTCGATTCGTCCTCGATTTCATGACAGTTTCAAAATGGTAACCACTAAGGAAACAATACCCTTGCTGTGATCTGAATCTCGATATAAAATCACTGACGATGTGTCATGGTAAGATAGAAGCCATCAACTAAAAGTGACAATATACAGCCAAGCAAAGTCGATAAAAACGTTTTAAGGGAAAATAAAAATTGTATAACCGTGGTGTATGACAGGCACAACTCCTAACTTTAATATTCAGAATAACTAATCAGGGACGAGATGTTACCTATTTGCATGCCCTTCACGGTCTAGACTCTTATTCAACCATCGATTCTGCTGCCTCCTCGAGTGGTAAAGCAACTACCGATCAAGTAGCTCTATCCTGTTATTAACATGTAGGGGCACTGCTATTTTATGTGGAGACTGCTGTTCGCTTACGATCATCTCGAACCTGCACCCAGGAAAAAGCTTACTGGCTTCTACCGACTGCACACAAGGATGCTCCTTATAATGAGGTAGTAAACATTGATTTCACTACTCCAAAAACGTTACGGAAACGAGCACGCACTGCTATAGACGGGGAGGGAGCGAAGAAGTTACCAAGTAGAGTAAAGAAATCGTGTTTTGAAAAATATAGATCGCCGACTACGGATGAGATGTCATCTTTCTTTAACGCTATGTCTGAATGTAAAACAAAGCCAGCTATTCTTGCCATTGTACCACCATATGCGAGTGCCTATATACCAAACCCACTTAAAGGTGACTACCCACGAATTTTAATTGAACTGTATGATCAGTCAACATCAAATAAAAACTTCATGGATATCCTCTCTATCTGTAAAGAAGTCAAACTTGAGGTCACAGAGGAACAAGTAAATAAAGTGGAGAGGGAAACACGTGGGCAAACAAAAGCAAAGAAGTGGTATCAGTTTCGCTCAGGGAGGATAACTGCATCCCATATGTACAGTGTATGTCATACTAACGTTGATATGCCCTCCCAAAGTTTGATAAAAACCATTTGTTATCCCACTAACTCCACCTTTGTAAGTGCCCCAACAGCTTGGGGATGTGAGCACGAGGAAACTGCTCGCAAAATGTATGCTGAATCAATGAAGGGGAAGCACAGTAACTTTGCAATAGTTGATGCTGGGTTATTTATTTCTAAAGAGTACCCATTTCTTGGAGCATCCCCAGATGGCATTGTTTCTTGTGAATGTTGTGGTAGTGGTTGTCTAGAAATAAAATGCCCATATAATGCTAAGGATAAATATCTTTGTGATACAGTAGGAGACAAAGGTTCCTGTTTGGAGAAGTGTGGTTCCATGTACCGTTTGAAGAGGGACCATCCCTACTACTACCAGATTCAAGCACAAATGAACATATGTAATAAAAAATATTGTGACTTTTACCTGTGGACTGAGAAAGATCAGCACATTGAACGTGTTGTGCTTGACGGAGAGTTTTGGAGAAAGTGTCTTACAACATGTCAACAGTTTTTTAGTGTATGCTTGCTTCCTGAGCTTGTAGGAAAGTTTTACTCACGAATCAATGGCCCAAATATTGCTACCAAGACAAGTAATTCAAAAGATAGTGAAGGACGTGAACCCTGTTATTGTGGTGTACATAGAGAGGATGGTGAAATAAGATGCTGCAATCCAAAATGTTCAATCAAATTTTACCATCTGGTATGTCTAGAGATAAGCAAGAGCCCACGTGGCAAGTGGTACTGCCCTGACTGTAGAAAATTATCAATTTTTAAGAGAACAAAGAAGTAGTATATATATATATATATTTATTTACTTGTTACTTTTCATCATCAGTTTCCTACTGTAAAACTACATTATACATTACATGTTACTACTATTATACACTTTATATGTATACAATTCTTATTAACTAACATTTAATATCAACATGCAAAGTAACATATCTGAAAGCATTTCGAATGTTATATATGTATTACCTCAATTTTCTCAGATTGCCTTTGCCTACTATCAGGATACACTAGTGTCAATCAAAAAATCACTGCCAAAAATGAAATTATATATAGTGTACATGATGGACTCTCACATCTAAATGTAATCATGCTCCATAATCTGGTGCATTGAAGTGAGTGAGAAAAGCCCTTATGAGAAGCTTCAACTGTTTTTGGAGACACATTATCAAATTCATTTTCACCAAGAAACCAACAATGGAACTGTGTCAAACAAAAATACGGTGCAGGTCTTTCCTGGGGTGATCTCATGATCCTCGCTGGCAATGTAGCACTGGAGAACATGGGTTTTGAAACCTATGGCTTTGCCGGCGGCCGCACTGATGATTGGGAGCCCGATGTGGTGTATTGGGGTCCCGAAGTCGAAATGCTGGCCAGTGATCGCGAAGACGCCAATGGGGAGTTGAAACGACCCCTGGGCGCCACGCATATGGGCCTGATTTACGTGAACCCGGAAGGCCCGAAGGGTAAGCCGGACCCGCTGGGATCTGCGAAGAATATTCGTGTCGCTTTTGGTCGTATGGCCATGAACGATGAGGAAACGCTGGCCCTGATCGCTGGTGGACACGCCTTTGGCAAGATGCACGGCGCGCACAAGCCGGGCGACTGTGTCGGTGCCGAACCGGCTGCTACGGCCAAGGAAAACCAGGGCCTTGGCTGGCAGAACAAGTGTGGCAAGGGTCATTCGGAAGACACCGTTACCAGTGGCCTTGAAGGCGCCTGGACCCAGGCCCCCACGCGTTGGACGTCCCTGTATCTGCAGAACCTCCTGAACTTTGAGTGGGAGCAGACGCGCAGTCCGGCCGGGGCCATTCAGTGGGTACCCACGGATAAGTCTCTGCACCAATCCGTACCCGACGCCCACGTTGAAGGTAAGTTCAATCCACCGGTGATGACCACCGCCGACCTTGCGCTCAAATTTGATCCTGAATACCGCAAGATTGCGGAACGTTTCCTCGCCGACCCCGAAGAATACCGGTTAGCCTTTGCCAAGGCCTGGTACAAGCTCACGCACCGTGACATGGGCCCGGCAATTCGTTACCTGGGTGACCAGGTCCCGGCCGACACGCTGATCTGGCAAGACCCGGTACCGGCGGTTGACCACGAATTGGTGTCAGAACGGCAGGTTCGATCCCTCAAGGGCGAGATTCTCGAATCCGGTTTGAGCACCTCTGAGCTGGTGCGCACGGCCTGGGCGGCGGCGGCTAGTTTCCGTGCCAGCGACAAGCGCGGCGGCGCCAATGGTGCGCGCATAGCGCTGGCCCCGCAAAAAGATTGGGCGGCCAACAATCCCGAGGAATTGGCTAAGGTGCTGAAGGTGCTGAAGGGAATTCAGGACGACTTCAACGACTCGTCACGCCGAACCAAGGTATCGCTGGCTGACCTGGTGGTCCTTGGTGGGGCGGCAGCGGTGGAAAAGGCCGCAAGCGACGCCGGTATCGACGTTGAGGTGCCCTTCATCCCAGGTCGCACCGACGCGACGCAGGACCACACGGATGTGAATTCCTTCTCGTTCCTCGAGCCGGCGGCCGATGCATTCCGCAACTACTACAGCGATGCAGCCTACCGTTCACCCGCCGAAATGCTGATCGACAAGGCTGATCAGCTTGATCTGACGGTACCGGAAATGACGGTGCTGCTGGGTGGCCTTCGTGCGCTGAATGCCAATTCGGGCGGCGCAAGCCATGGTGTCTTCACGGACGCACCGGGCACCTTGAGCAACGACTTTTTTGTCAACCTGCTCGACATGACCACGCGCTGGCAGCCGACCGGTAACGCTGGCGTGTACGAAGGTGTCGATCGCGCCACAGGTAAGGTCAAATTCACCGCAACGCCGGTTGATCTGGTGTTCGGCGCCAACGCTGAATTTCAACCAAATTTAGTACTCCATACTTTCTCCCAAATACCCCAAAGTACGAGATATTTGTTCACAGACTGATAGTTGAAAAAAAAAAGTTGCTTAGTAAATATGGAATAGATAGAAGCAAAACTTGTTTGTGAGGATAATGAGATAGTTTCAGACTATTTTATTCTTCGTTGCAAGGGTATTTTATACCTAATGAGTTCAAGAATTCGCATTAGTGCTGTTGATAACTTCCGAGTTACCTTAATTGAAACTCTTCAAAGTTTATAATAGAGGTATCTAGTTTTTTAAACAAAAACTAAGATTGCGAAAAAAGATCCTTTGAAAGTCTTTAATCAGTTTATCTATATTACTTTTTTGATTTAGGTTATTTATTTTGGAATCTACTATTTTTGGAGGTTTTTGAATATCATCATAGTTTTTTTATGATTTCTTGCCGATTCTGTCCGCATTTCTTTTTGAACTCATTTATTTACTAGGATTGTTATTTTATTATTTTGAAGATACATAATCATGCCAAGATAAAACAACAAGGTATTTTTTATATGAACTGCTCAAATGCACAGAACATAGAACAAATACAAATAAAGCACAAAAGCGCAGAATACAAAGAATATCAATGCACAGAATATAGTACAAATGCAAATAAAGCACCAATGTTGAAATTCAAAGAATCAATTGCTCAAATGCACAGAATTCCAATGCACAGAACGTAAAACAAGTGCAATTAAAGCACAAATGTTCAATTGCACGAAATACAAAGAATCAACTGCTCAAATGCAGAGAATATCAATGCACAGAATATAGTACAAATGCAAATAAAGCACAAATGTTCAAATGCACAAAGTACAAAGAATCAACTGCTCAAATGCACAGAATATCAATGCACAGAATATAGTTTAATCCTGGAATGCACTGAAAAGTACTTTATTTCCGTTTTTTTGTTGGTATTTCGAAATTGTCAAAAGCATTCTGGATCAAATTTAATACTGAACGTTTCAGTTTCCTTAAATTATGATTACTATGAAAGCGGCAGTTTATTGTAATAGAGCTAAACCAAAGTAGTGAAATACATAGAGAAATAGCTCTTCCAAAAATATCTGGGTATTATCCAATTTTTGCGATATGATTGTGTTTTCACGTAATAGCCTACTAATATTGCTGAAAATCCGATCCTTTTTTTATTTTTTTACCTAGGTTAATTTATCTTGTTACATCTTTATGTTTTGTATTTTTCAATAGCCTAAGACTCCTTCTTTGCTGAAATTTTTTGTTTCATTTTTTCTCACTGTTGGTCAGTTCAGAATAATTGGTTTGATCTAAATCTGTCGATTTTGTGTTTTATTTTGCTGCTCTTTTTTTCTTTGCTTATATGTGTTTTTTTTTTGTTTATCTTGTATATTTATGCAGGAGTTTGACTGCGTTTAAATATTACGTTTACTTATTTTTCAAGAGTCTTCAATAGCGTTTCTAAGAATTAAGCTTTAATTTTCTGTGGGTTTCCAACTATTTCTGATTAAAATATTTACGCTAGAAATTGGTAACCTTCCATTGCTATTCCACATTCGTATACACAAGCTCAGATTTTTCAGTGTTAATTTTTACTCATAAAGACCCTTATACAGGCTCAGACACGAATCTTGGTGATTCTTCTTATACATGTCCCCCCCCCCCCAAAAAAAAAAGTCTTGCAAATTTTCTTGCCGTTTAGATCCAAATAGTTTGCAGATTAAAGCACAATATAATTCCAAACATCAAATTTCTTTAAGATCCCATCACCCGCTCATAAGTTAAAAATACTTCATTTTTCTATTTTTTCCGAATAAACCGGCCCCCCACTCCCCTTTCCCCCCCAGAGGTCAAATCGGAAAAAGATTTAATTTGGTCTTTTGGGATCGCCGGTTCCTATTACTTTTCGCCAATTAGCCTTCCTTGAAAACAATTTAGCGAAGATTATTGCGAATAAGGATTAAATATAAGGGGCCATTATTTGAGGATAAATACAGATAATTCCAAAAATAACCCTTAAAATAGCGCTGTTTTAATTAATCTGGTTCATAATCCGCATCGCATGAAAAAGCTTCCTCTCTTTTTTCTAATCTTATGGGGCATATTTAGCTGTCAAACCATACGACAAACGGCTAGTTCCTCGCAAGGCGTAGTCGCCGCCGCTCATCCACTGGCGACAAAGGCCGGGACGGAAATGTTATCGCGAGGCGGTAATGCCGTCGACGCCGCCAATGCCTTCCCGCACTTCACCCACAAAGGTTAGGGAACCGCTCACTGCATCTCTTGAAAAAATGGCGATGGCGTTATCAACGGTTGCCGTTACATAAATATGCGTGCCGACTTCTTTGAGGCGTAAGGGTCCGGCCAATCCGCTGACCCCTGCGATCCCGTTGCGGTGTACTTCCAAAAAAGTGAGGAGCCCAGTGGATGTGTCCCGACTGAAAACAGCCAGTGCGTCGTCCGTTGAACCGGTAACCAGTACATGGCGATCATCGCGCGTCACAATCACACCCTGGGCTCCCATGGTGCCGTCCACGCCGCCGACCCCATCGCGCTCCACTTCTAAAAAGGTCAGCATGCCGGTCATTGAATCCCGGGCAAAAGCCGCAACCGCGTTGTCCAGAATTCCAGTTGCATACACATGGGCACCGTCTCGGCTGACCATGACTTTTTCTGCGCCTTCCAGCCCATCAACACCCGCAACACCGTCCCGCACTACACCGATGAAATCGAGCTGTGCCCAAACTTGCGGCGCCGTGAACAGTGCTAAACAAACCAGCGATTTGGTGAACCCTAGCCCTGCGACCTTCCAATATTTATTCATTGATCCTTCCTCCATCCTCGCAAACTTGCATTTGATTAGAAGGGCGAAGGCCGTGAATTTTTGTTACAGGCTTTTTTGAATTTCTTTTGAGGTCCGGTCAAGGATGCTCGGGTTCCGCTGACTCGCTGGCGGCGCCCACGGGTGTACCTGGGACATTTGGGGAGTGCGTGGCCGTGGGCTTGACCCCAGGCTCGATGGTGATCGGGTCAACTTTTTCCTGGGCCTGTTCGTCACGAAAAGGTCGATAGGCACTGTGTTTGATGCGAAACAGACCTGTAACCGGATCGCGCTCCAATTGAAGGAATGGGGCTTTGTTCCCGTTCTGGAACAAGGTGAGGCCTTGTTTGTCCAATTGGACTTCCGCCTGCATTTTGACTTGTTTGGATTGATAAGAACGGTAACAGCGAATGATATGGTCGGCCATCTCGGAAAAATCCCGATTCGACTCTCGGAAATCAAAGAACATACAGGGAATCCCCGATTTTTTCAGGGACTGGTAAATATGAAGTGGGGTCGGCTGTAGAATGCGGTACTCTTTCCAACGCTCTTCAAACAACATGTGTCTTTCTCCGAACACGACGTAGGAAAGTTTGGCTTCGGGAAAGAGTTGGTGCAGGGGTTCAAAGATTTTTGAGTCATAGAGGACTTACTTTGGCTCGTCGCCTTCGCGCGTTTTCTTCGGCAATCTGAAGCTTATTAAGGTAAGGACTTTTTTCAGCAGAGAAGTGGATTTTCGCCAAACCTTCTTCAACCAGCTCAACAGACAAGTTCTTGGATTCCACCTTTTTAAAAAGATAACATTAACATACAAACGGATTCACATAAAAGCACAAATAAGTTATTACACAAATTCGTCTTCAAATTTATCAGTGTAGACAAAGTACTATGATTACATAAATTGTATTAAAAAAAAGTTTCTTTCTGTTTGATCCGCAAAATTAGACAAATCAATTTTTGGGTAGCGTCATGAATCATTCTTAATTTGGATAGCTAGAGCTATTTCTCTTAATGTGCATCATTTCAAATGGAGCATTCATCAGTCTCTCTTATGCAGAAGTTTCAGTCGAACACAGTGGCCCCCAGCCAATTTTGGGCCATGCATTTTGGGCAGGCATTTCTAAAATCCTTAGGCACCCCCTTGCAATTTTAGTTTTTTTTATTCAAAATTTTACTTTAATTCATCAGAAAGACGCTTAAAAGGCCACAGTGGTGCCATATAAATAAGACAGGGGGCACATCCCCATATATTTGGAAAATAGACTTTATTACTTCTATTTAACAGCTATGTTGCATTTTACCTATGTCCTATATTGAACTAGTGGGACTGAATGACCAGTCGCTTGTATTGTTCACCCCATTGCCTTTTTTTCAAATATCACTGTTACTTTTCACGGTTACTTTTCAATGACTTTGTTTTGAAATGTTATTTCTGTCCTCTTCCTGAAGAATCCTAAACATACCGATAGTAAACAAGCTTTTTCGAAATGGGTAAAACAATTCCTCTCCACTGTCTTCCCCGCTATTATAATATCTGAATAGAGCTCAGTTAAAAAACTAGGCGTCAACTCGTCAGATTATCTTTTTTTTTGTTATGAATCCGTAACCAAACAATGAATAAAAAGTGACACACTTTGGCCTTTTTTGCGGAGAAAGTACGGGCGAAAAATGAAGAAACTTCAGTGCAAGGAACTGGCAATAATGTCAGTACTCAAAGTGCCAGG
>JAAAKM020073195.1:30962732-31059697 GCA_010016025.2 Alatinidae sp. Z8VKAUB7J3 | reverse complement strand
GGATTTATCGGAATCGGTGTGATGGGGAAGAGCATGGCGGGCCATTTACTGGCTGGCGGTCATGCTGTCCATGTCTTCAACCGAACCAAGGAAAAAGCGCAGGCCTTGCTTGAGAACGGGGCGGTCTGGCATGACACGGTTGGCGAGGTCGCGGCGGCGGCGGATGTGATTATTACGATCGTCGGGTTCCCGCAGGATGTGGAGGCCGTCTATCTGGGCGAGGACGGGGTCTTGGCCCATGCGAAATCGGGCGCGACAGTGATTGATATGACGACTTCAAGCCCAGACCTAGCCGTGCGGATCTACGAGGCTGCCAAGGCGAAGGGCATCGCGGCCATTGATGCCCCGGTGTCCGGCGGCGATATTGGCGCTCGGGAAGCCCGCCTGTCCATCATGGTGGGGGCGGATGCCGCAGCGTTTGAGGCCGTGAAGCCAGTTTTCGAGTTGATGGGTAAGAATATCGTGCTCCAAGGTGGTGCTGGCGCGGGCCAACACACCAAGATGTGTAATCAGGTGGCGATTGCTTCGGGGATGATGTCGATTTGTGAAGCCATGGCGTACGCGAAGAAGTCCGGTCTGGATCCCGAGACGGTCTTGCAGAGCATCGGAAGCGGTGCTGCAGGGAGCTGGTCGTTGACGAACCTGGCGCCGCGAATTCTCAAAGACGATTTTGCTCCCGGCTTTTTCGTGAAACATTTCATCAAAGACATGCGCATTGCGATTGAGTCCGCCGAACGGATGGGGCTCGACCTCCCGGGATTGACCCTAGCGAAATCGTTGTATGACAAACTGGCGGACGGTGCCGACCGCGCAGCCCGACGTGCGGGTCTTCTTCTTCAGCTTCTCCTCGTGGCTGGTTTCCACCGCGGTGCGGACCACGACGGTTTCCAGGTCCTCGTCGTAGTCGACGCGGGTCACCTCGTCCTCATCCTGCAGCATCCGCTGATTGCGCAGGAAGCCGAGCGCCAGGTATTCCGGGTAGTCGCCGATGGTCATGGCGGTGACGATTTCCTGCGAATTCAGGAAGATGGTCAGCGGGCGCTCCTCGACCACGGCGATCTTGCTTACTTCGCCGTTCTGATCCACACCGCTTACGGCACGGGTCAGCCGCGGGTCTGCGACACCGGGGGCGATCAGATATTCTGATGCGATATCCATACTCACCAATTGCATTCCTTCTGCGTCCGCCGTAGGCGGTATTCACGCAATCTAGGACGCGCAGATGGCAATCACCACCACCAAATCGGCCTTCTGGAAGGGGTTTCGCGACAGCGCACCCTTCATCTTCATGGCCTCGCCCTTCGGCTTCCTGTTCGGGGTGCTGGCGGCAGAGGCCGGGCTGATCGTGCCGGAGGCGTTCGCCTTCTCCCTCGCGGTCTTTGCCGGGGCGGCGCAGTTCACCGCGTTGCAGCTGATGCAGGAGAACGCGCCGCTGCTCATCATCCTGATCTCGGCCCTGGCGGTGAACCTGCGGATGGCGATGTATTCGGCGTCGCTGACGCCGTATCTGGGCGACGCCCCGATGTGGCAGCGGGCACTGGCCGCCTATTTCGTGGTGGACCAGTCCTATGCGCTGTCGATCGTGCAATTCGAGACCGAGCCGGAGATGCCGCTGGCGCAGCGGGTGGCCTATTTCTTTGGCACCAATGGCATCGTGGCGCCGGCCTGGGTGATTGCCACGGCGCTTGGCGCGCTGGTCGGCACCCGGATTCCGGAGAGCTGGGGCGTGGATTTCGTGCTGCCGCTGGCGTTTCTGGCAATGATCGGACCAATGCTGCGCACGCCGGCGCATATCGCCGCCTGTTTCGTGGCCGTTGCGGCCTCGCTGCCCGCGGCTGCGCTGCCCTATAATCTGGGGCTGATCGTTGCGGGTATTGCAGGCATGGTGGCCGGGGCGCAGGCGGAGCTGTGGCTGGAGCGGCAAAAGGCAAAATCGGAGGCCGCGAAATGAGCAGTATCCCCGCCCCCATCCTGTGGACCGTGATCATCGGGCTGGCGCTTGGCAGCTATGCCCTGCGGTTCGTCTTCATCGGCTTTATGGGCGGGCGCCCCATCCCGGAATGGCTGATGCGGCATCTGCGCTACACGGCGGTGGCGATCATTCCGGCGCTGGTGGCGCCGCTGGTGCTCTGGCCTGCGCCGACGGGAGGCGACCCCAGCCTGATGCATTTCGCCGCCGCGGCGGCGACCTTTGCTGCAGGATATCTGACCAGGAACGTGCTGTTTGGCCTGGGTACAGGCGGGCTGTCGCTGCTGCTGCTGTATCTCGCCGCCTGACGCGCCGCGCCGGAGATAAGTTAATCTGCGGAGGAGGTAAGGGCTACGTTGGCCCCGGAAATGCCCGCCTGCAGATCGCCGCTGTCATTCTCATAGTAGCGTTCGGTCCGCACACCCGGCAGCTGGCCGAACTGTTCCGCCAGTTTTTCCGGATAAAAGGTGCGGTCAATGCTCTCAAAGCCCGGGATCTGCTGCAGGATGCCGATAGTCGCCTGGGCACAGTAGGCACCCGGCACCCGGCCATTGGTCACTGCATTTCCGCCGACAGGTTGGCCGCCATAAACTCAGCGGGATAGTGTGCCTTCAACCATGCAGTCTGAAAGCTGACCACGGCATAAGTGGCGGAATGCGATTTATTAAAGGCATATCCGGCAAACTTTTCCATCAGGTCGAAAATATTGTTGGACAGCTTTTCAGCAACATTGTTGGCTGCGGTGCCAGCCAGAAACTGCTCCCGGACCCGGGCCATTTCTTCGGGTTTCTTTTTACCCATGGCACGTCGCAACAGGTCTGCCTGCCCCAGACTGAATCCAGCCAACTCCTGCGCGATCTGCATCACCTGTTCCTGATACAGCACTACACCATAAGTACCTTCCAGCACCGGTTCCAAGACCGGGTGGGGATATTCAACCGGTTCACGCTTATGTTTGCGGTTAATGTAATCTGTGTCAGCCCCCGACTGCAGCGGACCCGGTCGAAAGATGGCCACCAGCGCAATGATGTCGTCGATACTGTCCGGTTTGAGCTTGGCAATGAGTTCTTTCATGCCGCGGCTTTCAAGCTGGAACACCCCGGTGGTTTCCGCGCGCCGCAGGAGATCATAAGCCGCCGTGTCGGACAATGAGATACCATCAATATCCAAAGCGGGTGTGTCGGCATCGCGGGTGGCGTTAATCGCCTGCACCGTCCAGTCGATTATGGTCAGCGTCTTCAGGCCGAGAAAGTCGAACTTAACCAACCCGGCACGTTCAACATCGTCCTTGTCATATTGCGAAACCAGGCTGGTGCCGCCATCTTCAGTGTACAGCGGCACAAAGTCCGTAAGCGTACTGGGGGCAATGACCACCCCGCCGGCGTGTCTGCCGACGTTGCGCACAATACCTTCCAGCTTGTACGCCATGTCCATTATTTCGCCAACTTCCTCGTTCTGCTCGACAAACTCTTTCAGTTCAGCGCTGTCTTCCATGGCCTTGCTCAAGGTCATGCCAACTTCGAAAGGAATCAGCTTGGAGAGTTTGTCAGCCAACCCATAAGGTTTGCCCTGCACCCGCGCAACATCGCGCACTACCGCTTTCGCGGCCATCGTGCCGAAGGTAATAATCTGGCTGACGGCGGATTGTCCATAGAGCTCGCTGACATGGTTGATCACCTTGTCGCGCCCCTCCATGCAGAAGTCCACATCAAAGTCCGGCATGGACACCCGCTCGGGATTGAGAAAGCGTTCGAACAGCAGGTCGATCTTGCCGGGATCGACCTCGGTGATGCCGAGGCAGTAGCAGACGGCGGAATTGGCGGCCGAGCCGCGGCCCTGGCACAGGATGCCCTCTTCCTTGGCGAAGCGGACGATGTCGTAGACCGTCAGGAAGTAGCGCGCATAGTCGAGTTTTTCGATCAGAGCGAGTTCGTGCCGGATGTGGCCGATCACCTTGTCCGGAGGTCCGTCGGGATAGCGCCACTTCAGGCCCTTCCAGGTCAGCTGTTCGAGTGCCTGCTGGGGCGGACAGGAATTGGCCGTCGGTTCGTCCGGATAGAGATACTGCAACTCGTCGAGCGAGAATTCGATCCGCTCGAACAGCCGGGACGCCTCGTGCACCGCGTCCTCGTACCCTTTGAACAGGCGGAACATCTCCTCCGGCGAACGCAGGTAGCGTTCGGCGTTGGCCTGCAGGACCGTGCCGGCTTCCGACAGCAGCAGATGTTCGCGGATGCAGGTCAGCACGTCCTGCAGCGGCCGCCGGCCCGGGTCGTGATAGAGCACGTCGCCGGCCTGCTGAACAACAATCCAAATCCAAGCGAAACCGACGTGCGCGAATGGCTGGAAGGCAACATCTGCCGTTGCACCGGCTACCACAACATCGTCAAAGCAGTGCTCGATTGCGCCCAAAAATCAGGCGCCAGCGCCTAAGCAACCCCCAGTTCACGACAGGTCCCGCAACAACAAAAACAAGCGGCTGACCACGGAGGAGGACCAAGAAGTTATGGCACCCGATGGTGGAATTGGCGCCCCGCTGCGCCGCAAGGAAGATCATCGTTTTCTTACCGGCAAGGGCCGGTACACGGACGACATCAACCGGCATGGACAGGTCCACGCCTATTTCGTACGCAGCCCTCACGCCCATGCGGAAATCAACGGCATCAACAAGGCATCTGCCGAATCCAAACCGGGTGTGTTGGCCGTCCTGACTGGCGAAGATTACGTCGCCGCTGGACTTGGCAATCTCATTTGCGGCTGGGCGATCTCGTCAAAGGATGGCTCGCCGATGAATATGGGCGAACACCCTGCCCTTGCCGTCGGTAAGGTCAGGCACGTTGGCGACCATGTCGCCGTCGTAATCGCCGAAACTTATGCCGAGGCGCGCGACGCCGGTGAGGCATTGGAAGTCGACTACAACGAATTGCCGGCCGTTATTGCCACGGCGACCGCGGCCGATCCGGGTCAACCGCAGGTCCACGCGAACGCGCCCAACAACACGATCTATGATTGGGAATTGGGCGACGGCGCGGCCACGGATGCGGCGATTAGCGGCGCAGCGCACGTGACCGAGCTTGAACTGGTCAACAACCGGTTGATCCCCAACGCGATGGAACCGCGCGCGGCGGTTGGTGAGTATGACACCGGCTCTGAGAGCTACACCCTGTACACCACCAGCCAGAACCCGCATGTCGCGAGGCTAGTGCTCTCGGCTTTCCATCAGGTGGCGCCGGAGCACAAGCTGCGTGTCGTCGCCCCTGATGTCGGCGGTGGTTTTGGCTCGAAAATCTACATTTATCCCGAGGAAACCGTCGTCACCTGGGCAGCCAAGGTCGTAAATCGTCCGGTCAAATGGGTTGCGGATCGGTCGGAAAGCTTCCTGGCCGACGCCCACGGCCGCGACCATGTGACCAAGGCCAAATTGGCCATGGATGCAGATGGCAAGTTTCTCGGACTCAAGGTTCACACGACGTCCAACTTCGGCGGCTATATGTCGCTGTTCTCCAGCGCGGTACCGACATACCTGTATGCGACACTGCTGTCCGGGCAGTACGTAATCCCGGCCATTCACGCTGAAGTGCTGGCCGTTTACACCAACACCGCGCCAGTCGACGCCTATCGCGGCGCCGGCCGTCCGGAAGCCACCTTCGTGGTCGAGCGGATTATCGAAAAAGCCGCTGGCGAACTTGGGATCGACCCGGCTGAACTCAGGAAGCGCAACTTCATCCGCGAGTTTCCCTACCAGACGCCTGTGGTCATGAATTATGACACCGGGAACTACGAAGCTCACCTTAACAAAGCGCTCGATCTCGCTGATTATAATGGATTTTCCGCACGCAAGGCGGAGAGTGAGGCGAACGGCAAGAAACGCGGGATCGGCTTCTCTTGCTATATCGAAGCCTGCGGGATCGCTCCCAGCCAAGCAGTCGGTTCGTTAGGCGCCGGCGTTGGCCTGTGGGAAAGCGCGTCGATCCGTTTCAACCCGACCGGCCAGGTAATGCTGCACACGGGCTCGCACAGCCACGGGCACGCGGATCGCAGTGCACGCGGGGAGCGAATTGGTTGCAATCGGCATTTCCACGACGACCTTGCTCGCCGGCGCCTGGCCGGACGCCCGCAAGCCCAAATAGCGGGGTTGGCATGACCGATTGCAGATTGATTCTGGGCGTAGTGATAAATATGCTTACTTTTTTAGGGAGAATTCTGCATGGGCAAGCTGAACGGCAAGATTGCACTCATCACAGGCGCGGCACGGGGTCAGGGCGCCGCGGAAGCGCGCCTGTTCGCGGAAGAAGGCGCCACCGTCATCTTGACTGACGTTGAGGACGATGCGGGAGCGGCCGTCGCCACTGAAATTGGCGACACAGCCACCTACGCCCATCTCGACGTGGCGAGCGAATCGGAATGGCAGCGCCTGGCCGCAGACATCGAGGCACAGCACGGGCGCCTCGACATATGCGTCAACAACGCTGGGATCCTCCGACTCGGGCCGTTTGAACACACCACTCTGTCGGACTACGAATCCGTTATTCGAGTCAATCAGACCGGGGTCTTCCTGGGCATAAGAACGTCGATTCCACTAATGCGCAAAGCAGGAGGCGGATCGATCATAAACATTTCATCCATCGACGGGTTGGTTGGAATGTCCTTCGCACCCGGCTACGTCGCGAGCAAATTCGCCGTGCGCGGCATGACCAAAGCTGCGGCTCTGGAATTGGGTGCCGACAACATTCGAGTCAACTCCATTCATCCAGGCGGTGTGAACACGCCGATGTTGACCGGCGTGCAAAGCGAACCCCGCGAGGAAGGCACAGTTTTTTCCAGAGTTCCGCTGGGACGGGTCGGCGAACCTGAAGAGGTTGCACGGCTCGCCCTATACCTGGCCAGCGATGACAGCAGTTATTCAACCGGATCCGAGTTTGTCGTCGATGGTGGACTAACAGCGGGTTTCAACCTAGGCGACGTTGGATGATGGAGCCCGATTCTCCGCCGATTTGACCGAGTCAACGAAACAGGACGGTAAAAGTGAAAGTTGGATTCATAGGCCTCGGCAACATGGGCATGCCCATGTGCACCAATCTCATCGAAGCCGGCCATGACGTTCGGGTCTTCGACGTGCGCCCCGAAGCCAGGCAGGCATGCGCCAAGGTAGGCGCCCGAGCGGAGGAATCCGCTGCGGCAGCCGCCTCGGGGGCGAACGTTGTCATGACGTCGCTGCCCAGACCCAGCGACGTCGTAGCCGTCGCCCTTGGCTCTGATGGCATCATTCATGGTGCGGCACCCGGAACGGTTTACGCAGATTTGACAACAAACTCGCCGGCCGTCAGTAAACGCGTCGGCACTGAACTGGCAGCAAAACAAATCACCATGATCGATGCACCGGTCTCCGGCGGCGTTGTCGGTGCTCGTAAGGCAACGCTCGCCATCATGGTGGGAGGTGACGAGACGGCTTACCAGAAGTGTTTGCCGCTGTTCGAGGCCATGGGCCAGAACATATCTCACCTCGGCGAACAGGGTTGCGGATGCATTGCTAAAATTGTCAACAACCTGATCGCCTTCTGCAGCATGGCGGCCGGTGCTGAGGGCCTGATGCTGGGGACCGCGGCCGGCATTGATCCCGTCAAGCTCGACAACGTCATCCGCGCAAGTTCCGGCAACAGCATGGCTTACCGGGGGCTTGCTCGAAAATCTCTGCAAGGCGACTGGAGTCCTTCGTTTACGGTCGATCTGGCTTACAAAGACATGCACTTAGCGCTCGAGCTCTCAAACAAGGTACCTCAAAATAGATACCTCGCGCCAACCAGCTCAATATACAAACCACGTTTCACTTAAACCCACTAACAAATAAAAACTAATCATAGCATTCAAATCAACGTTTCAGGAATTTCATACACTCAAATCAATACGGGACAACCCAATACAGGCTTCTCCTAGGTATACGCATATAATTTTACATAGAAAAAAACTTGTACATACATAAACTTTTCCAAGGTTCAGAGCTTATAGGCTATCACAGAATTTTTATACGACATTGTTTTGGGCTGGTTTGAACCCAGTTGTGTTTTAGTTGTCCAAAATAGCTAAAATTGATACTTTACCATAATATGATCTCTTTTGTTGTTGTTCTGTATACTCGGGGGCTGAGACCACCTTATAACCCACTCTTTCCACTAAAATTTAGATAGGTGAAGTTTAGTTTCTGCAGCACAGATGCTGAGACACTCACCTTCAGGTATAAAGAATGTTAATTCAAGCCACTTTGCGGTAAAGATGTCAGCGAAAACAGCTAGCCTTGAGGATACCAGATAAGTGATTATCAAATTCTGTAGAAAAAAGAATATTTACCGATAGTACACGTTTCATTTTTTTGCTTGCTCCGATTTCGTTACCCAGATAAGCCAAAAAGCCATCAGGAGAATTTGTACGGAAAAACAGAGACATTGTTGTAGACGTTTTTACATTTTCTAGGTCTTCGGGAGGACGCAATTCCAGAACTGTATTGGGTTTGAAGCTAACTCCAACAGGTATCCTAAAATGGAAAATAAAACATAAAGGTTAGGCAGCCCAATGTTTTGAATGCCTAATGTCAAGAGAAAGCTTTATAAAAATGAAGGGAAATGTCTATAAGATCAAGATCAAATATCTCCTACTGGTAACCCCCCCCCCCATGGATTCGTAGCTAATTTGTTTTTCTCCCCGAGTGGCATTGTTTTTTTACGCCTAACATATACGTTTTCGGGGGATTCAAGGGTTCTCAAATAAAACCTTTGAGGCTTCAAACACTTCTCCCCAATAAAAAAACAAAACAAAAACACAAGATCTGCTCGTCAGCATTTTCTACAATACAGTTATTATCACTCTATGGATGATCTTAAATAACCGTTCATTCTACGCAGACTACATCAGTGACAACAAATTTGCCACCACAAGGGGTCATAGAAAAAACTGTTTGATAGTTATAAAATATCAAAACTTGTATTCAAGCGCATCTTGACCTTATTTAGACAAAATTTTTATTTGATAGAACAAAACGGAAGACATCAGAACAATGCTGTTGTACCATATGTTTTGTTATTTAAAAGGCAAAGTGTTTTAGAATTTTCCTTGGTTGAGCTCTTTCCCCATATACTTGGCCACCAATTTGATACAACCACCCTTAGAAAAAAAACTAGCTTAACAATGCCAAAAATTGCAGTAAAAAGCAGATTATTTTGATGTGTTTATTCTGATCGAAATTCCAACCTATAAAGTTACAATTTCTATTGACAAGGGCCTCTCTGTACTCACCCTTCAGTACCATGAAAACAGTGAGGCGATACCTAAACCTATCGAGAAAACAATTAAGAAGGGGCCCAATATGACGCCTTGCTATATTCCACTACTAAAAAAGCCTTTAGCAGCGCTGATATAAACCTATGTTTTCGGTTATATAGGAAAGTACCTAGGGATAAAATATTTTATAGAAGCGCGTACCTTCATAATAGCAGCCGTTCTACGGTCGCCCGTCGCACGGCGACGGACCTCGCCGCGCTGCTCGAGCAGCGCACGGAACTCCTCGATGCCGAAGTCGTCACGCCACAGGCCGTAGCGATCGCCGAGCTCCTCGAGCTGGTCGAGCGAGGTCTCGACGTCGCCGTCGAAGATCAGGAGCAGCTGGCGGAAGATGCGCAGCAGATCCCGGACCAGCTTCTCCAGGGTGTCGGCCTTGGCGTAGCGCCAGAACACGCGGGGGCTACTCCTCGAAGCCGGCGAACATGCGCTTGAGCATGTCGCCGTAGGTCACGCCGTCCTGCGATGCGTCCTTGCCGAGCAGCGAGGCCTGGTGCAGGCCTTCGAGCACGAGCTCGCACGCCGCCGGGAGCTCGCCGTCGGGCAGGCGACCCTGCTCGCCGAGATGCGTGCGCACCAGGTCGGCGAGGGTCGGTACCTCCAGCAGGCGACTGTCGTCCTCGCCCTGGTCCTGCACGATGATCGCGTTGCCCTCGGCGAACCAGTCGACGATGGGCTTGTAGGCATCCTCGCCCTCCGGCTCTTCGGCGCGGCGACCCTCGGCGTACGGCGCCGGGAAGTAGCGCCGGAACACCGCGCTGACGCCCTGGCCGAGGATGCGGTCCGCGACGGCCTGGGGGCCCTCGCGCTCGCCCTCGAAGACGAGCTCGATCTTGCCGGTCACGGCACCGACGGCGGCGAACAGGTCGGCGACGCGAGCCGTGACGCGCTCGGTGCCCAGGAGGAGCGCGCGGCGCTCCGCACTGCTGATGACGTTCTCGAGCAGCGCGATCGTGAGCCGCACCGAGACGCCCGAGGTCTGATCGACGAACTCGCTCTCGCGCGCCTGGATCGCGGACTCCTCGATGGCCTCGCGCAGGAACGCGGGCACCCGCACCTCCACCGGACCGCGGCGCTCGACGTAGGCCTCCTGGTCGGTGATGGCCTGGGCCGTCTCGAGGTCGTTCGGATAGTGGGTGAGGATCTGGCTAGCGATGCGGTCGCGGAGCGGCGTGATGATGGAGCCGCGGTTCGTGTAGTCCTCGGGGTTGGCCGAGAACACGAGCACCGTGTCGAGGGGGATGCGCACCGGGAAGCCGCGCAGCTGCACGTCGCGCTCCTCGAGGATGTTGAGCAGGCCCACCTGGATGCGCTGCGAGAGGTCGGGCAGCTCGTTGATCGCGAAGATGCCGCGGTTCGTGCGCGGGACGAGGCCGAAGTTGATGGCCTCCTCGTCGTCGAGCGTGACGCGCTTCGAGGCGGCCTTGATCGGATCCACGTCGCCGATGAGGTCGGCGATGGTCACGTCGGGCGTCGCGAGCTTCTCGCGGTAGCGCTCCTCGCGGGGGATCCAGCGGATGGGCGCGTCGTCGCCGTGCTCCTCGATCAGGCGCCGTCCCTGCCCCGAGATCGGTGCGAGGGGATCGTCGTTGAGCGGCGTGCCGTCGAGTGCCGGCACCTCATCGTCGAGCAGGCGCGTGAGCATGCGGAGGATGCGCGTCTTCCCCTGCCCGCGCAGGCCGAGCAGGATGAAGTCGTGGCGGCTCAGGACCGCCTGCTCGATCTGGGGAATGACCGTGTGCTCGTAGCCGAGCACGCCGGGCCAGCGTTCCTCGACGCTCGCGCCGGCGCGGATCGAGGCCAGGAGGTTCTCACGCATCTCGTCGCGCACGCCGCGGGTCTGCCATCCGGCAGCCTTCAGCGCGCCGACCGTCTCGGGCTTGGGGGGAGTCGGCATGGCGCCGGGCTCTCATCCTCGCTGTAGTTCACCCATTGAATCCAGTTGTCACGAACCAAAATACTGGTTTCTCGCGTCATTTCAGCGGGACAGAAGCATCCGAGCTGGTAGTTGTACACATAGGCTGATTCCTGCCCTGTTTGGAGCCACTTGGTGCGGTTCTTTTCCAAGGCCCGGCGTTCCTCATCAAAATCTGCGAGTGGAAAAGCTGAATTCCCAACCATGTAGGCTGCAATTTGGTCTCTTGCCAATGATCCACGCAGACCGACAACCGCCAAACCCACATCCGCACTGATTTCCACATAAGAAGAGGGTACGGTTTCGAACAGATCTGCCAAGTTGATCACAGTCTTGCCAAATTGTTCTTGATCGGCAATGTTGCGGCTGGCTACCAATTCACCCTTGATGTTGAATTGGTGGAGCGCAATTGATGCCGATTGACAGGGGTCCATGTTCACAATGGCCAAACCGTCAAAAACAAATCGCCAATCGCCGGTGTGGATACGCCAGCGCTTTGCAGACGATTCAATGGCAGGAATGAAGGTTTGGCTTTCCGGGTTTGCTGCGAATCGGTAACTGATACCCAAGACCAAGCTTGTCAGAGTTTCCCGAGACAGGGGGTTCCCATCTTTAATACTATTCGGTCTCACCAAAACAAATGCTACGGAATCGTCCTCAAATAGGTCGTTCATCGAAAACTGTTCTCGAGCCAGCGGTTTGAGCGAGACTTCTTTGGTGTTTACCCAGTTGCCGGCGCTGTCCCGGCCTTCGAATAGTAGGTATCTGGTGACGTTGAGGCCGTTGTCCGTGGAGATGGTGCTGCTAAATGATTGGGTATCTTTTGGCAAATGAGGAATGACCAAGACTTCGGGAACACCTGTGAAAGCGGTTAAGCCTGCCGTTAGGCTTGTCCACCACAGGAAGAGGGTGAGAATTGTTCGGTTTCGCATGGTTCCTCCAACCTTGGGGTGTGATTTGCTGAAAAGGTGCAAATATTACGCCTTGAGTCTCCCCAATCCTGGTCAGCCTCCTTTTTTTGTGTTGGCGTGGATGTGCCAACTTTTATTTTCCTGATTCATTCGACCCTGAAGACCAGAATTTTCTTAATCGTTGAACCTTACCGCATAAATGGTAGAATTTGTGTTTGCTTTTTTTAGTTACATTGCCGTTTTGATGATTGGCAATCCCTAGTTTCGAGGTAAGTGCTTGATATTGAAGTGGTTTTTTTTGGGTTTGATGCTCCACCCATTGGCTTTGCATGAGGTTGGCGGCATCGTTCTCCCCGATAGGCTGGAGACTGAGGCAGGCACGCTTCAGTTGAAGGGTGCAGGGCTCCGGAAAAAATTATTTGTCAAAGTTTATGCCGGTGGTTTGTACCTGAAGGATATCAACCTGGCTTCGACTGAAATCGTTGAAGCCGACAAACCCATGGCGATCAGGCTCCATTTTATTTATAAGCAAGTGTCCTCGGAAAAATTGGTTGACGCATGGAACCAAGGGTTTCGGCTCGTTCGCGAAACTCGTAATTTGGATCCAGTTGGCGAAATAAAAGCATTTAATGCACTTTTTAGCCAGGATGCGAAAAAAGGGGATATTTACGATCTGATTTATCTGCCGGGAAAAGGGGTCGAGTTAGTCATCAATCAACAATCGCAGGGCCTGATTAGCGGTCTGCCTTTTAAACAAGCTTTGTTCGGGATTTGGCTTGGAGTAAAGGTTGGCGATGGCAATTTGCAAAGTAAAGACGTAGGCCTAAGAAATTTGGGTAAAATTTAAGAATATTTAAACATTATTATGACAGAACAACAATATGAGATCAATTATATTTAAATATTATCTTATACGCGTTTCTTCCCCAATTTGGGGACGACTTGCATTTCGCTTGGACCACAAGGATGACCAAAGACATGGATGATCTGTGACACGAATAAATGCAGATATTCTGTTCTCTGTTCAAAAATAAAATGGAGCCAGACACGTACACCGAAGTTTATCTTCATAAAGATAGGGGGGGGGAATAAGAGAGACAAAATATCTACTAAAATTTGGACAAAGTGTGAAACTACGATATTCTAGGAGGGGTGCTGGGCCTGAGGGCTCCGTTTCATGTTTGGGTGCCAATAGCAAAATTCAAGTTTTGACAAATTGTGGCTCTAAAATGTATAAAATTAGATAAAAAATAAAGGCTGTGCCAACAAAGTTTTTTCTTCTTCTTTTAATAATGGGAGCTGCGGCACATTAATAACTTGATGATTTTGTGCTTGTTCCGGTAATTAGAAATTTACCAGCTGGATCTTTTAATAACAGGAGTCGTAGAAAATTAATAACTTGATGATGTTCTGTTTGTCATGGCAATTAGATATTTACCAGTCGTGTAAAAGGTCAGTCCATATAAGAGACAGCATATCTTCATAATCTAATAAACATCAACTTAATCGATTATGTAACTTCATCAAAAGCGGTGGCAACAAACACTGAAAAGGTCCGGAGGCGGTGCCTTGCAGCACATCCGAATTCTGTAGGCAGGATCGCCAACCCCTGTGGAGGTGACCGAACGCAAAAAATAGTTAATAATATTTACTAAATGTACTATTAAATTAGATACACTAAATATTTATTGACCAATATTTGACCAAACACTTAATATCTATTCAAACACAAATATTTTCTATAGTAAATTTTTGTTTAATACACGTCAATAACAATGTAGAAGGTTTTTTAAAAAAATCAAATAAGCGAGGACCTTCAAATCTTCCCTCAAAAACCAAAATGGGGTAAACCCAGGGCCGTATCCAGGATTTTTTTCGGGAGATGTTTCACACAAGGATTTTATTCTGGGGGGGGTACACAAAAAACCCCTCAAAAACGCATAAAAATTTGTTTAGATCCATTTTTGTTACGTTTTTACGAGTCAGACAAACATTTCGAGGGGTAGAGGGTCAAACCCCCTAAACCGCCCTCCTGGATGCGGCCTTGGATAAACCACAAATTCAAGTTTATAGGAACTATAACTCGATTTACTTAAGGCATGAAAAATGATGGTACACGTTGCTTTAAATAAGGCAAGATGGGAAAGAGGTACATGATAGTTCATCAGATGTTGGAGAGCAGACAGGCATCCACTATTTATCTAACTCTAAATTAGGAAAAATGTCAAAGTTTGTGCTGATTTGTCAAATCTTTGCTAAATCAAAATTTGCTTTGACCTGATTGATGGGCCTCCATCTCTATTAATAAATTAATTTATCAATAAATTATTTTAGTAAATTAAGTTTTGTTTTTTGTCAAATATCAAATTTAACTTGTCGAATCTTTGACAACTGAAATTTGTCTCTATTTAAACGCTTAGCCACCAAATAACTTTTATGTAAATGATACACTTCCTCAAGAAATACAAAAAAAAAAAAAAAAAAAAAAACAAAAAAAAAAAAAAAAAAAAAAAAAAAAAAACAAATCTTTTTAGTTCAATAAAAGAAAAAATTACGCGAAATTCAATTAAATTTCACTTTTGCATGACTCATTTTCAAAAAGAAAGCATAAATACTTGCTAATTAGAGTTTTTGAAACATATTCTTAAGAAAACAAGACTGAGATGAGGATATATACACCGTAAAAAGAGCAAGACGAGATTTTTTTTTGCATTGAGTCTTAAGTGAAGCTGTTTAAGATTTTCTTTGTGGTAGGCTAGGGCCGTGATCATTGTGATATATTAAATTCGACTAAAAATCACGCTTTTTTCGTTTCAAACATCAGAAAAATTACTTACTCTTCCCAGTCGGTCCAGTAAATCTGTCCCTCATAATTTGTGATGCCGAATGGATATTTTGCATTAACATTAAGTGAACGTCTTCCTTCCCCATCGACTCCAATGCATTCTGTAATGAAAAGAAACATAAAGAAAACCTTAAGAAAACGAGGCTTCAAGTCTTTAAACGTTTCATTCTAACCTACAGTTTGTGATAAAATGTACAAGATGCTTACATTCCACCCAGAAAAGTCGTTTATACCACAGTCAGGTATTCTCTCAAGCGTAATTCTTGACATGAGCAGAGTCTTTTGCTCATGCATTGGCAAATTACATATATTACAATCAATATTTATTATTTAGACATATTGTAATTTGTAACGGTTGAAATTTTCGAATTCTCAGTAGAGAGATTAAATAGCTTATTCGCTCTGTTAATAGAAAGGTTTCCCGCCCCAGTATATCACCCATCTTCTGTGGCATTAATCAAACAATTATACTTTGGAATATGCTGCAAAAACATAAAAACAAATGCCCGGTTTGACTGTAAAATCAGTAAACTCGATAAAATAAATAAAAGAGGTGACAGTGAAGATACGCAGCTTAATCTTGGTTATACGGAATGTAACCCTCATCTCACCGAAAAAAAATATTCAAGTATGTCGCAATTATATCATGGTAGGATATTATTGTGGTATACGAATATCATGGAATGTCACCGTTATTTCATGTTGCATTATGTGAGTAATAGAACATAAATTAATTAATGTGTCACGTGCTTTGACGCTACAAAAGAAAAAAAATGTGGTTAAAAAAAGTGTGTTTTGACAATTTACGACCCTGCGATTCAATACCAACAATACTTTGTGCTAACATTACATAGAATCACCGAGTAAAATGCTTGATATTTTTGGTATTTGTTTTATAACCAAAAGATAGTCGGGTCGATTGTCCAAAAAATGAAACACGTTTTTACATAGTGGCTTACAAATCGCAACAGGATTTAAATAGCTATACTCTAATGAATATCAGATATTTCTGTTTAGCTGTTTTAAGCACTAGCCCATGTAAATACTTTTTCGATTTATTTACAAGAGCGAATAAACTTCACATGGTGGAAATTTTTATACCCATATTGTAAAGTCCTAACAGGCAGAAAATCCAACCAAGTAAAAGTCTCTAGCGCGAGAGTAGTGGTAACATCCCTGCATGTTATGATCTATTGAATATTGTCTCTAAATTTAAAATTATATCGCTGCTGTATTACTTCTATTACTACTAACAACTCACTGCAACACCAAGCCGCGTGATACCAGCACATCTACAGGCGCTTCTCTTCCATTCCAATCTATTCAAAGTCTCCCTCTTTACACCCACCCAGAATATTCTTATTTTCGTCAAATCTTTCCTTACTAAATCCTCCCACCCTAACAGGGGACGACCTGCTTTTCGTTTGGGCCTGACATCATCCACGTGATTCTTGTTCATTGTTTTCTTTCCCTTCTTAACAGGAACGACTTGAGGATCATATCTACCAGTATATGGATCTGTAGACTTAGTGGCATACCAGTGAATCTTTACCCTTGCAATCCAGAAAGGACGCTCCTCATCGTCATCGGTTGAAGGGACCGCTATTAACATGCCCTTCTGTAAATCTGCAAGCTTTTCTGGAGTTTGACCACCTTTCTTTTTGACGGCTTTCCTCGCCCCTAAATACATTTGACGGTCAGGTTCTTTGTTGTTCACTTGGCTGGGGAGCGCAGGCTCAACTGCACTTTCCTGTGGAATTTGAACAGGTTGTGATGGCCGACTACAAGGCCATCTAAAGGGAACCTCTAAGACAGTGCTCTTCAAGATCTTTGTTAAATCTGTCATGACCTCAAACCAGTCTTCCCACCAGCGTTTGTCTACGTCACTGAAGTACTTAAATCCCAACCGTATGCTTTTCTCCATGTTGGCCAGCGAGACAAAGGGATCCTTGGCTGGATTCTTTTTGGTGTAGTCAATGGAACTTTTCAGGGGCTGCTGCAAAGCTCTTTTCATTTCTGTAACGTCTGGGATAAACTTAAGGTACTCCAACCCTGGTTCAGGCAGCCAGGATTTGGAGGTTACAAAGAATTTACCTTGAAGACAAGCTTTTCCGTCGCGAATTTTGAATTTGACATGATGCTGAAATGTCAGATTATGTAGCTGGTGGATGGCAGGACCAAGCGTAGACTGTTTTTGAAAAACAAATTCACGGAAGTCGATGGTCTCGGCTAAGATCTCTATAACCGGTTCTGGATTGTAAGCTTGTTCAATTACTTCCAACATGGAATACATACAGAAAGCTTTTTTTCTGCGGAGTCTCACCGAAAAGCGACTGAACATCTGGTCGATCTGGTCATGTGTGTGACCCACTAGAAGAAAGCCCACTTTAACCTTCCTAAATATGCCAAGCTCTACCAGCATAGCACAGTAAGCAAAGAACACCTGGTTTTTGTTCTCTCTGGTGGTATTGTCGAGCTGTACATAAAGCACCGGAGGTAGCTTTTCTTTTGCCAGCAATATCTTGTTGAGAATTGTCACAGTAAGGTTAGGATCACCATGAATGTTTGGGTAAGTCAAGTAAACTCTGCAGTCCACCACACCATTAAAAATCAGGGCGCCAACTAAATGCAACCTCAAAAAATCCGCTTCCGGTAAATCTTTAGGAACATTCACAAAGTGAGGCAGGTTTGTCTTTTTCTGGTCCATGCCATCAATCACAACAGACATATACTGTAATGGCTTCTCCAGTGATTTTTTTCGATGCTTCGCAAGTTTCCTTCTCTCTAAAGCCTGAGCCTCTCTGTGCTCTTGGAGCTGCTGCGAAATTTGATCTGCAACAAAATAACAAGCTTTGTCAGTTTTACTTAAACAGACTGCTAAAACTGAGTCCTATGCTTATGCGCGCATAGACACCTCACTTTGCTCGAGTGGCCATGAAGACCAAATGGTGCAAACCATGTTTCTTTGCCCATGCGCGCATAGACAAAAAACACTCTTGCCTATGCGCGCATAGACAAGATTGATTTTTGACTAAGCGCGCAAGGGCAGTGAAAACATTCATTGTGCACGTGTAGGTAAACCTGAACATTTGCAACCACTTCTTTGAAAGGAAAACGAAAAATATGCAACATCGTGTATCTTGTGGGTACACAACGTAGGTACTTACTTCGGATTTTTATCCAACGCAAATAAGACTTAGAAGCTTAAAAGTACTGCCTTTTTACTCTAATCTATCCCGGCTTTTAGTCTTTACATTCCTAAGTAGGTACAAGTTCATTAGTGACAGGTTACCAGCAAAATTCTAAAAATTAGCCGAATTAGTACTAAAATCTGTCTTCTAGTTTGAGTGAGGAAGGAAGAGGTGGGTAACTCCTTTGAAGTTGCTCCAGGGCCTCTGACGGCGGATTCAAGGAGATTCTACTTTTTATCCCATAAACGCATACTAAAAATGTAAAAATGCAAATGTTAAATTTATTTTATTCTTTACTTATCCTTGAAACATTTAATTAGATGAACACTTTGTTGTTACATTCTCATGATTATTATTTCACATTTTGCCAACACCTGGTTACCTCCCACTCCCCATTTTCAAGCTGCTTCAGCGATGTTTTCAAAGTTAGAAACGCTCTAGAATCTAGCTGCTGCACTTTGAACCGGTAGGAGCTATACCACTTTGTAGAGGCAAGGATTTGGTTTAAAAAAATAGAGTATCGGCACAAACAGAACAGAAAATTACCAGCTAGCTTTCAAATTGACTGAAATGCTTTAAAAGAAAAAGGACAATTTTCTTAACAAACCAATTCAATGCATCTCTAATTTGTTTCTTTATCAATTTATGACTAAATCTTGTGCTCTCTCAGTTAGTACAACAGTTGTGCTTAGAACAGGAGTAAAATAAGAAAACGGAAGGCATTTTGTTTCATGAAAGTTAGAGAGGAAAACCAAACGTTTCATTTCCTCTTTTTATTTGCTCTTCAGAAAAGATCTCGTATCTGTTGACAATTAAGATCAAACTTGGACTCACTTTTCCTCTTCTTCCTTTACCAGAAAAAACATTACTTGAGAAAAAAGGACGGACTGAATCTCACAAGGCCCCCTCTTGTGCGGCCACGAAAATAGAGATTGCAACGATGGTTGAATCACTGCTGTTGGCTGCAACAGGTTGCGAATCTTGTCGTAAATTTAATTCTAAAACCAGCTGTTAATGAGTGTGACTTGGCGGTACATTTTGTGGCAAACGAAATAAATTGCTATATGTAATGAAGAAAAGGAAGCGAGTTAGCTCAGTCGGTAGAGAGCAGGTCTAGCAAGCAGAAGGTTGATGGTTTGAGCCTATGCTCTGCCGTAAATCTGCAAACTCCCACTGCTGGCATTAGCTGGGGAAGGATTAAAGGCGGCCACAAAAGGACCTGGCCACCCTACCTCACAAAGCTGTGGTTCATGGCTTATGATTCTTTACCATATCATATACCCTACGCTCGGAATACTTTTACGGTTTTGCGTTTCTTACTTCGTTCAATAATCAGAAAAGATTTTGCATCTTCTTATATTATAATTTGGCGTAAGACTCCTTTTTCTTCTTTTCAATGTTTTGCCAGCGGATAAATATCACTTGGCAAAAGAGTTGAGGGGCTCAAGCCACACAGCTGTTCCAGTGATCCCGCCACCAAGATTAGGAAAATTGATTTTGCAAGTGTGAATGGCTCTGTTAACGTCAGCCATGTGATCAGCATGTTAAAAGCCTACCAACAATATCTCAATTTTTGCGTCTGACTTCATCAGCTTGATCAGTGCGAACAGTCTCTTTCGGGTTACGACAATTGCCTAAATTACCCTTGCTTTAATCGATATTTTCAAGACTTAAGCTACGTCGCGCTATTTATACTGAGTTATTTTCTATTTATGATTGCAAATGGTAAAGAATGTGATTAAAGGCTCTTTTCCTATTTCAAAAGTTTTAGTTTTCGAGGGTAATAACTTTGTCTGTGGAAAAAATGAAGATATTAGACTATTTCAACGTAATAAAAATAAACAAATATAGAAGTTCGTTACGTAAGTTAATTCGTAAGGTGCACATGTTTATTACTAACAAAAACTTTTGTATAGAAATCTAGTTGCATTTTTAAGTAGCTGAAAATTGGAGGGCAACTAGGCCTCCTCCCCCACCGCTTTTTATCAAAATCGTCCGATCAAATCTTTGAGAAAGCCATTTAGCAAAAAATCGTAAGTTTCTTTTTAATTATTTTTGTGCGGTGAGCCAAAATCAAAACATTCATTAATTCAAAAACGTTCAGAAATTAAATAAAAAAACAAGTTTTTTTTTTAACTGCAAGTAAGGAGCGACATTAAAACTTAAAACGAAAAGAAAATAATTCCGTATATGAAAGGAGTTGTCCCCTCCTCAACACATCGCTCTTTACCCTAAAGTTTTTTATTGTTTTAAAAAGCAGAGTTGTGAGAAAGAGGCAAACTTTATCTTAAAGAGCGAAGCGTTGAGGAGGGGACAACCCCTTTCATATACGAAATAATTTTTGTTCGTTTTAGGTTTTAATGTCGCTCCTTACTTACAGTTAAAAAAAACTTGTTTTTATTTAATTATTATAATAGGTTAAAACTTCAACTAATTGAAAGTATACGGTTAACAGCCTCATCAAAATATTTATTACCTAAAACTGAGATTTACTTAGAAAACTATTTCATGTTTAGATGGTATTTTAAAAACACCTCTCAGATATTTTCTCCTCCGACAAAAATATAGAAAGAGTGAAAAGAATATGATAGATTTAAGCACCAAATTCGTGACTACAATCTATTTACTCATTCGAGACTAAGGAACTGAGGTCAATATTCACACGATCCCTTTCGCTGACATTCACGAGAGAGACATTATTCGCTAATCTAGAAGGAGTGATCCCCCGATGTTTATGAGTTTCAGCTTACTGGTCTCCCTTAATGGGATACCTATTGTCCCAGATTATAACCACAAATTCCCAAGGGGATAATCAAAGAACGGAGAAATGAGACAGCCGCGAAGGATTATCTCACAAAAATTAAAACAAGCTGACTAATTAAGAATCAAAGATTCATCCAATACTGGGATGAGTTTGACAACAACAACAAAACAGGAAAAAAATAAGGTTTAGCCTATCTAAGAATTAATATAAAATACTTCGCATTTTAAACACAAAGAAAATTTAGCAGAAATTGGTAAAACTGACACAAGTTCAAGTATGTACAGTTGTTAGCGTAAAAAAAAAAATTTGGAGATCTACGTTGCTATCTCCTTAAAATGGATTTATTTATCCTTTTAGCATTGGAAGTGTTTTTAGTCTGTTAGTGATAGGTTTGATACAGCGTCGAGGGCTGTTTTCTACAAGTAAATAAATTCTTCTCCTTCACTAGAGCTTTCTTGCACTGTGTCCCGCCCCCGCTGTCCAACCGACAAGACAGACACAAATGCACACAGTTCGGTCCGAGTATCTCGAAGTTGGCACACCAAGAGCAGAGATCTTGAAGAACAGCTTCATTCAACGTCAAACTTCGATCTGGAATGATCTCCCGGGGGAAGTTATCCCTAAAATTGTTATAATGACTCTTTCAAAAGAAATTTCGACCATCATCTAAAACCTCGATGAAGGGTATATCCATTGTTTGTGAATGCCCTAAAACAGATTTAGAATAAAAAATATAGGGGAGGGGATACAATATTGATGGATAGCCCCCTCCTATTGACACACCTGGACTGTAATCTTCCCATTCCTCTTGGATATCCCTTTGAAAAACCAATACCTTACATAAATACTGACCAAGTTGACCCAGATAAGTAAACAAAGACAGTCAGTCCAAATAAATCTGTTCGTCAAATGACACTGGCCCCTATATTATCAAGATAGTTTATTCTTGAGTGATCAGTTATTTTCCAGGAAGGGAGATAGATTTCCCAGGAAAAGGTTAGAAACACAAAGAAAAAATTCCAAAGCCTTTCTTGGAGAGAAAGGGAAAAAGAGTTGGAGTAACCTTTAGACATGAGGTATTCTGCTTACTATAAATTATAGCTAGGACTCTCTAGTAATCTCTAGGAGGCTGTCAGTTGGTTCATCAAAGTTGTGTTTCTCTGAGTCAATGACTATCTGTGTTCTGCAATTCAAACTGAGGGTAAGGGTCTCCCTTACCCTAGTCTATGAGTCATGTGTGTAAAATGTAATGCCAAAATTTCTTTCAGAGTCAACAATTGTCAGCCTGCTTTGTCATTTATTGTTAGTTGGGGTACAGAAGTAGTATTTTTCTTCCATATCCACCAGACTTGGGTTTTTGATGCATTGAAGTTGATACATCAGCTTTGGAGGTTCTCAATTAATCTCAATGTCTTTTTGTTGTGTCATTATATCTGGATATGATGTAAACTTCCTATAGAGTTTTTTGTTACTTGCATAGATTTTGGTAGTGCTGATGATATTTCTGTTCATTTTGTTGATGAAGAGTACAAAAAGGAGAGGACCAATGATGCCGTCATGTATCACCCTGCTGATCACTTGTGCCTAATTGGAGATGCTCTCACCCTCTCTCACTTTTTGTGTCTGATTTCTGAAGAATGATTCTGTCCAGAATAATATATGTCTTGGCAAATTGTACTGTTGGAGTTCATCCATTAGATTTGTATGCATTAGACTTTCAAAAGCTTTTTTTGGCATCAAATAGTACTGTTAGGATGGCCCAAGGTATAGGCTCAGAGAATTTTCTCTGTGGATATACAGAAATTGGATTACATCTTTGGACCAATATTACATTGAATACTTCTTTCTCCTGTGCCCAAGCTTATTCTAGTTTTTCCTAATGGAACTTGATGGGTAGCCAACTAGAAGAGGCTTTTTATCAAATTATATTTTATAAGCAGGATAAAGTTGGGTATAAGAGCTTAGATCAATTAAATTTTTATTATTTCATCATAATTTGGTCTACTGTTGAATTCTTGGAGCATTATTATTATTAATTCACTTGTTTATTTCAGTGAGATGAAGCGTTGGGCAGTACGTCCAACAGAATCCACAGTAAATCTTAAAGATGTAATGCAAGAGCAACAGTCTAGTAATATTCTAGAAAGGTATGTCTTTGTATTTATTAGGCATCTATTACAGTACTTGAGATTGTCTTCTATTTTCACATTTAATATCAGAAGCAATACTCTAGTCTTGTACTAGAATCATTTGTCTTCAATATAGTATTAATCTCTGCTGTCTTCGTGTCTTTTTCAATAAAATATTATAAGCTGCAACTCAGGTATCAGAGGCAACACTAGAGTGTTATAAAAAAGACTAGAAGGTTTTAATGTTTTACTATTATTTACTTTTTTTCCTTAGAGGTACTTAACCCAGACAAGCAGAAGTAAAATTTATAACTGTCGGTGAAGATACAAAAGAGAGAAGCTCTCTGCTCCGAATACCACGAAAGAATATTAGTGAAAGTGGCCTACAAATCGAATCTTACAAAATGGTGCTATACCTAGAAAACAGTTAGGAAACATGCTGCAGTGATGAGTATTTCCAAACTGTCTTTAAATAAAGAAGCAAAGATTAGAGATGGTGCTATGATAATTGCTTTATTAAATCAAAGGTTACGATGTTTAACCCGAATTCCACTTAAAAGGCAGCTTATGAAATATTTCAAATGTTGGTTTCCGCAAAGTGCCAATCGCGTGGCAATACAGGTCGGCCAACTCGGCTATTCTCCACAGGAGAGCTGTAAATTCGCAGGTTCTGCTATAGAAAAGTTATACATGATTTGTCTCGGCTCGAGACCATGTATGAATTACGGTAAACATAATTTAATATACTTATACCTGACAAACAACGACTGGAATCGCTAATCAGACAAATGATTTATAATAATCTTATAAAAACAATCTGTTTGTATGTCTTATCTACAACCATTTGTCATGTAATGTCAGCAACAATTATTTGACTATGTGACGTAATTGCTCAGTTTGGACAAAACTTTTAGGTCTTCAGCGATCCCTAGGTTGTTATTTTTTTTAGGTTGTTATACAGGGTGGTAATGCCAAAATTAGCAGCTGTTTTACTTCCAATGTGTGTTGCATAAATTGAAAGTTTGGGCACTAAGGCACTCAGAAACAAACATAAAAACGAAATCGCGGTCTATTTGTAGTAACGTCAGATAATTGATCAATAATGAGCAAAACGAAATATCTTAAAGTGTATGAAATAGCTTAAGTACCTGAAAAGTGGCACCGATAATATATCCAATCCAGAACCCTATCGTTAATGTGTTGCAAAGGAAACAAAAGTCAAGCATAAAAAGAAAGAAAATATCGACACATCCTTACTTGTAGACATTAACACAAAAACGAACAAGATCAACAAGTAAGGTCATTAGCGAAGAAATGCGTGCCTAGATAACCACTTAGTCAGGGGGACAAGTTGAGTCAGTGAGTGGATAAGTGAGTGATTGGATGAGGGAGTGAGCGAGGCAATGAGGCAATATTGGGTAGGTGAGTCAGTGAGTGATTGCGTGAATCAGCGATTTAGTGAGTGAGTGTATGATTTAGTGATGTAATGAGTGAGTGGGTGATTTAGTGAGTGAGTGAGCGATTAAGTGAGTAATTGCTGGCAACAATCTACTAGAAGATTCTAATTCTTGTAAGTAATTTTCACTTGTACGAGTATAGCTCTGTCCACTACTGGCTAAGCATAACTTTAAGTATTTTCTCTTCTTGTGGCGATTATGCCTAAGATTCGATTTCGTATGCAATGTTCTACTTTACAAGCCAGTCCAGCATTCTCTTCTCCCCTCACATTGCCGTACTACTATGAGTGAATTCTTGAAAAAACATCTTTTTCAATTTCTAAGCATCTCAGGATTTCTATGTCAGATGTTGAATAACTGATTGTTTACCTCCTAACGTCTAGGTGAAGACAGCGAGCCATAATAAAGTGTTACTGCAGGGTCATTCCATGTAAAAGAAGGACAAAAAATGCAATATTTTAACCCACCATCTCAGATTCTCTTCAAATTTGCACCATTGATACATATCATTACAACTAGAAATACTGCAAAATTTGAGCTTCTAACTCCTGCTCTTTCCAGAGTTTTTCAGAAGGGAGAGATAAATACCCCCCTCCAGAAGGCTCTTCACACATACGCTGAAAGGAAAAAACTAGGGGTCACTCACTTTCTGCCACTTGGTATACATTTCGGAGTACCATTTTATAAAAATACGAAATTCCACATTTTTGTAGATAGGACCTTGAAATTTCTACAGTGGGGTTCTCTGATACATTGAATGTGATGGTATGATTTTTGTTACGATGACTTTTATGAGTTTTAGGGGGTGTTTTCCCCTATTTTCCAAAATAAGGCAAATTTTCACAGGCCCGTATCTTTTGATAGGTAAGACTAAATTTGATGAAACATATATTTAAAATCAGCATAAAAGTCCAATTTTTTCAATGTATCTATTAGCATAAAAATTCAGTTTTTTAGACTTTCGTTTACTATTGAGCCGGGCTGCTCCTTACTACAGTTCGTTACCACGAACTGTTTGTTTCCGTTTGGTAATGTTTTAATATTTTGCTGCATTCCATTATATATTTTTTTATATGAACCATTGTTTTCAGTGTTATTTTGCTCATTAAAATTGTGTTTCAAAAACTCATTTCCAGCTCGTGGCGATCGAACGTAGACACATTTCCAAATCTGCTCCCTTAGGACATTTAGATATATACCACTGCTTTCTCTTTTCTTCACATTGATTGTCCACATTTTACATTTTTAATTTATTCTTTCATTTTCTGTCCCTGGAAATTTACACTTCCAGGTCTGGCTAATGAAGAAAACTTTCATTCTTGGTGTGTCAGCATCCAGCAAAGGCGACTATATTGGTAACGTTGAAGTTAAGACATTGTAATTACCCTTTATGCCTTAGTATTTATTATTTAAATGAGTATTTATTACTATATTTATTATTATTTTTAGTATTTTTTTATTATATATTTTTATTTTTTTATTTTATTTATATATTTTTTATTTATCTTATTCTCAGTATTATTTATTTATTATATTATTCTTAGTATTTATTATTTAAATTTAATTTATATTTATTTAAAAGCAATAGACACCTAACGAAATAGTACATAGACCTTTGTTACTGCATTGACTAATGCTTCTAATAACCGTATCCTCCGAAATCTCTCCCAGTAGTTCAGATCTAGATATCAAAAGTATTACTGGAATTTGCTCTTTAATTAAAGATATCCATGACCAATTCTATATTTTTCTATTTCAAAGCACGAACACAGCATTCGTGATATGATTATAAATTTTTTATGCTGGTGTGGACAAGAGAGTTACGCAAGATACATTACTTAACGAAGCATGTCTTACAAAAATCTAACCCCCCGCTCTTGGCTTCGGAAAGGAATTCGGAAAGGAATCGCCTGGAATTGGGCTTGTTCCAAGACAGGGTGATTGTGGGTGTTGAAATCTCTAGGGTAAGCTATTGGAAACAAAGTTTTATGTCTTGTTACCGGGTTGAAATTACGACTTGTAAACGTTTGGAAAAAAAGAAATGAGATTTGTTCTAAAATAGAACTCAGAAAAGCAACATTTATAAGACTTATATTTTTTAATTTGTATACTGTTCGGAGTCTGGAATATTGCATTACTAAAAGTTCTTGTAAGTATCTGTTAGTTACATAAAACAATTAGGCCTACTTCTGAGGACTTGTGTTTTCAGTTAATGGGGGGAGGGAGGTGTAGCCCAAAAAGCATTTTTGAGCTGATGATTTGTTAAGTTTCTTCTAATGCATCAAAATAAGGTAGTTCGATGAATAAGAGGACGAATTCTAACGGGTTTAGGCCCCAGCTTACTTATTTATCGGCAACGAAATAGTACACTGCTAATTCACTCAATAAAGTTGTTTGTTAATAAAGTCGACACTTGAACTTTGAAACATTGACAATTTGCTCTACATACTCATATTGGAAATAATAAGCTGATTACGACAAAGTTTCATAAAACTACCAGCCTATATCAAAGATATTCTGGAATACGATAAACGCAAATAATACTGCGCAGTAGAATTTGATCTATTTATCCATTGGAATGGAAATTGTACACTGTGATAAACTGAATTGGAACACTATGAAGAGTTAGAGCAGAAGGATGCTAATATAATGAAATAAACGTCGTCATCATCATCATCATCATCATCATCATCATCATCATCATGATCATCATGATCATGATCATCATCATGATCATCATCATGATCATCATCATGATCATCATCATGATCATCATCATTATCATCACCACCACCATCATCATCATTATCGTCATCATCATCATAACCATCATCATCATCATCATCAGCAGCAGCAGCAGCAGCTGTTTATATCATCAGTGTTGGTAGATGGCTTTGATTACCCACTTTCAAATACCATGCGGTCAAAACTCTCTAAAAGAAGTACCAATGTAGGATGTGAGCGGTCAAGTTATGTAAAGTTAGGATATGGGATTAGAAAATCAGGTGGAGCTGAGAACTCAAAGACAAAAAACGAAATCAGTCTCAGAACATTCAGTGCTAACCTCAGAATAATTGCTTACTAACCTTGATCAAAACATCAGTGGGTAAGTACACCTTCCTAGCCTGGATATGATACGGAACTGCACGTAGCAGCGTAGCCAGACCAAGAGATTTACCAAGATGACTCGCAACGTGATCTGCTTCCATGCTTTTCACACCTTCAAAAGGATCGAGAACACTGACTGTCAGCTATAACAAAGAACAAAATAACACAAAATCGATGATACAAACAAAATTCATCCATTTTTAAGCCAAGCATCATGCTAATATTTTACCCAAATTAACAAGTTTATTATTAAAATTGCAAAGAATGGGTCAATCTATAAACACGACGGGTAAGTGGAAACTTAAGGGCATAATCTGCTGGTTAGCGGTGATACTACACAATAATCCAGACAGCCTGGGTTGAAAATAATGTCAGACGGTCACCAAGTTGCTTTGGTGCAATTGCTGGTGTAACCGCATAAAGAATCATTTGTCTACGCATTAGTACTACATAGTATTAATAAAAATGTGCAACATGGTGCAGGGTCGTCATTATTTCTTTGGGGGGTTAATCCACGTCAGCTAACAGAGGCGGCATGAAGATACTGTAAACATCAGATTCTCTTGTTTCCTATCACTGCAGTAACTAGTTTCGGGATATGTCCATACCCATTAGACTGTTGTGCACAATACAGTCTTTGATCCAATACTGGTTTCTATCAGCGTATGACAGACGATTTCAAATAATCTAGACACCTTACAGCATCAAATGAACAATAAGGAATGGGTTCAAAAGACAAAAAAATGACGTCACCATCAGTGTCTCAGAAGTCTAGGAAGGTGTCTGAAACAAAACTTCCATTAATTTCATCACCGTTAAAAAATTTGCAAAGCGAATGACAATTACAAAAATCGTTTCCCTTGAAAGTTAATGTGGGCTCACCCAATGTTTCCAATAAAAGGTAAAAAATTGATGACACAGAACACTCTTTTATGAGAAACTCATAAGAAACCAGTACACACTGACTAAAGAAAAGATCGCTCACAAAACATGGTAGAGAAGGTGAAATGCATACACATATATTATTTTCATTAGCAACCCAGTATGCTACAGCTTCAGCCCTCAAATTAGACAAAAAAATTAAGCAACTTGCTTAGCAACCCTCAGCCCGACAATTAGTTAGCCACTTTTTTTCTCAGAACAAAATTACTAATTTTCTTAAAAATAAAGACAAAAGAATTCTTTTCTGATTTGAAACAAATACATAACAAAATATTTACATTCATGACTCACTGTAAATGTAAGTAGAGAGACGAAAAACTAAATAATGTATACATTTATGTCAGAGGCTGTAAGTTGTGTTCATTGATCGTTGGAACTGTCAAAGATCCAGCGATCTCGGCTGATTTCGTTATCACCCACGATTTTAGTGTCATCACTTTCATTTTCGCCTTCAAAATCATCAAATATATCTTCTTTAGCTTCTTCGTCCTTTCTGGCACTACTGAAGTTTCTGCTGGATTGGTTGATGGCTCAAGCGGAATGGGAGGTGACACCTTATATTCAGGAAAATCTTCTGGGTTGATGTTCTTGTCATCACTTGCAATCTGCCGTTGTCAAGCAGCCCGTTTTCTCAAATAACTTCTATCTGAACTTATCGTACGATTTCTTTATTTTTTTGAAAATAAACATAAATGTCTTTGCCCCATGATGCTTTTTCCACAACACTTAATCTTTTACCTTGACCTCTAAAGATTATGGCGAGGCTGGGCTGTAGGTCGGTTGGTCGGAAACAGATATTCAATATACAGAACCTCTTGCTATCTCCAGACTTTGCTTGTTGAATCCATGTCTCCGGTTTCGATCATCAGAATGAGAATTTTTTGTGACCTTTTCTCCCTGATCATACGTTTTTTGTGACATCCCTAGCAAAGGGGAACGCTGATCGATCCATGTTGAAACGGCTATTGGGTATGTAAATACCCCACGTCTCGTCATATTGTGGATTTTCAGCTCCTGTGCGAACAGCTCATTTTTGCAATGAGGTGTGCTATACTAGCATTGTGTCTCTGTAATGTTCTTTAGGCATTTTCTTCCCATTGGATCTTCCTTTGCTTCAGATTAAATCTCTTAATAACGTTTGCTATAACGTGCTTCTTGATAATGGCAATTTCAACTCTTATTTGTTCTTTATGTATTCTGCGTCCTTTACTCCAAAGCCAATTGAAATCGACATGGTGGCCTTTAGATCTTGCATCTTTGCATACTACAGATACCTCTCGATAAAATATGTTGTATTTTGTCCCGGGTCGAATTTTGAAGAGTTTCTTTTTTTTTCGTCTGCAGTTGCTTTGATCATATTTTCTTTACTGCTCATCCATTGTGATATTTTACTTTTGTCCAAGATAAAGCTCTTATGTACTGAAATAATATCAGTGGCGGGCATTCCGTCATGCTTTTTCTGGATAGCGTCGTGGCTGTTCCGTCTTTGTTTTAATTTGGGCACTTCGGAAGTTAGGTTGATAGCAGAATTAGACGTAGAAGGCTGTGTCACTTCGGCTAGTTGTGATGTACATGGCTCCAGCTGGTTATGATGCTGATGGCCCGGCTGGTTGCGATGTACGTGGCTCGGCTGCTGGTGATGTTATTGGCTCGACTGGCGGCGATTGCTTACTAGATACATTAGCATATTTCTCATTTTATAGATTTTATGGGACTTATGTTCATGTGCAGTGACGTAGTCCACTTTACCATTTCATTTTTCAGATTATCCATGTAAATTTCCACTGCACATTCTCATTGTCTTCTAAAAGTGGGTACCTATGCTTTAACACAGTCATGGAAATGCGATCTGACAAACCTGCAATAAAGTTATTAGAATACCCTTTGTCATAAATAGTGAATTTGTATTGGCTATGTAGCCTACAATGGAGAACAGAAGTGTGCCGTAACAATTTAAGGAATATCTGAAGTTTGATGAAATCTTGCACTGGTTGCGCTCTTCTTGTCAACATAGACAACCTGTCCAAATTTGAAAGCAATATCTTGAGCAGCAGTGGAGGTACGCACATTTTTGAGACTCGATCAAAACCTTTTTACTTGAGACCAGTTCATTGTTTTATGAAATGCGCAAAATAACCAAAGATTTCTTAAGACCTTTTGGAAATTCAAAGAGCCGTTTCTCACAGTTGATATGATATTTAAACGCTATAATTTGTATACAGCTATTTGGTGCAATGGCTAACACTTTTATGTTAGTTTAAATGGGATACCTCGGCAAAAAGCCTGTATGCGGTCATCACTTTAGTACTCTATACTTCTTGCACATTTTAGCGTTAACTGCTTGCATATTTGAATTAAAATTGGCACCTTGTCTCTGCTGTGGTACTTTGATTAATTATAATTAAATTGATATAATTTATATTAATTATTAAATATCAATAAATATTATATTAATATTATATTGTGTTAAATTCTTTTTTCTTTGTCAACTAGTAAAGGGTAACATGTATGATTGGTCTGTCCCGACCGGACTCAGGCCACTTTTATTCGCCCCGATATTTTTTACTTGCTATTTGTTCCCCCATTGAGCCATACATGGACTATTGTAAATCCCTTCTTCTGTCGTGGCTTTCGTCTAACGAATTTTCAAAATAGACAGCCAACCTGACATCTACTCTAATCCAAGGAAACTTAAGTTGTGACATTCAATACCAAAATCACGTAATGGCCAGTAGTTTGATCAGTCAAATTGGAGTAGAACCGATCCCAAACGTTAACGCCTCTTTGTAGTTAGAGTACGAAACTAGCCGCAAAGAAGGAAAATTTGAGACCTGTATACTGCACCGATTATTAACCACACTTTAAGAAATGACCTAAAATAAAAAAAATCACTTGACTTATTAAAGGAGTAAATGCGCACGAGGGTTGAATTTCAGAGATACTTAGTCACATAAGATTATTTTATCCCTTTTAAGCTATGCCCTAATCAGTCAAAGAAATAGTTAAAATAGCATCCATTTGGCATTGATTGCCCCGGAATACATTGAAGAATAGGCATAAAGGTAATAGCACTACACAAATGAGTCTTGTTACGTGAAGCAAAATGGCAAACACTGCCCTACTGCGATTCTCAACACCTTCTACAAACCCACTACTGCAATTCTCAACATTGCAACTGTTACAAGAATGGAAATTTGACCAATACTAAAGCAACGCCCATTTGGGACAGACGGAAGGAAATGCTCACATGACTTGTAGAAAGCACGGGCAACAAATATCTCTGTGAACAGTTTAATCGGAAAGGGAAATGTAGAAAAAGAGATGGGTTCAAGGCTTCTGAGGTAAAAATTTAAATCACTCGCTGAGGTTCTAAAGGCCGGTTTCCACTTCCTCGATCACCCCTCGATTCGATCGCGCGCGACCGAGCTCGACCGCCAGCTCTAGTCGTCTAGATTCATAATCTGGCCAAAGTAATAGCCATTAGATGGTGCGTGTATAAATTGTTTTTCGACCACGTTATCTAATTATTCAGAGCATTGCCAGAGGCCGTCTGATATGCTTATCATTTCCTTGAAATGCCCTTATCTAATCAGATATATTGAAAAGAAAAGTGAGACCATTTCAAATCTATAAGGTGCAAAAAAGCGGACAAAGTCAAGCTAAGGATTCAGTCCCTTCTAACAGATTAGAATGAATCTGGGTCAGATGACATTTCACTCTTCTCTTTTTCGTAATTAGATATTAATTTTAAGAGGGGTACAAATCATAAATATCGTCTTAAAGTTGGAATTGAAAGCCATTTTGAACTATCGTGTATTCCATGATGTAATTCATTAAATTCAGCATGACTGGAGACTTTGTTTTATTTGCTCTTGCAATCTACAGAGGCAACTCATTTCAGAACTGTTAAATGTTTCTTTAAGACGTTGATAGTAAAGCATGTGTTACAAGGACAACGTTGTATCACGCGATAGGGTCCATTATCGGTGCCAAGGGAGGACCAGGGGTTTTTGTCCTAGCACCTGTCTCAGATATCAAATTTTTGATTCGTTGAAATCTGAAAAGAAAACCAGAGACTTTCGTAGCAGTGGAACTTCAGACTTTTAAGCTCCTCAAGCCTTTCCAATTTTCGTACTTTCAACCATTCCTTGTAATGACTCTTGTAACATGTTAATGACGTCTTGGCGTTAGCATTGGTGATGAAACATTAAATTTTGGTTCTCTGCTCGACTATTTCTAGTTTAACTGACTTAGCAGACCTCAGTCACCCTTATACTTTACGCATTTTAGACATATCCAGAATTACACAGTGTGAAAAGACTGGGTCTTTCAAACACAGGTACAATCCATCCAACTACCCTCTAGAGTAGTTATCCTTTCCAATTTTCCATACATGAACTAGGTGGATCATTTGACTTAAGAGACGAGATGTTGTCCAAATGTTCCAGAGCTGTCAACGACCCTTGGTTAGTGATCTTAAGTTGAAAACTCTTAGCCTACTCATTCCCATTCTCCATCATGACACAAAATGTTAACGTCGATATATAAATTTCATTTCACAAAAAGATACCTTTATATTTTACATTCTTCAAATTGTCAGTTATATTCTTCATTCCTTCGTGCTCTGTAGAACCAACCTATAACAAGTACAAATGTAAATGATACTAAATGTAACGATTAAAAATTACTTTGCATTTAATCTGATAAAATTAATATTGCATACAGCCGGTGGATGTAGAATAAACCCTTGATATGGGTATCCAATCATCATTGATAAAATTTAAGCTATGTACAGTAGAACCCTTCCTATCATTCTTGAAATAAGAGCGTTTAGGTTACGAAATGCACCTACGTTTAAACTGCGTCTGGTCTGTTGACATGTACTCACTCAAGAATGATGCAGGTCCGCTTCAGGTTCTTCCGAAGGAAATTCAGTCATTGCGTTTTTACGCGAACTGTTGGCAATAGTACAGTTACAGATTGTATCTGGATTGCATTAAAGAGCCACTGTGTTGGGTGATCGGGAGAAAAATATACAAGGTAACTGAACCGTAGCTAAGGCCACTACGTTCCGGTTTCCCTGCTGATCTATCCTGTCCTGATTTATCCTCTGCTGATCTATCCTCTGCTGATCTATCCTCTGCTGATCTATCCTCTGCTGATCTATCCTCTGCTGATCTAACAGAATTTGCAATGTCCTTGAACGAGATACTTGATGAACATATGGACACGGTTAGTATTCATTCGCCCTTTGATGCAGATGCTCAGAACCAGCATTGTGATGTCCTAATTATTCAATCGAACGCAGCACTTGCGTGTATTTACCTGTTTTGGTATAGCGATCGTACAAAAGAACTTTTATATTGTGGGAAACGTTGAAAGTTAAAATCTGAAATTATCAACCTAGAGTTGCTTTGGTATAGGGCTTTTTGTGTTGAAACTGAGAACGTTCAATATCTAGTAAGAATCGTCGGTTGTTCTCTCGTTGGACCTCGCTGGTTGTCTCGCTACACTTCTCACTGGACTTTTCGCCGGATCTATCGCTGGACCTTTTGCTGGACCTTTTGCTGGACCTTTTACTGGACCTTTTACTGGACCTTTTGCTGGACCTTTTGTTGGACCTTTCGCTGGACCTTTCGCTAGACCTTTCGCTGGACCTTTCGCTGGACCTTTTGCTGGACCTTTGCTGGACCTTTGCTGGACCTTTCGCTGAACCTTTCGCTGGACCTCTCGCAGGTTCTCGTGGGTTCTCTGGCAGGTTCTCATGCTGGACCTCTCGCTGGTTCTCTCGCAGGTTTTCTCGCAGGTTCTCTCGCAGGTTCTCCAGCTGGATATCTTGCTGGACCAGTCGCTGGACCTATTATACGCTTCATCACGAGAGTTCTCCTAGGGGGTGGGCGGCTTCAACCATACATGTATAACCCCAAACTGTCTTGTATGAGCATGAAGTCATTCGTCAGGTAATTCACGGTTTTAATCTAAAATTTTCAATTAATATAAAATGATTCCAAATAATGGTAAGGACGATTAATACTGTCTATGATGCTAGCAGTTTCTGTCAATGAAAAGGGGCGCGGTGTGCTACAACGTCCAATTGGTCACAGATCGAGAAACGTTTGGAAGCCCTACGCGATGTTTATTGTAAATGGGAGGAAGTGAAACTAAAACAAGATATAGACTAGGAGAAGAAAATAAACACTTGAATATAGAACGTATTAATTGTGACACATTGGCATTCTGCTAGGTTATTGTACACAAACTCTTTTAAACAAAGAGAGGTATTCATTATGAACAAGCCATTACATATTTTGAAGAGAGATAGTTGAGTTTAAAAAAGACGACCAGGTTGTAACGCAGAGAATGTTTCTGCTTATACTCAAATGGAAAATTCTTTATATTCATCTTCCAAAGTCAGATTTAAGACACTTGCGCCACACCAGTCACGCAGCTAAAGAACGGCATAATATTCGGACTTTCCAGGCAGTAATAACTAAATTGCCCACCCACCACTCATTGCGAAGAAGCTTTTAAACAATTCGAAGTGCGACAATTTGATGTGTTTTGAACTTAAGACTTTAAGTGGTTTTTAGCACTTACAGCTATTGACTGATGGTCTATCCATATTAGTACATCGGTTATCGTAACTCCTTCACTGAAAACCAAAGAAGATCTATGTCTTATAAACTGGTCGTTGGTTCTCTCATTAGAACTCGCATGCTCGATTATGAAATGTATTGACTTTGATTGATCAATTGATTCCTTTTTTGTACTTCTAAGTCTGTCAATTACACTGCTCTTTAGTGGACTGTGTCATTCTAGTTTCTTAGCTAAAAAGAAGTGTTTTTGGCTTTCATTCCTCTATTCAGATGGCACCAACCGACTCACGGCTTCGTCCAGACATAAGGGAACTTGAGAAATGCTATTTCCTGCTAAAGAAGAGGCTTTTGAATTGATTTTTTAGTGCCTATCTTACCTAAAGGGTTCTAGTTTCTTATACCAAAATGTAAAAGTAATTTGCTTTCTTGGGATGGTTTAAAGCATGGAGTCTAGTTTTAAGAAACGATTACCAGAAATAGGTCAAACTAAAACACTATATATACTTTTTTTCACAGGTGATTACCTCGGCTACCATCTTTTTGCACCAAAACTTGCTACTTAGATAGACCTTCCCTAAACTAGAAAGCTTTCTAGTGAGCCTAACCTGCAGGGCTAACAATCATGGGTGGCCAAAGTTCACCCAGTGATTTCCCTCACTGGGGTAACTTTGGCCATCCACCATTATGGGCTTTCCTGCAGCCATTATAACATTTTCAGGGCAAGGTAACCCCAGGAACTTAAACACAAAGATGCCCATCCAAAATAGAATTTCAACAAGCTATTGAAAACTCTTGTATGCAATCTTGGGGAAAATGGTGCCTCTTCCAAGAACTTTTTCTTCGACTTGTGTGGTCGGTACCCCTTCAATCCAAGCATTGTTTTCCAAAAGTTACCTGTTGAGAATGTGATAAGTCAAAGAAAAGCACTTGATTAATCTTCACTTCAACAACTTCAGAATATGAGAGAATCCCTTGTTGGTGAAGATGATGTCCAACAAAACAACAAAAGAACCTGACAAGATGTTGCACCTGGGAAATTGATAATTAATCTCAATCTTGTCTCCAGTGGAAGTGAGTGTGAGTCCGAGTTTGAATCCATGACTGAGTCAGAGTATGAGTCAGAGGAAAGCATGCTTGAGGAAAGTGATGCTGATGATGATAAAGAAGTGCTTTTCTTTCCAGACACAATGTTGGAGACTTTGACGTGGTGAAGAACTAATATTCTCGTTTGGTCAATTATTACATAGGTGAATGCAGGGAGAAAGACAATAATTGAGGAATTTCATTCATATTCCTATAAAGAATATGTGTATTATTGTTTACCTTTTGGGAGAATTTCGTTTAGGAAACTGTCCATATAAATATAGTTAAGAGCATACTTGCTGCACCAACAGTTATACAGCGCAGAAGAAAGTTGGCCTCAAGGTCCTCAAGGGCAGTCATTGACTATTTGAGATGTTTATACTAAACTGTGACACTTGATAAACTTTTCCATTTCCTTTGGGTTTCTCAGTTGCTACTTGTTAATCAGTTCTGTAGTTGAGCTATTATTATTATTTAAATTCTGTACTTGGATAGTATTCCCTGATTCCAACCTGAATTTGAGAGACCAACAAAATTGTATACCCACCATAAAACTTAATAAGGATAATGGTAAATGAAGCCTTAACATGTGGAGCTTCAAGAGGACTCTTAAAGCTTCATATGTTAAGGTTTCATGTGTTTTCAAATAAATCAGAAAAATGAACCCCAAATGTCAGAAATGCCAAATATACATTCTGGCCAAAGTAACCCCGGACACAGGTAACATTGGCCACTTAACTCATTCGCGACGAGAGATGCCGTACGGCGTCATGCTGATACCACTCCTCAAGCCCGAAAGACGCTTTACAGCGTCCTCCTGTTCCCATCCTCCAAGCCTGAGTGACGCCGTACAGCGTCCTCTCATTACAGACGCTCGTTTGAATAGTTTGTTTGCTGATTGGTAGAATTGAAGTTGCAGAACAATACAATGATTGTTCTACTTTAATTTTATGCTAAAATATTACTATGTGTTTTCAGCTGGGTTCAGCTGGGTTTCTGCTGGGTTTCTGCTGGGTTCAGCTGGGTTCAGCTGGGTTCAGCTGGGTTTAACTTTTATAAATTACGATTAGTGTGCTACAATTCAGTATTCTTGCTCTTCCCATCAAAAGCGACTTTGTCTTAATACTCATATCTCTGTTTGTCTTTTCATTAGATTGGGGAGAAAAGGAAAATGATGACGTAAGAAAAAAGTATAAGGTAGAGACCAAAGATTACCCACATTTTAAGCTATTTCAACAGCAGAGCTTGGATAAACCCATTGCTTTCACTGGTGATGTGACAGAAGAAGAATTATTACGTTTTGTTCAGGAGAACACAGGACTTTGGATAGGTAAACTTTTTTCTCGTTATGTAAGGAAGTACAGCGCCTCTTTAGTTCATATGTGTTTAATTTACTGATTGGTAACTAATAAAACAGGTTTGCTTAAAAAATCTTGATCTTCGATGGTCTAGATCAGATTGGGAGTTAGCGATTAATATATTCCTTCCAATTCCTTCCAATCCCATGCTCGCATGGAAAAACGGACGTTGAATTAAGTGATAATGCTGATGGTGTGCAAATGTTTTGAATTGAAAAGTTTTTGTGTTTTGATAGGTAAACGTTATGTATTTTTCTTGTTATTTTGGGAAATACATGTGTGAGTTATTTAGCGCCCTTTCAGTTAGTACTTGATTTGCAGGTTGGAAAGTTATAAAACAGATTTGCTGCTGCGGAATTTGAGATCAGACCCAACACAGTCTCGATTAGTTTGGAAGCTAACCATTAAAACACCCCATACAACCCTCGCACGTATGGAAAACGGACGTTTAATCGATAATGATGATGATGGCGGTGTATGATTTTGAATTGGAACAACTTGGTTGAAAGAGGGATAAATTTCCCTTTGTTTCAAAACCAGGATTCCGCAATGCCACTCAAACACTTGGGAGGGTTAAGTTCTAATCCTAATTTTGATCTTTCTTAAGGTAATCATTATTCTGAAGAATTGCTGACAAATATAATTTAAATTGTAACAAGGTATCACTCACAATATGAAGGGTATCGTTCAATAGGCTTGCTCTAAGATTACAAGGGTGTGCATCCCAACAAATTCCAATCCAAGTTGATCCAATCCCTCTTTGTACTCTCAAGTGCCTAATAAGTGTCCCCAGACGCTTATTAGTTTTCAGAAATTTTCCCCACCCCCCGGACCTTATTTGGACACCCGACTTATTTATTTTGGCGAGTTCAATTTCATAGAAATATAATTTACGTCAGCATATCCTATCTATTCGATGTATTTTTACTGATTCCGTTTGTTTGAACGCACGCTATCTGCTCATGGAACAGTAGTTAACACATTCATCAAGCACTCAGCGTTTAGGATTGACATTGCGACAGTGTTTCACGTTGGAAATGTCTACCATTGTTGCTGCAATTGGAATGTGTACTTTAAAGTGCTCCTTTATCGGTGAATTCCAGTTATAATATGTGATGGTAAATCGTTCGAAAATTTGGTATTTCTAGACCCCCCCGCTTATTTGGACCCCCACTTATTAAATTTCTATTTTTTTCACACCCATCCCCTACTATTAGGACCCCCCGCTTATTAGTCACCCAAGAGTAAACAAGGTCTATAAAACACAGGTCATGACACTCCCTGCCTTATGACGTCACACAAGGACAATGGGAACCATTTTGGGTCCTGCAAACATTCCGCGAAAGACAGATAAGAAGATCCAACTCTGTACAATTACGACATCTCGGTACAATGTCCATTAGATATAAATATATAAATCCGAATCTTGATTGGGACGAGATGTCAAAATGTCTCGAGGTAATATCAAGGCTAGTGTCCACACTGAACAGAATTTGATAAGTCATTTGCAGAAAGTAACTAATAAATGTTTAGTAGGTTGAATAAAAGTAGTGATACACCCAGAAAAGGGGCGTAGGTATAACAGAGTTTTTCTACGCCTCAGTTGTATCCAGGACGTCCCTCAATGTGCCGAAGTGAATGCACGTAAAAAATTGTAGCTTATCACCATAAGCCATCGTTGTAAGCCATTAATTTAAGACACCAAACTAAGAAATGTTTAAGTAGAAGCATCATATGATACTTGAAAGAACTGCAGCAGTCAGTGGACAATGCCCTGGTGGAAATGGATAGAAGGGAGCGAGAGACCTTTTCCCGTGTTTTGACTTCTGCATTTAGCCGCCACAACGATTTCATCGAGGGAACAGTTGTACGTTATTTCCACCGAAATATGTACGGAGAAACATGTTTGCTGTCATCTCTGTAAGCCTTTGAGGTCAATATCTGTGTCATCGTGATGGAACTGGCTGAAATTTGCCTATCATTTATACAAACTATGGAGCACATGATTAGTCATGTACTTGTAAAGCAAATAAATTATTACTACAAACATGTCACAATGCAATTAGTGATGCACGAATACTGACATTACCTTAAGTTTCAGAGAAGAAGAAAACAGGTCTACAAGTAGTGCAAGCTATACTAGGGAAATTACTCAGTCCAAGACGATGCTATGGATGTTTTAGGGGTAGATACTTCAGGAATAAGAGGAAATTGCAAGAAATTAAAGCGGCTCCAGAACCTGTGTTGCACTCGAACTTTGGAATTGTGTTGAGCATCGGAGACCAAAATTGCCCAGAAAACAGCGGGGAAAAATTCTTAAGGTATATCTAGATGAGGGTGCAGTAATACTTGATCAACATCCATTAAGGTGATGGCATGAAAACCACAACTGGCACCCAATTGTGGCCAGCTTGAACAAGCTTAATCGGAGTATCCTGAGTACATGGTTTCAACGAAAAGTCTAATTATAATGGCAACACAAAGCAAGATCGAGTCTGAGACATTACGGTTGTTTCATTAAATTATACGTGTAAAGAGAGTGTGTAATTCTTTGTCTGAGGTTGCGGTCTGACAAACTAGCGGGACACTGTCAACAGGTTTTTGTCAGCGGTGCAAATCATTAATCATGTTCTATTTTTCTTAATTAAACCATTTTTATATTGCTGTGCTCAGTCTAAAGTCTTCTTGCTTATTTAAAGGGCCAAATACTATTCCAAATTTGAATATTTGATCATTGCTCTAATTGAATATTCGATTAGTCAACACGTGTTTAAAAAGCAAAAATGACAATCTACCATAAGCTGAAATTCTCCAGTCTGTATGGCTGACCCATACCTTAAATGTTATAAAACATGGTGGATTTAGTTGTAGGCTTACTTCAAGTAAATTATTCCTTGTCATTCATCTCTATTGCAATAGCAACATATTGTAAGAAACACAGACCCTCCAGTTTTCCAAATGTTTTCAACGGATGTCAAAAAGACTTTCATATTGTTTAAAGGGCATTCTCTAAGTATAAATACTGTTACATCTAGGCTCAGAAACCTTGGAAGATCACATTAAGTTGTAGCTATCAGTCTTGACGCTCTTCAACCCGAGCTTTTTCGTTCTGTTGAGAAAAAGAGAATACCGTATTTAATAAAAATCTCTTTAAGATACAAGGCTCCTTCGGTACTTAGAAAGGAGTCCAATACAATTTATTTCTATATATACTCTTTCATACAACATGACCATTTATGGCATGAAACGTGATGGCCTTACAATCAGTGTGACTCTACCACCTTGCTGCAAAACCTAGACTCTTTAAAAATTTGAGAGGATGATTGCTCCGTATCAAGGGAAGGTATACATCTACGTTTCATTTGGCAGTTCCGGGGCCATTCCACATAAAGAAACGAAGACGTCCGCTTTTCCGAGAAAAAGATTGAGTTCTTACTAAGAACTTTTCCTTAGTCCACGTTGCTCTAGTGGGCGCTAATTGGTCCAAAGAAGCAGTACCTGGCAGTCAATCCAAATTCTAAACTTGTTCAAACCAGTTTGTAGTTGACTTAAATAAGTCTTTCAAAACACGAAACGTTTAGCGTTTTTTCTAGTGTAATTTGTCGATTAATCACCTTTTTATTAACAATCTAAATCAAGTGCCATGTACACGCTTTACGTACAATGGATGTGCCCTCTATAGCCTACTTCGGGTCACGTGCCTAGGGTAAGAACAGGGGACTCATTTACAATCTAGTGGTGATCCCATATACAATAAAACAACACTTTACCCACTTCAGGCAAACAGCACAATCACCTCAAAGAAACGAAAGCTGAACAATAGAAAGCAAAATTTCAACCACTTTCACTCTTATGGCTACACAGTTACATAATTTGGTCAACAGTATGGCGGTAAATGAAGTAAGTACATTAATCGAAAGTGCTCATAGCACTGACTATATGAACAACGCGTGATATCGACAAATGTTAAAACATTTCCCTTCCTACGCATCAACTGATTACGTTTACATAATAGAACGAATCACATCAGAACCTGACATCATTAAACTCCCTGCAAAAACCACGTAATGTTTGTACAGGTGTATGTTTGGAAAACGAAATAGGCGTACAAGTGTTTGTCTAATCATGAATCACAATAACTCTGCCATGATAGCGAGAGTAAAACTTCCCTTCCTTTAATAACAACAAATCAAAAACCTGATTATCTCGATAGCCAAGCTAACTTCAGTGCATATTTATGATTAATCATTGCAAAAACCCTTCATATCTACATTCACAACCCACGCACAAAAGAATGGGCTCTCTTATCAATGGTACCTGAACTACGCTAGCCTAGGTGGCAGGATCATCTTTCCATTTTGATTAAACCATGTGCCCTTCAGTAACTTTGGCTTTAAATACAGGATTTCCTTGCTGGGATATAAACCCTGTAACGACCATTTGGCTCGTTAATTTAATTATACGGATACATTAAAACTACTTAGCAAGACGATGGAAGTTATTAAAGACATTACAAAAACCAATCGAGGAAGAGCATTTTTCATCTCTCGTGTGTTGTTCAGGGTCCTCCTTGATAACCAAATTACATTTAATATTTGGTTCACACACTGTCCCAACAAACTAGAGACCTGCAACATGTAGTATGTTTCTGCCAGTGCAGCATTATTTTCACAATGTACACAACGACCAGCCTTCCGATCCGGTGTCAATAAACACCCTTTCCAAGACACACTGTATCATTAGGAAGTTACATGCACGGCGACAAAGCAAAAGATACAAAAGAAGACTGCAACGGCGTGATTACTGACGTAAAAGCATTTTATGATATGTTATCCCTGCTTAGGAAACCGACGAATATCCTTCTTATCAAGAGGAATGTGTTTGCAGCCTGTATTCAAAGGGTATTCCTGTATTGAGATCAGATGTAATCACAAGGAGAGCTGTCCGAAAGACCCGGTGACTATGTGAAATAAGAATGGATCATGTACACTCTACTGAGGACCTAGAAAGCCGGAAATTCACCATATTGAAGAGATACTGAGACCGAGCTGGTTAAGACTGCCCGGTCATTGATATCTTTGATAATCACATGAACTGAGAAACTCATGTGGAAAAAGGCACAGCCCTTGTTTGTAAGAAAACCTTTTAAATACACAAAAAAGTTTAGAGAGCTCATGCAATACATTCATTTTTTGCAGAACATTGCCTTAATTCATACATGTCGGCCCTTAAAATGTAAGATCTGGAAATGTTTCTTAATTAGTCACAGAGCTATATTATTATACACCTTGAAGAATTGTAGGAAGGCATGTCTTGCAAATTTCAGAAATTCCTTTTGCTTGAAATACCAGATCGGGTGATTAAAATATATTTCGGGATGTAAGAAATGGAAAAACCATGAAAACCGAATTGGTTTCTATATAAAATGGCATTGAGCTAAACACAAAATTTTGTGGCATCATACCAATCTGCAATACACATTTCTTGCCGCTACCTTGTAAGTTTAAGAAGGAGAAATAGGGGTTTTTTGCCCTGCCAGCAAATTATTTTGTACACAAAAGCTTCCCTACACTTACTAAAATCCCTTCCAAGAAGAAAAAAGGTTATATAATACACATGTAAAGACCTCACACTGCTTCGTGTCTCTTTGAAGCTTAACGTCGCTTATCTGACATCCGTAGACCGAGAAGATCTTTTCCACAAGTAGAAAGACAATGGTTTTAAAGAAGAAAATTGTCCCATTCATGTTACGAAACAAAGCAGCTTATTTTGTTAAATTTTTGTTGTTAATTTTTGTAATGCAGTTATGCTGTATGATTAAAGAGATTGAAGTTATTTGTTGTGTTTAATACACAGCGTACAATAAGAAAGGATAAGTTGTGTATTCCATAGATGAAATTTGACCTAAGAGAGCGAATGTTTAGGGTATTTACGATAACTATCCCATTCTGCCACCACAAAGTTCCACTTATTTCAAATTGGATGTTCTAATATATTTTTTTATATCGTGAGACGGGGTAACAGCCGTACAAAATATCCCTATCATCCCAAAGAGAATCAAGAAGAAGCTTGTGCAAGAAGTCGCAGTACAGTGATTTGACTTGGTAATTCGATATTTCATTATGTATATTGAATTAACTGCGCTCGTTAATTGATCAATTTTATACTCTCTTAGAATTTAACCTGAATCTTAAGTTTCCCTTATGTTTTTTCCATTATTTGATTATCCTCTGTTTATTTCGACTATTCAACTAACTTTCTTTTGTTCTTGTAAATCTTTGCAGTCATATGACTTGTTCTAAAGACAATTTAATTGTTTATGGTTCCTTTACATTCGTAATTAAGAAAGGGAGTTGAGTAGGAGGACACAGTATATACCCACTCTGACCAATCCTGGTTTACTCTATTGTAGTGTCTGATCCGAGCGCAAAGAAAGACTAACAAACAACGATCGATGTTCAAATGTGTATTCGAGATACACCTGTATCTTGTCTACGAAATCGAATATACATGAACTGATTTACAATGAGTCTTCATCTCTATATATCGTAAAAGTAAAAGGAAACTGACATCCGGTCAAAAAAACTCTATGAACTTTAAAAGGTGCCATGATCTTTCCCTTGGCCTTCTCCACTTCGAAGATGGCCTTGATTTCTTTTGCGTTCGCAAACTTCAAAAACTTCAAAACGAGGTCGCCGTTCGTTTCGGGGTGTTTTTTCTTCAAGAGGACCCCACGTTCAGTTTGCAACGTTTGATAGCGAAACCTCTAAGCTAAACGATTGATTTATAACAAGCATGGATTTATTAGAATTTCGAGCGATTTAATTGGCGTACAAAGAGGGCTGTGATTTCCAAACAGTCGCTTCTTCATTTCTTCGTTTTTCATTTTGATTTTCGCGCAGAAATGCGACCAGTTACGTTATCATGTGGTACCCGAAATAATGCAAAGAAGACAGTCATAAACAGAAAAATATGCGAAAGGTCGTGTAAAAATTTTTATCATATATTGTATTTTTAGAGATTTTCAATTTTTGTTAAACTTCAGGTTGAAGATTTCTTTTATTTTACCATAATAAACCATTTACGTTCCTGGCATTAGAGTGAAAACAGTTATGATGGCGTCTTTCAATTTTTCACATCCACAGGCCCTTTACTACGAGAGCGTAGTGAGTGCTAGGGCCTCAAGCCATGATCACGATTCCCCCACCCTCCCCCCGACCCACCTCAGATGTCACTGTTAAATTGCCTACAAAAAGTTGAAAATTTTTTCCTTGAAATTTTTACGAAGTATTACAAAAATCAGACATTTGCGGACAGAATTAAACGGACTCGTATGGGAAAGCGCGGGGTAATGAAATATAAATCTATTTTTAAAAGCATTGGCCCAGCTTAAAAATTTGTACGTGGTTACCAAATGCCTCCTTTGTGCTTTTGCAAGAGAAGCAAGTATAGTCCAAAAGGGAACATTGATTACCAATTTATTGTATCCACGCTTAAGCCAGCTTTTATTGTGTTCACTTTCAAGGAAAATCTGCCTGTCAGAAAGGCTTTGGTACGGAAAACATGGGTCACTATAAATTGTTGTTTCTGCCGTTATTCCATATAAAACCGTATGTGACTTAAACGAAGAACGCGAATAAGACCTTATCTTCATCTCTGCTAGAAAATTTAGTAACTGTAGAATGAGAAAACATGTGCAAACCTCTTGTTTATGACCAGCAGTTCCTGATCGGCATGTCATAGCCCGTACGTCAGCCTACGGGCGCACTGCATTTGGCATTAAAAGACAAATGTTCTGAATTAAACCTTAATCGTTTACAGAAACTAAACTAAACCACACAAGTATTGTTGAAGTGTGTATAAGAGTGTGGCTCACATGATAAAATTACAAGCTAATACAATCGTACCTTATCGCTTTGTGATAAACAAATCGCGATTAGGCATTCAAGCCACTTTAACGGGCATCCAAGGTTGTAAGTCTTGCTCTGCATGGCCTCTCCGTAACTGTTTGACAAGGGTAAGTGTTTAAACTGGACTTTAGGTACACTTAATCATAATTCCGCGATCACAGCAAACCACAATTCCTGCATTTTAAGTTGTGCCTCAAGCATTGCAAAGCTAACCTAGTCAATGTTACGTGACCGACAACAATTTATTGAGAATTTAACTGTCATTTGTTCAAATGTATAAATTGTTATTTGTTCAAGTGATAAAGGCCGTGAAGAAATATTTTTCATCACGATCAGGTACAAAATTCTAGCCATTAAATGCACAAAACCAGATTGAATTTAACTTTCCAGCTCTTTTCAAAATAAAAGTTTCCAAAAAGTGCGTAATAATTACCCTCCGTGACTATATACATTAAAACATCTGAGAAGTGAGTAAAATTTACATAGGAGTCAACACACTTTCTGTGTTAACTTGTAATGTTTAACATAATTTGATATATAATGTCTTGGGAAATTTTTATCTATATCTCTATTCAAATATGATATGTCTACAGGTATAATTTGTGGTACAATTATTCTAATGATAACAGTACTTTTATGTATCATTATGATTGGTATAATCAAATTGTCACTTAATCTATTACAAGTTTACTAAGGATTAAAAAAAGTCATGTTGAAATTCTTCTTTGTTTAAAATTTTTATTAAAATTGCATGTCAGTTAGGGTGATTTAGCTATTTAACTGACAATATCTTGGTTCTTTCAAGACATGGAACTTTTGTAATACCGTATTCATATTGGAAATATATTTACTGCTTTCTTTTGTGATTATGGTGGCCTTTTTTTGTAATTAATAATCTTGAAAAAGCATTTTTGAAATGTACATTTTAGGAAGCTTACACACAGACATATGCGACATGGCATGTCACTTGGGAATGAACCTCTACAAGTGTATTAAACCTTTCACACTGAAGTGGCATGCCACATGGTAAATGTAAAGTGCCACCTCTGTGCCACTCGAGAAATGCACCAGACCATTTTTTAAAAATCATACTACGTCGCACAGTTACTGCTCAGCCAATGATTAGAATCTTTGTTTACATCACATGATCAGCTTGGCATGTGAGGACTAGCATAAAGGCTCCCTTGTCCATTTATGTTTCTTTGGAAACATACTCAACTGTCAACACTATCATGGAAACATGGGCAAGTCCAGTGTGTTTGGATAGGCCGTAGGTTATCGACTTAAGGGTAAAGTTCTCTATTTAGACAAAGGAACAGAAAACAATTTTGCCTCTATTCTTGATTAACCTTCTTTTTACGAATTGCATTTTCTCTTTAAATAGATGACAGTATATAATTTACTTAGTTGATATATGTTCTGAATTCAATTTAGGTATGCTCAAAAAATATTGCTCGCCGTTCAAATGGTCTCTGCTAATCTATATGATAAACAAGTGCAAAGTGATGCAATGACATGGCGACTTACGAGCAGACTTAGGTTTTAATACATCTTTTCTACTTAGGGAATCTATGCAATATAACATCGTATTATCTTAGAAATAGTACTGGTCCTTCTTTAGCCCTCATGCATCTGCTGTATTAGTATCCTACGTCTGTAATTAAGGCTTTACAATGGCCACTAAATCATGAAGTATATACATCTTTTGGGTGTAGTTTAAGGCCCTTTCTGACTATAAAAGCGCTGTGCAAGTTGACATTCCCTGTCTGATATGAGATGTACCCACAATCTCCTTTTCCCTTTTTCTCCTACCAACTATCAGACCCATAAGAGCAATAACATTGTCAGAGGAATATGCCTCTCTACTGAACAGGTATTTTTTAAACATGCGATGTGGCATTTGCCACTTCAGGCTGAAAGCACAGTTTTGCATGGCATTTGCAACCTGACATTTGCAACGTGACTTTTGTGATGTGTCACTTTGGTGTGTAAGCTCCCTTAATGTTCAGTAACCAAGAGGGAAGATATCTGTCTGATTTCGATGGAAATGTTCACCACATGGATCTGACATTGCATATAGGCCTAATTCATGTGCCAGTGTCACTGTACCTAGAGACCACCACGTATCCACGGGAAGTACGCACCAGCCAATAAATGGCGATTTCCGGTTTAACAGCGTATTGCGTTGAGGTGGATGTCCACCGGTGGATGATTGTGAGCTAATGTGGCGACTAGAGAAATAGGAGTATGTTAACATCGGAGGTCACCTACCTCAGTTGGTAGAGCATACGCTGCAATAGCGTGGGTCATGGGTTCGATCCCCGGTATTGACATGTCTTCTATTTCTCTAGTGTCTTCACTAAATTGAAGTTTAAAATAAATGGGTTTACTTTATTTGTGGGTTGTGGCGACTTCAATTCCTAGACTACCAGCATGCCAGTATTATCATTGCTCGATTCATGTTCCATCTTACACGCTTAATTTTTGTAGATGGCTCCGGATTACGATCATTTGACATTAATGCAGAAAGTGGAAGTTTTTGACCATGCACTGGCTAACACGAATGGCGATGATTTGGCAAGAGTATTATGGTTGAAGAGCCCTAGCTCAGAAGTAAGTAGCTACTCAGTACTTATTAGGCATACTAGCAATACTTGAATGTAAAGAACGCAATATTTTCTACCTTGATACCCTTAATGGTAGTGGTCCACAACGTGGATTCCATTAAGGGGTCCGCTAATGTTACCTTATGGGCCCAAACTTGTCCTCTGGAAACCAACATATGGACATTTAAGCAGAGGTAGGAAGACAATCACATTCACAGATATTCTCCTGGAAGATGCTGAAGCTGATAATTTCCATGAGCTGAAGACAATGATGCTGGATCGAGATCTATGGACAGGAATGGCAACATCGGCTCAGGCTAGCGCCCGTCAAAAGTAAAGTAAGTAAGTAAGTTATGGGCCCATAACCTATTAAGGATTTCTTAAGGGTCCGTAACCAGTTAAAGATTAGAGCGAATAAGAGATCATCTGATCAAGGCATTATGTAAAAAATATCATTAAAAGAACGATGAAAGTGCCATATCCTATCGATGAGATTATTTTCGATGTCTTAATGTAGTTTTATAGTGGATATCACACGCACATGTGCATTTTGTATCATGCTTAAATTCGCTGAGGAATTCTTCATTTATATTTTCTTGTACAAGAGGGATCCAGGCGAACAGAAACGTCGCGAAAAATTGCTTCAGCTTTTTCTATTTTCAGCCCGTAGTCTCGATTGCTAGTATTCTAGGTGGTCACTGTTACTTATTGGTGAAAGCCCAGTCTTTGTCATCTTTCAAGTCTTAGCAAATTCATTGCGATCTTTACCTATCCAGGCCGCGCGGTGTGCACTTGCTTGGCCGAAGGATGATAATGATGACCATCTGTTAATCACTTCTCATTGGTGTCCGCTTGCTCATGTTTCATTCCCACAAACAAAAGAGAGTTTTTCCGCAGCTTCTTGCTCAGTAATGAGACACTTCGGTTGTGTCTGTTAATACAATGTTTCACTTTACTTTGTGACTAATACATGCAGAAAGGATCCAGTTCTCCTAATTAACTGTATCTCATTGATACGTGAAAGGGGATTGAAAGGTAGCATTGTGACACGAAACTGGTGCCAAGTGGACATAAACCAAGCCCCCTGGTGCACTTGTGTATAACTGATTCGCCTGGCCGCCGTTAGAATTTCGTAAAAGTGTATGCAGCTGTTGGGAGGATATTCGCAGAATGGCGACTCGCTCGATGATTGGCTAGTAGATCCAAACGACCTCGGCCCAATCTCCTTTTTAAGTGTCATTATGTTTCACCTACGCGCCTTGTGCTGGGCACTTATCTTTATAATAAGAATTCGTTTTCCGCCTGGCTTGTTCATTGCAAACTTAAAATATGTATACGACATATGCTTTCTATATAAATTGATTTCAAGATATACTGGTTGTGTTTATATTGTAACAAATGCCTTTTTCTTGTACAGCAGCTCTGGAGGAACTCACAGGCAACGCTTGACGTCAATGCATAGAACAAGAGTTCTTTGATTTATTTTAATATAAACCTATTTCTGAGATATATGACAGTGAACATAGATCTCAGAGAGCTGTTACACAATTACACTTTACAAAATGTTAAAGAATTACTTGTACAATGTATTACAGCCAATAGGTATACAGATCAATTGAGGAAGTGCCGAATGATTAGTTAGTACAGAGCAGAAGCTGGAGGAATTAGGTTGTGTTAGAATTTGATTGGTTAGTTATAGATTTTAGGGAGTGTTAAATCAAGGAAGAACTTAGCCTCGTTTCTATTACAGTATTTTACGATGACTTTCCGCATCATGTTTCATACTATACACAGCACTATAGTGTATTGAGTGCCTTTACAATTTTAAATTTGCTACTCTCTTTGCCTGAAACATACTAACACTAACGTTTAGCATTTCTTCCTTTTATGTACTTTGGGTCCCTTCCTACCTCATTTTCTTCTTTCTGGTAACAATTCAAGAATTAAATGGAAATGGAATTATTTTAGCAAAGAAAGAGCATTTTTCTGGTATAGTAGCAACTGAGACAACAAAAGACTTCTTAAAGTTCAAGGAACCTGATGATCTGTTGATATCAACAGTGCACAAATCGTAACAGTATCCAATGCTCTATTGAGAAGTTTAAGAAGCAAATAGTTTAAGAGAGTGATATGTAATATCTCACCATCCTTATAGTAAAGGAGTTGCTCTCCGTTCGATCTCGACGCATGCTGACTTGCATAGCTTCATTTCTAGAACAATGGTCTCACAGAAACGTACTAAAAGCCGCTAAACAGACTATATCAACTTGTAGTCTGTATGTATTTTACATGAATAATCTTCGTAGTTTAATCCAGAAAAAGCTCTTTAAGAGTTTCTCAATGTATTTTTTGTAGGATCGACTAAGATTTTACCTCCTTTAAATGGAGAGACAGGAAATCAATTTAGTAAGGACTATCAGGAGCTAATTGAGAACACACTCTGATTACGTTTAGATGGACTCAGTTCTTCTTACCAAACAATTTTTCACCTATTATCACGGATAGTCATTATCTATTAGCATCCATTGTCCTTTTAGCAGACATGAAGACGTGTTCATCAGATCTTCATAATGCTTAGGCAAAATGTTAGATTTATCCATGATCGTAAGACGAAACGTTCATAGTACTTCACCTATGCAAAAATCGCTAATTGTCTCACAATCTGTTAATGTTAGATCCACTATTTTAAGTAATTAAGTTTGATCTGTTCCACCGGTTAATCGACCACATGTATACTCATGCGTTATATTTGGAGGCGATTAGATATTATGCAACCTTGCCTGACCCTCTATTGATCTGGAACTAAGTCTTCATTGTCCACTTCAAATATGTTTCTTCCTCCCCACAGGAGCTTGCTGCAGGCGGTGTATCTTCTTCATTACAATTGATGGTCTTTAACAAGCGTCGTGCGAAGTCTTCTTCAATATGTCCAAGTCTTTGTTGCAGGCCAGAAATCCGTAGCAAGAAGGATGTAACTCTGGTTTGTCATCGGGAATCTTTGAACTCAATTAAACAAAAAATATCATTGACCTTGAATCTGCCATTTTGTGACCGACTTTGGTTGCAACATCCAACCGGCATTGTGAAAACACACCTGTTCGTCTAATGTTGACAAGGTCTCTATTTTCCTCAATTGCTTTATTGAATCACATCGTGTACTGTCGCAATCATCTCTTATCTCAAAGTTTCAAATTTTTTTGACTTCATTTCCGTCCTCTATTCCATTTGCGTTGAATTGAACAATAGAGGCAAGCTTTAGTTTGCAAAGAGGTTGTTTCAGCTTTTGCAAGTCGAATTACTCTGTTTGTGATTTGCTATCCTTTGATCGCACTAGTAATAGACCGCTGTCTTAAGTTCATTATTGTCTAATGTACCACTTTGTAAGCCCTTCTCCGTTGTTCTTTGTTTGCTCTGTGTTTTCGTGACTTGATAGGGAGCTCGTCTCTCACAGCCTACGAAGGAGAAGTTGAGCATTTAAATATCGTACTTATAGTGGAACGAATGCATTTACGTGTTCTGTCCGTATGCATGTTTGTTATTGTTGGCTTACTGAAGCGATAACATCATCTTACCATCCGAAGAGTGTGTTGTGTGTCCTGGATTGCTAGTCAATCCGTGCCCAGAACATTCTCGACCGGTTAGAAAAGGAGATCGCATCAAGTAGGAGTCAGCTGCCCGTGTCCTTCCAATCCATCCGGCATTATTTTCACTAACTAATAACTGGTCGCTACTTGTTTCTATTTTGAGCTGTCAGTTATCAAGTAAAAAATTTTCCTTCCAATGGCCTTTAGGACAGATTTGACATTACCTATTAAGCGTTTTCTCTAACTCCAGCAAGATAGAAAAACGGGGAAGCGCCCACATCAGCCCGTGAGCGTTTCCCCGACCCGTTATGTAAAGTGTCGCAAACACGACTAAGCCTTCATTGTATGGGGAATGTGTTGATGCAGAGATGGGTAATTGTTGGGGCTTTCCCTTGGGTCTCAAAGAGTTGTCTTGTACACTGAAGAACGCTATAACGCTAATTGTTATGCGAATAACGCTATCGGCACGCTATGAAATTTATCTACGGTATGACGTCATCTTAATGACATGCCCCAGTCCTCTCGGATTCCTTTGTTGAATGGACAAGTGAGTTACATTACAAAGTTGTGTGGTAGAGTTCGCTTAGTTTAGCATGTTACAGCATAGTACAGTACAGCACCAATTTGGAGTTGTGATATCAAAATCCATTTATCTGGAGTCGTTCTAAGTTCCATGTACTGTATCACACTATTACAAAACCTGATGCCCATCCATAGAATAGCATAGACGGACAGGTAACAACCGAGAAGGAAACTGCTATTTAGACAACCTTTTAAGTGTTCATTCGTTCTCTTGTACACTGTTATGCTACAAGGCTAAATCGAGTTAGGCACAGAAATATAAGTTCTGTTATGAAGCTCGAGAAGCATTATGGAAAATAGCTATGATGTATCCCACGAAGAAGGCGTTGAAACCAGGCCAATGAAGTTAAAGGGGAATTTATTAGGGACACTAAAAGTAAACGCCTGAATATTAGGTTCCTAGCGGCGTGTGCTCTACCAACTGAGCTAGGTGACCTCCGATGTTAACATACTTTTATATCTCTAGTCGCCACATTAGCTCCCAATCATCCACCGGTGGACATCGACATCCAGCTTAACGCAATTGGAGACCAGCCTTCTACATAAAAGAAACCACATACAAGGTAAAACAACAGTTCATATTGTATGTCATTGAATTTATTTCACATAACAGGAGTCAGTAGCCATTTCACATTAATACTTAACACTCACTAACTTCTATATTGAGTATATAACAGTGTCCGTAAAACTACATAGATCAGCTTATCCACTTCTTCATACTGCAATGTTTCTTATCAGCCAATGGGAATGTTAATGGCAACTTGTTAATGGTACTTCCTTAGCCGCACAGCTGTAACAAATGCAGAAAAGAACATGTTGTAAGTCTAAATGCTAAATCATAAAATTTCCTTTACTTCATCTACTCCCGTTTCATTAAATAATAGAATGAAATATAATAAGAAATTAAAATGAAAAACACATGTAAAGTAAGATGCACACATTACACAAAGTTGTGGAAAAGTTAATTGTTAAAATGGATTTAAACTTTGAACATGCATGATCAATGCTAAATCACTATCACATTCTGTGTGCATAATCTTCTTACAACTATTACATTAACATTTTTTACCAAATATATAACTAGAAATTCGGGCTTCTTTGGCATCAATATTCTTGCAATGGAGATAGCTGGGTAGCCTACTCAACATAAAATTTATATAAAATTTATGCAAAGTAAGTTGATAGGATCTTACAGAGCATATAGGAATACTGGCAAAACCTCTATGGTTCAAAAATGTAATTAAAAGAATTTAGTTTTCAACATGATCTCCTACAGTAAATACACCAATTTCGTGACCATTTGTATATATTGTATGTGCTTAAATGCAAATAAAGCATTTCTTAGCATTTCTCTATATTTTTTGTGAAATGAAGTGGCATATATCTGATGTGGTATCAGATATATCTGATATATTTTCCAGTCCAACTGTCAATATCAAAAGCAATTCACTTGCAGGTGTCCTCTATAACTCTCACTACCAAAAATGAAGAGGTCCATCATTGTTGCTGTGGCTCTTTTTCCAGGCATCCTTCAAAATGACTAACCCATGTGAAAAAGTGGTACTATTCAAGTTAAAGTTTATATAGACTGCAGTCACAGACTTTCCTCAACTGATCAAGAAACAATAAAATTGTTCTTCATATGATAGCTTGAAACCTGGGCCATTACAAATTCTATACTTTTAATCTTTTATCTTGTATATATTTGCATAAGATTCCTTTTACCTTTCAAACAAGATTTTAACATTGAAATACAACTTGGAATAGGCCAAATTGCAATGTTTTGTTCATGGTTCTTCTTTTGCTGTATCTTCTTTAACAAGGAGCAACTTTTGAAAGCTTATGTGATTCTCCAAAAAACTCTTCTTGTGATAATTGGATACATTGGGTTGATTGGATAGATTTTCCAATGAAAAGAAATCCAATATATCTGACTTCCTGCAATTTCTGCAGTTAAAGTAGCACGAGAACATGTCCTGTCCCTTAGTACACAAGATTTTTTTAAGCAACTGTACTCAATTTTAAAAATTATCAAGCAACTCCAGTACTAATGGCATTTTAGGAACAAATAAGTGACAAATTCCTACTTTTAATGACAGAAAATGTTTAGATTTCATGAAGTTATGAACTGTTAATTATATTATACCTTTTTACTTGCAAGAAGAAAACCTTATTACACTCCAAATTTAACAGTTCATTTTCATTCTGCTTTTCCACTTTCATATCCCTCTGAGTATGGTAGAGGAATTCGCAATTTTTAACTGGAATGGTTCATGACAACTTTTAGGCATTTTGACCATTTTTAATTATTTAATAATCAAATTAAACGAAATCTGGCGGTAAAAGAAAGCCAATAAAACTATTTATTGTATCCATGTTTTGCGAAAACTCATTTTTGAAGTAGGTTTCAGTGACAGTCTCTATCGGGACAGGGACTTAAAATAGGGACCCACCATTAACCAATATCACATTTTAATGGACAATATTTTGTAGATAATTTTTATCACTTTTGAAAACAAGAGCAAATGTTTTAATCTAAATTTATTCACAATAATTTAATTTGACGCACGTATAATTTTTAGAAGTTTTGGGGGGCATTTTGCTGCAAGTTGTGTAATCTTATGGTTTTGTTAATGATGTTTGTGTTTGTCAATTTTAAAGTAATTTTATGCAACCAAATGACGTCTTGTGACTCCAAAGCGAAAGTAAATCACTTTGGTTATATTGTAGCAGATATCAAAATACTGCGGTATCAAGAGAGATGGCGAGCTTAACAAGGGTGTTTTACTACATTATAGTTAATTTCACCCCACTATCAATATCTGGTGGTGGGTTTGGGTGAAAATTCAGTCAGAAAGGCTATATATATTTAACAAGAATGCGGCAAAGTTTCGAACTCCACTTCATCAAATCAGCAACTGTTAGTACTGTTTCAACAAGACAGTTATGTCAATGGCAACTTTCCTTGTATAACCTGTGCGATGTCTCACTCATCTTGTACCAGTCATCCTTTCTTGTTGGGTTTTATCTTTATTGTAAGGTTAGTTCATCAGGACGTTTATAGAGTATGGGTCTTTCGTTTAATGAAAGAAAATTTTGGGAGCAATGTGTATTATATCATTACAACATATGCAGGCATGACCTTGGCGAAAAATAAGTTTCTCTCTATATTTTGTGGACTAGCGGCATTTCTCATCCGTCACAGAAGTGCTGTTAAGCATCTGTTTAGAACAGGCCTTGGTTTTGTGCCAAGAAGCTATGAAGTGTTGTTACTATCATAGTTTAAAGCTGAGCTGCAAGAAACGAGTTACTTTGTTACTCTATAAATTTTGCTCCATTCTAATGCACATTTATTTGTGTTTAGTGAAACTATACCTGAGTGCGAAAACCGTGTAGCATATGGCTCCCAAAGCACCTTTCGAGTCGAAGAGCACGTTGTGGTAGTTTGATTATAGCTCAGAGAATAAATTAAACGCAATCTAAGCTAGGAGGAGTAAAAGCGAGTGTGGTGTGTTAAGTAGCGATTGCTTATTTCTGAAAACTTTGGATTAATTTGTTCATATGCCTTGTAGTTAAAGGTATATATACTTGTTAGCGAGGTGTTTTAGTCGAAAGTGTAACTTGAGCAATTTTTCATTGTAGTGGTCGACAATACATTTTAATTAATCAAAGAACAAGCTTTGAACACTGTAACTGTGTGTTGGTTACATCTGTTTCTCCTTTCAATATACGTTCTGTCAATGACCCAAGATGATAGGGGTATTTGACGTCATTGGTAGCCTTGCCCCCAACTTATCGTTTTGTCACTGTTGTCGTTCTCCTACTCAAAAACATTGTAGGCAATGCCATCATAATAGAAAGTATCCAATGCAGCAAGAACACAAATAATTTCAGCTTAACGTAAATATTTAGGAGTAATCATACGTACGGTAAATGCCCTCGTCCTCTAAATATAGTCGTTAGTGAAATGAAAGGGAATCTATAAGAGACTAATTAAAATGATTTTTAATAAAGTATTTTCTACTTGCTCGCCAAAGTACCTCTTCAAAAAATTGTCAAGGGTGGGAGATTACTTAAAAATTAATATGTGGGGGGGGGGGGTGGAATAAGAATGTGCTGGGTGGATTTTAGAAAAATTAATTAGCGGAGTGCGTTTATTAGGCACCCAAGAGTAGCTGAAACAGGAAAGATAATCGAACTATCATTGTCAGATATGCCTACAAAGTGGAACGGGAGTCAAAAGGCAACGACACTAAAACAATTCTAAAAGTGAGGGGCCACGCCACATTAAAACACAGTAAAGAAATAAATAACATGTCACTGCGCATCAAAGGTTATTGACTGATTGATTGCAATGAGTGCTGTGGAGAAACAATGCGTTTTATTGCACGAAATAGCGAAAACATTGTGTACCTAAAAGCTTGGTGCTGATTGGTTCAAAAACATAAGCCATTCAGGCAGTCCAAATTCTGATTGGCTCTTTCAAAATACAGTTTCAAAATACTTTTTCACACACTTAATTTCGGTCGTTCTGACGTTTGTACTCTGAGGAGTGTCAGATGAAAAAAGCTTTTCAGTATACAATGTTTTCGCTATTTCGGGCAATATTCTTGATTTGTACCACAAACAAACTATTCTATAGACGTGGGCGACTGATGATATGGGATTAAAGGTTCAATGGTGAAAACATAGGGCCACGAGGAATCGAACCCCGTCCTTCAGCATTGCAACGTGATGTGCTACCATTACACAATGGTCCCATACCATTGGGACATTTGGGATGTCATTTGTTTCGATTGACGTCACTACACAGCCCCCCTGCTAGAGATGAAGACATGAGGCTCGATTTTTGTGTTGTCTCTGTTAGCTAACCCGACTCCAGTGAAGTGTGAGTTGAGTTGTAATGCTGGCGACGTAGGTTAGAGAGAGAGAGAGAGAGTGTGTGTGTGTGTGTGTGTGTGTGTGTGTGTGTGTGTGTGTGTGTGTGTTGCTGAGCGCTGTGAAAGCGTGGGTCACGGGTTCGATCCCCGGTGGTGACATATTTTCTATTTCTCTAGTGTTCTCTTCAGAACTAACATTTCAAACCTTCTCTTGTCGGTGATACTCCCTAACTTTAATGCGCTTTAGAATTAATGACGGGCCGGATGGCAGTTCTTCCTTGGTCAAGTCACATAGCACAGAGAGGCTGGTCTCCAATTGCGTTTTGGTGGCTGTCGATGGCCACCAGTGGATGATTGGGATCTAATGTGGCGACTAGAGAAATAAACGTTTGTTAAAATCAGAGGTCACCTAGCTCAGTTAGTAGAGCGCATGCCGCGAAAGAGTGGGGCACGGGTTCGATCTCCGGCGTTGACATACTTTTCTATTTCTCTAGTGTGTTTTTTTATATAATAAAAGTATTGTATGTTGATATCTGTAGAGTCAAATAGGATGAATATCGCTGTAGAACGCTATCAATCAAGATTTAGTTATAGTTAGCTTCTGCTTATCAATAAACATTCTTGAACACTTATGTCAAGGGATGTGGAACCTATTAAGGATTGGATTGAGTTCAATGAGAACTCAAGCTGCTAGGCCGTAGTGCAAAAAGGATCAGCAGAAGACGTCATAATAAACATGAGGTTAATACCATAGTGTATACATGAGGGACACTGATACGCGTATTGCATGGTTTGCAAATGGGTAGTAGATAACACCTATAAAAAGAAACAAACAGGTATAGTAGGCGGAAGCTGAAGCAGATCGTATTGAGAAACGTTAGAGTAGATATTGCTGCTCCAAAATATAGTTTGGTAGGATGTGATGATCTCTAGCACTTGGCACATATTTATCCACAACACGCGACATGCGCAGTACAATTTTCAGATTTTCTAGGGAAGGGCCACACACAACCCACAAACGATACCTTTGGTCTTACACTCTCGGCGTAACCTGTCCCGCCCCGCTACGGAAGTTCCGGAGCATATTATTGCACTATAATTGTTTACTATTTTATAGAGAATCGTAATTCTGGAATTCCTATCGCATCTTCGATGTTATCACGCTCTTTCTGGTTAATATCAATGTTTGAACACGTCACTTTAGATTCTGCTGCGATATGATTTAACAGAATTATGAAATTTTCTGCTACCTGGATATATCCATAATGCTAGATTACTCAAAGGATCATCGTGAACATGAAACGTATTGAATGCAAAATGCCGAAATGAGCACAAAGTATGCATCTGGAGTCCGATCACTTACTGTGTGAAAGAAAGGCACCATTAAGTAGATGCAGACTCATGTAAACTACAATATTGTTGTTAAGATTGTGTAATGCATCAAAGCCATAGTTGGTAGAATTTTGACAAAATGTAAATCCAATATTGTGTTTGGCTTACGTATTAAAAACTACGAGTGCTAATTTCTAAGCAGAGTCAATGAGATTTAGTATTATCTATATAAACGAGGGCATTGAGGGAAGCGATGTTCTGGTATGACTTAGAAACAGATCGTTCAAAGCCATCGCAGCTGTGTTGCCTGGTTGTACTAGTCCCTAAGATGCAAGAAATTGTCTGTACGGTTTGCGTTGAACTTTGCCGTGCAATTAGTAACTTGTAAACAGTTAGGATAAGCAGTGAATATCAAGTCACGTGTCCATGGTAGTAAGTACATTAACCCCGCAAACATTCCTTAAAAATTTTACTGTATGCCACCATCATGAATCATGGTGCTAAATGTAATCAGTAAATATTTCCAACGTTTACACAGACTGATTCCCACCTGAAATTTGCTTAAAATAGAATTTGCTTCTCCACCATTTATATGTCACTGCTTTGGTAGCGAAGAAATGAAAGCAAGATGAATGCCTAGTGGCCTCAATCATACCAGGTGGCCAATTGACAGACAAATTTGATTAGGTTGCATGTGAAGCTCAATTGAGGTTTAGCATGGACAGAGAACCATAACGACGAAAAGTATATATCTTGATATACCGATCATCCACTTGGAACTGAAAGTTACTCGTAGTGCCTACCCTTCGTGTTTATATGACTTCAGACGTGCTTAAGAAGAGATGGCAGAGAAATGCCGATGACTCATTATTCACTGAGCCGTATTGAGTCACTGCTCTGTTCTTTTTCCCTGCATAAAAAATGAGATCTTATCACATTTTATCTGTATCTTATCTGTACGCACCTATCTTGCTAGATATGAGAGGCATGTCCAGATTTAGCGAAGCAAGTGCAGCTGCCTAACAGCTGGCTAACAACCTGCTTTAATTTCCTCATAGCATCAGGGGTTCACATGGAACCCTTGTGGAACACCGTACGATATTAAAGCTGATATATTTTACCTAAAGTCGGTTTTAACTTAAGGAAGTTTAGAATACATGACTGCTTACTTACAGATTGCTTAAAAGGAAACTTTATATTCCAAAATCTGCGACGCAGTGATTTTTTCGATGTTACTCCCTGGTTTTGTTGACAATTTTCGAGGGACCTAAAATGACCTACCATGTTCCAGTGACAACGAATCTCCCATACTAGTGTACGAAGTAGTAAAGTGAAGAGTTGTTAAATAAGAACTAAAATGTTGTTCTAGTCATTTAAGCTTTGATAAAACGCGTTGCACTTGACTGACAGAATCTAGATGCTAAAATTTCTTACGATATGTAGGGTTCGTCCTTGAATTATTAAAGCTATTCTTCTCATAGCACCTGATACTTTAATAACTGAGAGAGGAAACAGAGGCCTGTTTGCTATAGACACTAGAATGCTCCAAGTAGACCTAATTATACCCATCTTGTTTACCTTTACCGTTGGCTCGGTCCCGCATTTCGAAAGAAGCGGAAGTTGCTGAAGTAAGAAATAAGGTATATCTGTGTTAACGATATCTCCTTTTCAGACATTTTAAAGGCTTTGAAAGTTACTACACCGCGTTTAGGGAGCACTCTTGTCATCTAAAAAAAATTAAAATCCTTAATATTGACTCTCCGGTCGAAAGGGCACTGGGGTACGTTGGTGATGATGCTTACCAATTACTTCAAAACGTAGGCTACAACATACACGAATGCAGACAACAACGTCTTTTTACTAGCGAGCCTATCTTTCCTTAAGTGTACGATTCATAGACATTTACAACAGTGTTAACAAAATGGATCGGTGGGGCACATACGTCCACTCAGGAAAAACACAAAATAAGGAAGGCCTAGTGCCAGCAAAGCTCCATAGAGTGATCTTAGCATTGTTAACCCTAGTATTTGCAATTGATGTCTTTCTTTTGAATTTGCTTTTGCCTAGTCTTCTTAAGAAATAGTTTCAGGAGTTTCATAGACAACTTCTGCATAATGAACCTTTACACTGTTATACGAATCATAAAGACGTATCATCGAGAAAAGAGGATTTGTAATGTTAGTTTCAAAAAGAACACTGGAGAAATAGAAAATATGTCACCACCGGGAATCGAACGCGAACATCGGAGGTCATCTAGCTCAGTTGGTAGAGCGCACGCTGCGAAAGCGTGGGTTACGGGTTCGATCCCTGATGGTGACATATTTTCTATTTCTCTAGTGTTCTTTAGAAAGCTAATCATAAACAAACTGTTGAGTATATATAAATGTTCTACAGTTATGGTTACATTCAAAGATTATCCTATTGGAAACTCAAACAAAATCCACCCAAGGACTTCTTAGCTTTGCTACGGTTTCCTAACAATTTCAGATGTGTGCTAGTACTAATACGTTTGACTATATGCTTTATAATAAAAATGTTATTTCAACAAATATACCACATAAAAGTAGTCTACAAAGCATTAACAAACCTCCTACAAGATAAAATCGCCATTTTGTCGGTAAAATAGCCCAGTTAGTTTACAAAAACACAAGATGGTAAGACTGATTACAACAGTAGAATATCCCTCAGTTTTTATCATCTTAAGAGTTCATGAAAGAATCTATTTGCAAATATCAGCTCAAAAGCTTAGCTGACAGAGCACCCATCCACATATCATCTGTAAGAAATTAAGGTCTTCGTATGAAAGAGTCAGTCGTTTTGGCAAAGGAACTGTTAGTAGGCTAAATTTGGTTTGCACCCAAGGGCGTGCAAAAATAGGCATGACTGTGTGTCATCACTATTAACTGCTAGTTACTGCTTGAATGCGAAGTGGAAGAGAGTGAGATTAAGGTTACTAGGACGGTTCATACGACACAAGTGCTTTGGGCTACAATAGTGGCAGAAAACGTGTCGCTCTCGTGACCGTTATTTTCTAGGATCTTCTCGTTTCCTATAAATTCATCGTAATAACTTTCTAATTTCCATACGATTGCAGTGATCAGTGTATGGCGAAAACGTTTAGCAAAATGAATCCGTTACTCAACCAAATATTCAAGTTTTGTATCTTAAACCAACTTTTTAAATAATGAAACTTGGCGTGAAAATAGAAAAACAGGGTGGGACTGACTCCGATATTCGATACGAACCTCGTCTGTTGTCGCTTGCAAGTCAACAGGACTAAATACAGAATAAATTGCTTACTGCATACTACGTATCTGAGAGGATTTATTATAAGCTAAAGGACTGATCTCACAAATTTCGAATATTTTGAATATAGTAAGAAGAACGTGTAAACAATATCGTACCTCACGTGCGCCAATGTCATATTTTGGAATTCTCTTCTTGAGGCATTCGCATCGGAGAACACAGCTGCCTGGCACCTCGGTCATAAACAAACAAAGGCTCCCCAAGAAACTTTGTCTCCTGGAGTAAGGACCGAAAGTTGGAGATGGCTGGTCTCACTGGAGATGACATCTACATCTCTCAAGGGCGTATTTGGTGACAGTGTTCAACGGAATCGTATCTAAAAAGGTGAAAGTATTCGCATTAAAGTACATAGCTAGCTGCCACCTCGCTCACATACAGCTAATACTTCCGATGCAGGGGTGCAACTAGAACTCTTTGAGGGCAGGGGAGCATTATTAGAATTAGGGCAAGATTTCTCATATATATATTTTTATGAAGTCGTAGGAGTACGTTGTATTGAAAATCAACCTGTTTTCTACTTTCTTAAGTCTAATATACCTTTTCCCCTACCCACAATTAACAGCTTAATTTCTAACAAAAAATACAATAGATTCATAGCATAAAAATTTAAGAATTGACGTGAGAATTATAATATTTTCAAAACGCTTATTTGTTAAGAATCACGTGGCTCATAATAATTAAGACCAACAGTTTCCATCTTGCGTCCAAGGGCAAGGCCTCCCTTCTAGTTGTGTTTAAGATGAGGGCACAATTTTCGGTAGAAAAATTAGGCAGGGGAGGCCTTCCCTCCCTCCCCCCTCTAGTTGCACTCCTGCGATGGAAAATTCCCTTTTGGAGTAAGGACCGAAAGTTGAAGATAACTAGTCTTTTAGGTTTCAAGATTCGCATTTCTATCGCCGTTAGTGCGCTTCCGCGGTGCATATTCATACGCTGAGGAATCTCCTTCTATCAATGCAAATAGGAAGGTAACAAAAGTCTGTTACCTGTACTTCTCACGTTGTTTCAGTTTTGGTATTAAATGATGCCCAAACGTCATTGCAAAGTCCAAAAGTAACTGGCAAAGAATCACAAATTGTCTGTAAATGGTAAATAACGAAAAATGGCGTCAGCATAACTTATGAAGCAGGGCTGACTTCGATACCCGATACGACCCCCGTCTACGGTACCTTGCAAGTTAACAGTGCCAGTGGTAGTAAGCCTTAAATGCAAAACTAATGCAAAGAATTAAAAAGCGAATAAATAAATTACTAAATACAGAATAAAGTGAAAGTAGTAGATGTTTTCTTGGTACTGCATCACTTCAAAATGAAGTAAATGAGCCAAGTGACGTCACCACAACAAAGCGGGATGAAAACAAATGGCAGGCAAAACAGGTGGCCAGTCAGTAAAGTTTTGGAGAGAAAAGGTGCGAAAAGGGAACAAACCTGTAACTTTTTGCATATATTGCTCGTTAAGTGCACGTTTTGGTCACAAGAGGACCTACTATTATTTACCTGTGTGTAAACTTCAAAATTAGAATAAAGAATGGAGACGAAAAGACTTTACCAATATCAGATATTTGTAAACAGCTGCCCCTCCGCTGCAGTTAAGTTATTGAGGGGGGTGGCACATTTTAACCTTACCCATAATGGTGGTTGAACACAAAACATAATTGTGCGAGAGGCAACATCTTCATGATATGCAATTAAATACTGCCCCTGTAATTTATTTTTATCATCTGGTAAATTTTCCTAGATAAACAATCTTTTCGTATTTGAAGAAAGCTATTTTCTTGTGACCACACTCCCTGACCTTCACAGTGCCCACCACTACTCCGGGAAATACAAAACCCACGGAAACTTATAGCTCTTGCAATACGGCATATAAGCAGTTTCAACTGGCAAATAAGGTAACATACAGATAAAGGATTGGGTACGACTGGTATCCAGATTGACTCAAAGAAGAATACCTTTTATAATATTTCTTCCTTCTATGATGGCGTGGCTTTTACCTACTCAAAACTTGTAGAAGTATTGCGCATATTATAGACAGGGTTTTAATCATATTCTGCTCTACATTTTCACCCAACCAGTTTGCTCGTATAGAAACAAGGAGTAGTTTTGTATCCTCGCCTTGTGTAACTTCACGAGAGTACGTACTGGAGTGCTGTCTGTCGCCATAGTGCCATGCCTTGGTACTAACGCAGCCTACTTGGTTTAGTATCAAATTCTTTGCTTAACTAGGTAGATACTTAAGATAGTCGCTTAGCATTATGGTTTACGTATGTGACAGTTGCATTTGAATTGTCACCCTAAATTCGCTATTATGTAATGCAGGTTTCCAAAAAGGAATTTTTTCTGCTTTAACTGTCTTGTATTTCAGCACATCTCATTCGGTTAATTGCTTTACAGTGAAACCTATTGATCTTTGACGGTCCCTTATTTGTCTAAAGCCATTTTTTGTTTAATTCCACTCACCACTTCCTCGCACTGCCTCTTTCAAAACTGATCAAACAGTTGTTACCGAGTCGATTTTTCAGTCTCGATTTGTTATTATCGCTTATGGTCATATTCAATTGTATTAATGAACGGTGGACGATGTATCATCCGTGTTATCTTCCATTTTCTTTGTTCAAATGATTTGATCTTGAAAATAACCGGTCAAGGTCACGTTTCCTTTGTCTTTTCACCACGCTACCGTTTTCATGAGAGCGTCAGAACATGAAGTCGTGAAGTGAACTCACCGAACGAAGACCGGAAATCTTTGTCCAATCAGATGGGTCCAAACACTCTGAGAATCGCGTATTTTAATTCTCTTCTGTATTGCGGAATTATGACGAATCTGAATGCAAATTCTCAAGTGATCTGGGGAAGAGCAGGTCATATCCGGTGAAAGTGAAAGAGAACGTTAGAGGTTGTGTGAACTGGATAAGAAGTCACGTGAAGAGTATTATGACGACGTATTTTAATTAGGTATGATAAGTGCAGGGATTGAAAATTGTCTTTTTCCCTTTCGTAGCCCAACTTCCGACGGAGGAGCTGCTGCAATTCTGTGTAGTGAAGACTTTGTTCGAGAAAGAGGACTTCAGAATAAGGCAGTAGAAATCCTTGCACTGGAAATGGCAACGGATTTGCCAAGTACATTCGAAGGAAAAAGTTTAATTAAAATCGTAAGTATACTTTACTAGAGTCACTAACTCAGAGGGACAACTTTACTAGAGTCACTAACTCAGAGGGACAACTTTACTAGAGTCATTAACTCAGAGGGACAACTTTACTAGAGTCACTAGCTCAGAGGGACAACTTTACTAGAGTCACTAGCTCAGAGGGAGTAAACCATCACAGTGTCGATTGCAGAAGTGGTTAGACAGAGACCAAACATCATCACTAGATTCTCTCCCCATTCATCGAAGAACCTCCCAAGTGGTACGTCCATTACCAGGACAGAGTGGGAGGCGCTAAACCGAGCAAGAGCCGGAGTGGGAGGAAGAGATGTCAAACTTCACGGATGATTGTCTGGTACAGTGCAGCCTATCCTTGTGGAGAATCAGACCAGACAATGATTCACATCCTTCGGGACTGTAAATTGGGTCCTAATTGATCCATTAGAGATCTTTTGGAAGCAAATCATACAGCCCATCAATGGACCAAGTGGTGGAGTGACAAGATATGACAATGATCATCACTACAGGATATTCCGATCTCCTTTGCTACATGTCAAACAAACTAGGATTTCGTTCTTCAATATTTCCTGTAAATCTTGCATCAACGATTTCTTTTCCCAAGTTTACTACTCATTATCAACATATATATCTCCTTACCTAAAAAACCCCGAGGACTTCACTGTTTTATGCTAGTTTAGAACAATTTGATATAATGGCCCATTGTAAAATCAGGGATCCTGCGCTTGAAGAGGTTCTCCGTTTTACGGACTTCTTATGGGAACGGAAGGCTATGACATCTTTGTAGTCATTTAAAGCAGTTTATGTAGTAAACACCAGGTACTTATAGAACAATAATAAGCTCAAGAGACTAACCGGTATAGAAACAGCTCCTATGCCATTTTAAATAGTTCTGGAAATCTTTAGCAACCAAACTTCATGTAAAAATCTAGTGTACATGGATGAAGAGAATACTTTGTCAAGGAAAATATTGTAAATACAAACGGAAGGATTTGCTTTGAGAATTTCAAGTTTGAAAAAAACAATAGAAAAAAAAGAAAATATGTCACCACAGGGGATGGAACACGTGACCCACGTTCTCTCGGTGTGTGCTCTACAAACTGAGCTAGGTGACCTCCGATGTTAACATACTCTATTTCTCTAGTCGCCACATTAGCTCCCAATCATCCACTTGTGGTCATCAACATCCAGCTCAACGCAATTGGAGACAAGCCTTTCTGCGCCATGTTACTTGACCAAGGAAAGACTGCCATCCGGCCCGTCTATCTGTCCAAAGCCCATTGAAGGTTAGAAAGTATCATCGAATATAGGGAATTTGAAATTAGGCAATATTTTCTATTTCTCTAGTGTTCTCTTAAAAACTGACATTTAAAATCCTCTGCTTTCGATGAGAATTGCAAAAGCACCTTGAAAGACTCTGAGGCCTCCATGGGCATCAGGCCAGGAAGCCCGCCTTTTATCCCGATTCACTATTAAAACATGGCGCAACGGTTAATATTATCTTAATTGTTCAATCATCTCTACTTCCAATATTGAAACGTATCTGTACGTCGTCCACGAATGGCCGCCAAATTTTGTACTCCGCACCCTGTAGTAAAGACAGTAGATGCTATTTTAGGAGCAGCGAAGTATCCCCTGTTCCTTTAGACCTTAAGAAAAATGTGTGAATCTTAACATACTCCCCTAGGCTATTTTATCGGCAGAGTAAATTGCTTTACATAGTGTGTTTCTGCTGACTCTTGGATCGTGTGTTGCTGCGCCCAACTAATATCTTGAACTAGCGAGAGTTGCGGCATGAAGTTGCGTTTGTGATATTTAAGAAATAGTGAACATTGTAGAATAACCGTAAAATCAAACTGATTATCATCATATGTTCTATGGCTGCCTTTAAAAAAATTTGCAAAGTGAAACCCTTCTAGTCTTCCCGAGAGTCAATAGCTGAGATATCCTGAAGTCCACTTTGAAATGACAAAGTATTATGAACTAGTCGTATGATACTAGTCGTACGATGATCACATGATTTACCTTGATTAAGCAATAGCTTATTACAGAATGCAGAATGAAAAAGAGTTGTTCTTGCGAAACAGTTCTTCAGGCAATTCTTGAATGGATCATGTTGATCACCACATGTCCTTGGTCATTATCTTATAGTTGAAGTATCTTATCGTTTGCTACTCTCCCGCTGCAATCGAAGCATTACACACGTGTAGCATATGCAGCAAAAAAGAAAACTACAAAGATGGTTACTCTCCTTTCGCTCCTGATCTCCCATTAACAGCAGTTTATTAAGCTTACCGTTTCATTTTACGCTGAAATGGAGACGTTGTTCTTCACAGAGGTTAAAGGAGGGCATTAAATCTACTCTTCAATCTTTCATGAACTATGGAAAAAACGGTAGATCCTAAACAATACTTAAGGGGACCTTGCTCAAATATAAACTTTCCTGCTTGGAAAAAGGCGAAGATTGCAAAAAGGGCCAGTTACCTAGTTCTTGGTCATTGAGAAACGAGTGCATCACACAACATCAGGTTTTTAAAAGATTCAAACTTTGGCCTTGAAAATGAGGAATTTTGTAGCCTTACTACAGAGCACCATAAAAAGCAAATGTGAGGAAAATTTGTGGTTGTTTGTTGTATCATAGCTATACTTTCAGAAACATCCAGTAGCGATTGTAGAAGTACAAGGACAGGGGAAATAAAAGGATATGGATGTTACTAACAAGTAAACTAACATACCATTAATAACTTCTTCTGTAAAGTTACTTAATTCTTTAGTTAAGCCCCTAGGCACTTAAAATAGTGTAGTTATTTGCAAAATTGTTGCGCCCCAAGGATGAAATTTTGAGCACGTAGAAAGCCTGGTACACTACATACCTACCCTGCTCTACCTACATAAACTATTTACCTGACCACCCACACTACCTAAGTACACTACATATCTACTCTACCTACCTCTCTACCTACACTATCTATCTACCATACTTACCTAATTACCTACTCTACCTACCTGTCTACCCTACTCTGCCTACCATAAGTATCTCCTCTACCTACCTGCCCAACCTACCTACCTATTCTATGTACCTAAACTGCCTACTGTACCTAGCCTACCTACCATACTCTACAAACCTACCTACCGTACCTACCTACCCTACCTGTCTAACCAGCTTTCCTAGACAGCTACCTAGTTTACTTACCTACTCTATCTATCCTACCTATCTACTCTGCCTGCCTACCTACTTATCTTACTACCTACTCTACTTACCTAAACTACCTATCCTACTTACCTACACTACGTATCCTACTTACCTATCTACTCTACGTAACCTGCCTACCATACTCTGCTTAGCTATCTAACTACCTATCCTATCTCCCTTACCTGTCTACCTACCTAACTACCTACTCTACCTACCTATCTACACTACCTACTCTACTTAGCCTGCCTACCCTACGTACTCTACCTGTCTACTGCACGTACATACGTGCAATGGCGGCCTCCATAGTGCGCCATATTTGGTTACGCATTCAATAAAGGGAGAACAATAGAATTATCCTTCCACACTTTTTATATATAGTTCAGTGAGGCAGACACACTCCTCCCCAGAGTAAAATAGTGTTAAGGGTACAAAGTCGTAGAGAAATGGTATTTTAAATCATCAGTATACAATGTTAGCAATCATATACTGTAATGGGTGGAGTGGGTGTTTAGGGACCTGACGAAAAGTACGATTATTGCTCCTTGTTGAAATGTAAGGGAAAGTCATCATCATCATCATCTTGCTGCCTTAGCTGAGATAGAATTTACTACACCTTTCAAATATTTCCTATAGGACATAGCTGGTAGAGGGTTTTCTCTGGTGATGGAGGTGTCCCAGCATGTGATATCAGGAAAGGTAAATTTCCGAGACCACTTGAGTAATGATGGATGCCTCCATAAGGGGAACGACGACACAAATTCATCTGAGGAACGCGCACTGTGGCCAGCAAACAAAGGTTGATATACAATACAATTACTACTTTTAACATTGTTTATTGGTCCACTTACACCACATAGGTAACACGATAACGTAGTACGGACCACATTGGGTAGCTTTAAATTTCTAAAGAGATGCTTCTTAATCTATTCCAAGTTAAGCTCTTTACATTCAAATGCTTAAATCAGCAAGTACATGATGTTAAAATCACTGCACTGCACTAGTTATGTAATGTGATGCACAACACCGAGAATACTTGTTGTTTACCGTTCACTTTCTTATTAGATCCATTGAATCTACTTGCAAAGAGTTAAGCTCCAGTAATAGTCTCCCTGCGTGGAAGAAACCTTTGGTTACTTGTTATGTAATTATCTAAGCGTAACCTTTGAGTTCCCCGAAAATAAACTACAGCTAATCTTTCCTCTGTTATTTGGGCTTCAAGAGTACTAGGACATAAAAATAGGAAAGTCATAATGCTTCTGTCTAGGTTTCCATGTCAATATCAGCCAGTAAGTTAACTTTCTCTCGCTCGAATAATCCTGTTTACAACCACAAGACGTAGGTAAGATTATAGAGTTCTAAAGTGTGCTGTATCTTGAGTTTTTTATACAATAACACGCGGTTCAATTTAATCTCCATCACCTGATATTTTTAAGTCTATATTATTTTGATGGGCTTTATTTCGTTGAGTATCTTCGAAGTGTGAAGGGTTGTTGTTTCTATTCCTCTGTCCTGCAGTTACTGATTCCTTCTTATGTTCTCAGCCAAACTCGCCCACTATTTATTTCCGATAGACATAATATACTGTCTGTGTGCTTTTTAAGGATTATGCACACTTTCTTCCGTATTTTCAACATCCGTGTTGCCCCCTCAGCAATTCCTAGATTATTTTTCCCCTCAATGACTTCCACAAAGACTGTGTTGTATATTTTTTCAGATCTGTACCGTCATCCTTTTTATTTTGTAGTAATTACCTTCCATCTCCCCCAAAAATGCAACTGTTATGCTCGCATCTTTTTGTATTTTGCTTAGTACCCATGTCATGGTAGGGTGGTCGGCAACTTAACCGACTGCAGCACTGGGCTCGCTCAGTGAGGAGGGTGTGTGGGCACCCTACAGGACCAAAAACAAGACCTGTCAAAGGCGGATGAGAGCTCCATGTGAGCCAACGGCACCCACACCCGGAGAGGAGATAGGCACCGCCGGGTTAATATGCCTATTGAAACGCAGGACAATTTTGGACCGATTTGGGGATTCCTTGCCAACAATTTTGAGAGTGGCATACACGGACAACTTTGTCGACAACCGACTTTGGCAACCAAGTTGTCATCATAGTTTTCATGAAAGTTGCTCTTGAGTGTTTAAATTTATATGGTCCAAACGCACAGCTTGTGCAGACCAATGAAATACTATCATTTTAAGTCTGACAAAACGGTGCAATTTTTCCCGCCAAATTTTTATAGGCATGGCCGAAACATAGGGCCTGATCGAGGAGATGAAGAGGGGGGAGATAGACCCTTCGTAAGCTGGGACCAGCCAACGTGCGCAGTTTTATGTTTATTGAGAGGCCAAAATTTCAAAGTAATATAGCATTACATCCTAGTAAACATAATATCAGACCTGAAATGGAAAAATATGACTAAAAGTTTGAGAAAGAAGAAAACATTGCTGATCACAAGATGCTACAGTGTGCACGTTGGCGATCAGAAATCAGATCACAACCTAACTGTAAACGTCCTATCGAACTTACTTTTTGCATTGAGTTCCAGTCCCTCTTCGTTAACCCAGAGGGCTTCATTAGGTGTCTCCTCTCTGTGATAATGTAATAATTTTCATGCCATCGCATCTCGTTTTGCAGTTTTATCGTCCGAAAAGTACTCCACGGTAACATATAAGACGCAAACTGAGGTAGAAAGGGCACATTCCTTGCATTTAAAAGGCAATAATTGTGTGACAGATCTCGCTATTTTGTCACAAAGAAGCGGGTTTCTATCAATAGGACAGGCCAATGTTAATACCGCGAAATGGTAAACATGCTTCTTGTCCTTGTGGCAAGGAATGGATGTAGTATCTGTTGTCAATGATGACAAAGTCTTTCCACGATCCGTATGGTGTGGTCCGACTTGGCTACTTAGCCTGCCTCGTGGCTTGCTTCTCTGTCCGGTAGCTTAAATTTAGGGGCATTGCCCTTGGACGCCCCAGGTACCCTTAAATATTAGTGAGAGTTTACTGTTTATATAGGATAGTTTCAAAATCAGACCCATTGCTTATCAGGGGTCATTGATTGAGAGATGCGAAATGCAATTTGACGAACATTGCTAAATTAGCGAGACGTCCAAACTTTAATCAGAAGTTTATATACCACAAAAATGTCATTATGGTTGCTTTTTGAAAGTGTTATCTCGTGGTATTTTTCATTTTTATAGGACAGATCTCCCTTCCTTTCTCATACAGCAACGTGTCCATTTTGGAGTTTTGCTATATTTTTTCGAATAGAAGCCTCCCTTAGACGTTTCCCCCAATAACGTGCGGCTTCCATGAAACTTTTTTAAGAATTGCAACACATTCCAAATAATACAAGACAGTGATATAGATACTCCTTGTGGTGTAAAACGATTCATTATTTTTGTAAAAGTCCACAATCGCGTAAAATATTTGTGTCATTCCTTTATCTTGTTATCTATAGGCATCTCGTTTTGAAACTGAGACTGATCCTAAATTTATGCGACTTCAACACGAGGAAACACATATACAAAGATATGTTTGGATTATATAAAACAAATGTCTAACCATAGTCACGATCTGACCCCTGTTTTGCTACTGGCTTTATTAGTCCCCGTTCAACAAACCAAAGTCAAACTTAACATTCACACAGAGAATCGATAAGGTATTTAAATATCTGGTACTGGCCGCTAGCACCATTTGACTCACTATTACGGAATCCACTGTGAAGATTTGCGCTCAAAGCAAGAAGACAAAGCAGGGCCATACATTAGATGATAACAAACTAGTTGCAAAACAGCTGAGCAGTAGTCAGCACTAGAGCTGTAGAGAAACCTCCTGTAAGAGGGGCGCCGCGGTACCAGTGCTATCAGTCGAGGATAAGGTGCCGAAACTGGCTGGTGCAGTATACTCCAGATGATGGCATTGCTCTGGATCCAATATTGGAGCTGCTAAATACAAAGCACGTCAGTGTTTAGTACTTCTAGAATGCAGAAAGTTTCTTGTAAAAATTGACTCATTCTAGGAAATTTCTGTCGATACCTTTTTAGTAACTATTTTTCTCCTTATACATCATAGATTAAACTAAAGTATTGAGCACAAAATGTTACCAATGGTATCTTATGATATTGTCTATATCAATGAACATCAATCATTATCGGAAAACGCGAAAGTTGTAAAAAAATTGTCAACAGAACGTTTGTTTCTTTGATTTGATGAGTGCAGCTTTCTGAGCATCCAAGTGAAAAAGGAAAAGAAGTTCCCGTTATACCCTAAACGACTGCCCTTGGTGATTGTTGACACACCTCGGATTTTCTAGAAAATAGTAAAACCCTAAACACAAGTCATCAATTTGAAAACGCCACCTGTGACGACGATTAACAAGGGAAATCAGGACGACGATTACCAAGGGTATTAAAAAAACGATATTACTGAGATGTTCTAAGGGAGCTTACACACCGAAGTAGCACGTCATCTGGGAATGAACCGATACAAAAGTATTAAACCTTTCACACCGAAATGTGACGCCACGTGGCAAATGCGATGTGCCACTTCTATGCCACTCGAGAAACGGACAAGACCTTTTTTTCTTAATATCATGCCACGTCGCACAGTTGCTTCTCAGCCAATAAGGATAGTATTTGTTCATATCACACAATCAGCTTTGCATGTGAGGACTAGGGTTAAGGCTCGCGTTTCGGTTTCTATTTGTTTGGAAGGATATTCAACTTTCAATAATTTCATGGAACCATTGAACCTCAGTATGAAAGCACAGTTTCGATGGCCTTTGCGACGTGCCACTTCGGTGTGTGAGCTCCCTAAAAGCTGACAAGAAGTAGGAGTATTGGGCAGTAAAAAGTAATTTACATTACGATAGAAACACGTTTTGCCTACATTATTCTTGAACACTCCCAATCAAAACTGTTGTACTTTTTACTTTGTGTCAAAAATCAAACAAATTATACATGGCAGACATTTCATTTAACTACTCTAACAAACACAATATCCAGTTAATCAAGTCCAGTTAATCAAGTTAATCCAGTTAATCGTGTACAAGTTTCACTTTCATCATTGAACGCAAATGATCGAATCAAGTTTTGCTCAACGGCTTCGTTAATTGATCGGATAACATCAAATCGGTGGAACAATGTCGTAGCAAAATGTGTCATGACTGATCATGTTTCTAATAAAATGTTATCGAATGTATATATGCTTTTTGCGGGCACTAAATTTTGCATTTGCATTTGCTAAACAAATTATTCCTCGGTTATCCCCCTAATGATGGCAGCTTTCTTCTGACAAAACTGTAGATCGTTGAGAAGTGAACGCAACCAAATAGCCTCTTGTGCATCCAAACGTGCTGCTATAGATTCCGCTTCCACACTCCAAAGAGAAACAAATCCCTGCTTATGGCTCGCCCAACTCATCATACCACCACAAAGAAGGAACAAATAGCCAGACTGGGACTTACTGTACGAGTTGACCCGGGCACTATGTGATTCCAATCTAAGAGTGTACCTTGTCGTCTGTCTGATGTGTTAGGGTGGAGGTGATATTCTTAGTGTCATTTGTTAATTCAGTTAAGATTGGTATAAGTAAAAGGAAGAGAAAAAGAATCCATTGGAACGAGTTGACCCGGGCACTATGTGATTCCAATCTAAGAGTGTACCTTGTCGTCTGTCTGATGTGTTAGGGTGGAGGTCATATTCTTAGTGTCATTGGTTTAATTCTGTGAACAATTGTATAAGTTATACGAAAGGAAAAGTATTCCGATGGAATGAGTTGAACCTGACACTCTTTGATGCCAATCTAAGGGTGTACCTGGACGTCTTTCTCATGTGTTAGGGTGGAGATGATATTCTTAGTGTCTTTGTTAAAATTTGATGAAGATGGTTATAAGTGATATGAAAAGAGAAAGGAGTCCGATGGAACGAGTTAAATCGGACACTCACTGATGCCAATCTAAGAGTGTACATTGACTTCTGTCTTATGTGTTATGGTGGAGATGCTTTTCTTAGTGTCTTTGGTTTAATTCAGTTAAGATTGGTATAACAATACGAAAAGAGAAGGAATCCGATGAAACGAGTTGAACCGGACACTATGTGAATCCAATCTAAGAGTGTACCTTGATATCTGTCCGATGTGTTAGGGTTGAGATGATATTCTTAGTGTCATTTGTTTTATTCAGTTAAGATTGGTAGAAGTGAAACGAAAATAAAAAAATCCGATGGACCGAGTTGAACCGGACACTATGTGATTCTAATCTAAAAGTGTACGTTGATGTCTTTCTCATGTGTTAGGGTGGAGATCATATTCTTAGTGGCATTCGTTTAATACAGTTAAGACTGGTAAAAGTAAGACGAAAAGAAAAAGAACCCGATGGAACAATTTGAAGGGGACACTATGTGATTCCAATCTAAGAGTGTACCTTGACTTCTGTCTCATGTGTTAGGTTGGAGATTATATCCCTGGTGTTACTTGTTTAAATCAGTTAAGATTGGTAGAAGTAAAACGAAAAGAAAAGGAATCCGATAGAACTAGTTGAACCGGACACTATGTGATTCCAATCTAAGAGTGTGCCTTGACGTCTGTCTCATGTGTAAAGGTGGAGATGATGTTCTTAGTGTCCTTTCCTTATATCAGTTAAGCTTGGTATAAGTACAACAAGAAGAAAAAAAGCCCGATAGGGCGAGTTGAACCGGCCACTATGTGATTCCAATCTAAGAGTGTACCTTGACGTCTTTCTCATGTGTTAGTGTGGAGATGATATTCTTATTGTCATTTGCTTAATTCAGTTAAGATTGGTAGAAGTAAAGCGAAAAGAATAAAAATCCGATGGAACTAGTTGAACCGGACACTATGTGATTCCAATCTAAGGGTGTGCCTTGACATCTGTCTCATGTGTAAAGGTGGAGATGATGTTCTTAGTGTCATTTCCTGATGCCAGTTAAGCTTGGTATAAGTAAAGCGAATAGAAAAGGAATCCGAGGGAAAAATTTGAACCGGACACTATGTTATTCCAATCTAAGAGTGTACCTTGACGTTTGTCTGATGTGTTAGGGTGGAGGTCATATTCTTAGTGTCATTTGTTAATTCAGTTAAGATTGGTATAAGTAAAAGGAAGAGAAAAAAATCCATTGGAACGAGTTGACCCGGGCACTATGTGATTCCAATCTAAGAGTGTACCTTGTCGTCTGTCTGATGTGTTGGACAGGTTATCTATGTCAAGAAGACTACAACCACTGCAAAATATCATCAAATTTCAGATATTCATTAAATTAAGACGTTACACTTAATTACTTAATTGCTTCTCACTTCGTAAGATTTACATGTACATATATGTATATACGTGCTTAAGAGTAGGAGAATAGTGCTTGATCAATTGGATGTAAAGTTCATTCAGACTGGAGTCAAAGAGATCACTTTAACTCTTAAAGTCGTTGATAAGTCATATAACTGGTCATGAAATGTCTTTTAAACAAGGTGAAATAAATTGAATTCTTATCTTCTTAGGGTGCTTTATAAATGTCAGAAATTTGAAATAAATGCTATTGTAAAGGGAAAGAGCACATAGGAAGAGACGGGCTGTGCATCTAAACACAAAGGCCCTTGTCTATAGAAGTTCGATCAGTTTAGTAAAACAAAGAGGGACAAATAAAACTTAGCAAAAAAGCAAAAATAATGGCTATGAAAAGATATACCTCCTTTGGTCGTAGTGTCACAGGTTTTAGACCATGTGCTTCCAATATCTGCAAAAGAAATGGAAATCAAAATATTTAAGGAAACAGCTGCTGTCAGTTCACGACTAAGTCTCGTATTAATGAGAGAAAAGTGCCGATGAATTATGATAGGCAGAGGGATTTGTTTCAAATAATAACATCGGTGACCCAGGCCAACTTAAAAATGTAAGAAGAAGGAAGCGGGAAAAAGTGGAGTGTAACTAGGGTGTGGTCTTCTGTTTTGAAAGTCATTCCCCTATGAGCCCCTACGTAAAAAGTTACAAATTCAATGAACAAGAAAATACTAAAACTTACTTATTTAATGTCTACAAAAAGTCACAAAGATAAAATAAATTTCTATTGTATTATCGCACAAATGATCACAGTTAGGGTCAAATTCATAATTAGGTTAAGCTAATCGAACCTCTCCTGACGATCCCCATCCAGTTTTTGGACTCCACATCCTTCCTTCTCCAATTAAGCCCAATGCTAAGTGTGCTAGGGGTGCTAAGTCACCACTTGCTCCCACTGTTCCTTTTTCAGGAACATACGGAAGGCAGGATGCTAGAATAAAATACATATATAATCAAGCGTGTCTGCTATTGACAAAATTTCGATTCACATCAAAGCAAGAATATTAGAGCAAAAAATATCGCATTGATTGATTGAGAGGCCGCTACCAAAATGGAGCCAAGTCGAACTACGAAATGGCTGCTTCAAAATTGCAGCTTTGTATAAAGTTTTATAAATTATACTTGAGAGTATCATTAAAGCCAGATATCAAAGTTTTGTAGTAACGGAATGTCGTATTTACTTTGAACCATGTTACGCGTGTGTTACTTAAATAGCAGACTTCTATTGGACGCAAAATGGTGCAATTTTACAATGTCTGACATGGAATTTTTGACCGACTACTTCATTACTTCGTATAAAACCTTTTACTGTCAATTTTAGCAATTATTCAAAAACAAATATAATTTTAAAATTTGTTCAGTGTTCATACGATGACAAAAAAGATGACGACGGCGATAATGATGATGATGATGATGATGATGATGATAATGGTGATGATTATGATGACATTATGACGTGTTTGCAGTCGTATCTCCGCCCGCGCATTACGGGGGCGTCCAGCACCGTAATGGCGCATTACATCATAATAGTGCCAGGCCCTTATGGCCACAAATGTGCTTAGCTTTACAGATTGATAATGATGTAATGTGATTATATATCGCATATTTGTTGTCTATTCTAGAAAATATTTACCTCAAATAATCGTGCATATTTGAAGTATGCGTACGCTTTTTATTCAAACTGTACTGTTATCTTGAATAGTAGTAAAATATGTAAAAGCCCTGAATTTGTAGACACAAATACAAATATTCTATATAGTAGCCTTTATATTTAAATTCTTCTCCGTATGTAATACTTTCCAGCAGTCATCATCATCGGTACCCTCTTTATCATCATCATCATCATCATCATCATCATCATCACCATCATCATCATCATCATCATCATCATCGTCATCCTCCTCATTGCCATTATCATAATCATTCTTAATTGACTGTCTTTGTACATACTTGCATGGATGGGATTGAATATAATATTGGCTCACTTTCTATGTTATATAGGCTCCAATCCGATGGACCTAATCTTAAATTCCTCCATTGACAATATGCTTTTATCAACTCCTACATTGCTCCAGCCATTATAATTATGTTGGATAAATATTATGCTCTTTTACAAACTTTCTTTTTAAGATGAGGTTGAAAGCTTGAGATAAAAAGCATTAAGTTTCTAAGTTAATATCGAAGATCAAAGGTGAAATCTAAAGTATATAGATATAATGTAACATCTAAACCCCACCATGTTTGATGTGTAAGTGTTTCATAATGTATTTACAGTACTTATCATTATTTTATTGAACTTTAAAGAAGATATTTACTTGGCTGATGTTATTGACCGCCACATTCCTAATTAATTTCACATATCAAAGGTTAAATCTAAAGGTGATAGATTTCATTGAATATATATCTATAACTTATCATCTGACTTGTGGAAGTGCTTTATAAGCTATTTACTGCATAAATATTTGAATGAATGGAGTATCTATTTATTTTGATGTTGCTATCAACATCCTCATTTCTTATTTTTATTACTTATATATGATAGGTCTGATAAAACCTCTAGAACTGATTGTATCACTTTCACAAGTACTTCATAAACTATTTACTGCATAAATACTTGAATAAATGGAGTATCTATTTATTGTGCCTTTTTATTAATATGCATATTCCAGAGATCAATGGCTATATATCAAGTTGCCAGATCTAATGAATTCTCTAAAAGTTATCAGATGACTTACCAAAGGGCATAATAAGGTTTTTTAGCACATTAATACTTTAATGAAAGCAAGGTCTATTTATTGTGCTTTTGTTATTAACATCCATATCTTCACTTTTATTGGATAGCATGCGTATTGTATATTAAATCTAAAGTTTATCAAAGTAGTAAGACCTCTTAAACTTATAATATCAGTTGTGCAATTGTGGTAATGTTATTGGGTTGACTGTTTCTGATCGATATCTAAGATTAATGATTAAATCAAAAGTTTATTGATGTGATAAAGCCTCTAACACCCATAATATTAGTTGCACAGGTATTTACTTCATGAACACTTTATTATAAGGAAGTCTATATTTCTTGCCCTACAGTTATTGGCATTAGTCTTTCTGATATGATATCAAAGATTGACAATTAAATCTAAAGTTTATTGATAAAGTAAAACATCTCACACTCATATATGCAGTTGTGCAATTGTATCATCAGGTCTTTACTTAATGAACAGTTTCTTATAAGAAAGAATATATTTCTTGCCCTACAGTTATTTCCTTTAGTCTTTCTGATATGATATCAAAGATTGATAATTAAATCTAAAGTTTATTGATAAAGTAAATGATAGCGAATCCTAAAGGATATGCAATTGAAATTGTAGTTTCTTTAGTATTTATAATCTTCTTCTAAAATGGCTAAAAATGACGTCTCCTACTTCAGCAGAATCCTTGTCAACAAGATTCGCTATGATCTTATATCTTTAGTATTTATAATCTTCTTCGTTAAACCCATCTAGGTGCGTTTTTTGGTTTCTATTTCTCGGATGAAAGCATACTCAAAAAATAAGCAAAAGCAATAGATAAAACGCGACCTAAGCAATTTATCGAGATGATTCGAAATAGTTTTGGGATTCTCACTTCTTAAGGTATTCAAGTTAGATAGATTTGTAACCAGTAACGCGCCAATTTATAAGAATGAGGGTAGGGTGCATTTTTTTTCTTTCAGATCGAAAAAATTTCATTTTTTCAATACAATAAGTTTTTTTTTTAATTTAGGAGAGAGTTTTTTTATATTTTAATGAAAAATACTAAACGAAGTATTTTTCAAAATCTCTGCGTAAAGGGCAAATGGCCCCTGCTCCCTTTTCTCCTCTTTGACACCTTTTTTTTAATACTATCAATCATTCCTTTACACAATGATCATGTCAAAATTAAACCTAAAAAAAAAAAACATCGCGTGGCAAACAAGATGTAATAAAAGGCAAATTATACCAGTTTTCTAGCAGGTTATACTTAACAGTTCTTTGACATAAACGCAATCTTGGCACCTTTACATAGCTTAGTACCGTTAGAGAAAATTACATTATTTAATAGATATTACTAAATTTTATTTTCTTAGACGGCGCAAACGGTTTGAGGATAAAAATGGCCGTCCAAAATTGCAACTAAAGCAGATCCTTTGTTCGCAGTCCAAACCTTCTTTTATGCAGAGCAGAATTTTACATTACAAAAATGCGGAACACAAACAGTCCCAGGAAGCAGCGTATGGGTTAGGGAGCGGGTACACTATATCTATTGAAAAGCTATTGAATTATCCAACTTTTTGAGGAGACGACACGGGTCAAAAGGTCCCCCCCCCCCTTGTAAAAACTTACTTTTTAAAAACAAACCAAAACTTTTACCATGCTTATGGAATGCTCGCAATCACATGTCTTCTCGCGTTGTTTACTCATTATAGAACAAAAAAAAGGGGGAGTAGAATTCTCATTTTCGAAGGGCTTGGCTATGTGGTCTAGGTCCTCCTTATAATCTTGGAACTTAGAAGCTTGTAATTAACAGTGCTAATGAACCCAAAAAATACCCGAACAATAGAATACAAATAATATTAATGGACGATTTCACATACCAAAGATTGCAACCTAGGAGTATTTAGGTCCTTTAGTCCAATGTGCTTTAACACCTTGATAAATGGTAGATGTCCATTTAGTCCCCTATAAATGCACAAAAATATTAAGTTACGTATTTACTCCCACAAACGGGAAAAGTTGAATTTCTAAATACTAAAACTGTAAGTATGTTAACTATACGAGTCAAAAATTAACTGAGTTCATATATCTAGCTATCAGGGTACACAATTCACGACAGCATTCTTCAGCCCTAGTCGCGTCACCAACTCATTACAGACATGAATTCAGTCCTTTTTCCACACGCCTTGGTCGATAAAATGGTTCTATTAAATTCAGTATTTCGGCAACGGATAAAAGCCTGTTGTGTTGCTTTATAACAACATTTAACTACATTAAAACAAATCAATGTGGCATGGAGACAGGCTTTATGGGAAATACTATGAAATACTAGACCAGCATCAGGATGATGCCGCTCTGCGCGCCGCCGGGTGTGCCCGACAGCACCGCTTGCGGCGGGTACAGCGTCCAGCCGGCGCCGGTCGGGCCGCCGGGGACGAAAAAGCTGGCAACCAGCACCAGCACGGCCAGCAGATAGACCCAGTAACTGATCATGTTCACATAGGGGAAGACCATGTCCCGCGCACCACACATCAACGGAATCAGGTAGTTACCGAAACCACCTAAAAACAAGGCGGTTAACAGATAAATCACCATGATCATGCCGTGCATGGTGACAAATTGCAGATAATTGCTGGGGTCTATAAATGAAAACTCGTGGGGAAAACCAATCTGCAGGCGCATCAATACCGACAACACCAGCGCCACCAGGCCGATTCCAATTGCCGTTAAACTGTACTGCACCGCAATGACTTTTGCGTCCTGTGAAAAGACATACTTACCAAGCCAGGTTTTGGCGTGGTACAGCTCCTCCTCCGCTACCTCCGCTGGTGGGACAAAATCTACTGCATCATGAGCAACGTCAGACATCGGTTTTACTCCCCTTTGGCAATATCAAGTTGTGGGTCCGCGCCGGGCAATGTGTTGATGTAGGCCACCACATCATTTACCCGTTCGTCGGATTGGAGAATGGCAGCCATCATGGACATCTGCATGCCGTACTTATCATCATCGTGGGCACCGCGCACGCCGTCACGAAAGTTTTTCAATTGAGTGACCAGATACCAGTCGTTCATACCGGCCTGACGAGGCGCATTGGTTGCCGCAATACCTTCGCCGTAGACACCGTGACAAACCCCTCAGGGGTTGTAGATATCTTCGCCGGCATCGACATCACCCTGCACCGTGGCGATTGGGGGTTTATCCGGCAAGGTCTGAATGTATGCAATAACGTTGCTGATGGCGGCATCGTCCACAAGGGTGGCCGCCATTGGCGCCATTTGCCGCCCATATTCGTCATCCGCATGACTGCCACGGGTGCCGTCTTTAAAATACTCCAACTGACGCCGCATGTACCAGGCTTCCTGACCAGCCAGTTTAGGCGAATTCAACACCGGATTGCCTTCACCTTCGGCGCCGTGACAGGTTGCGCAGATAGCATATTGCGCCTGACCAAGCTGCGCGTTACCAGCCTGCCGCGCCTGTACCTCAGCGAACGTGGGTTGTGCGTCCAACCAGGCTTCATAGTCCTCCTGTTCGTCCACAACCACCATGCCACGCATGGTGTGATGTCCCACCCCGCACAGTTCTTCACAGAGGATTTCAAAGTTGCCTGTGCGAGTTGGTGTGAACCACAGATAGGATACAAGGCCGGGCACCATATCCATTTTTACGCGGAACTGCGCCACCGCAAAATTGTGCAGCACGTCTTTTGAGCGAAGCAGTGTTTTGACGGGTCTATCAATGGGTAGATGCGCCGTAGGGCCAAAGACCAGCACATCGTCCTGGCCGCTGTAGCGAGACAGCAGGTACTGGAAGACGGCCAGCAAGGCCATAAAAGGACCGGTGTTTTCCGATCCGGCCAGTTCCTTCAGGCGGGTGGCCAGAGCCGGGGTGATGTGGATGGGACAACGGGCGCCTCTGAAGCTGGCCTGCCTGGGGCGGGGTTTATCGGTGGGCAGTTCCAGAATGCTATAGCCTTCCAGGTTGCGGACCCACCACTGAAGGCTGCGCTCCAGGTGTCCACTTGCAAACCAGTCCCGTTGCCATACGGAGAAATCCCCGTATTTCAACCTCGATCCCCCAAGCCAGCTCCGAGATATTGCTCGGAAACTTGGGTGCAAACAGCGTCTTCTGATTTACTTGGGCTCTCATGTTGTTCCTAGAATACAGCCTTGGGAAACTCATGGAATCTTGGCATAGCGAGAAATCTCTAAGAGTTCCTAACTGATTCGACAACCGAGATCAACAATATCGCCTTTTCTACTGTAACCCATCGGTGACCTACAGGTAGTTTAAATAGCCGAGGGTCATTGCCAGTGAGGCTGTGGGTAAGATATAATCCCTGAAAGCATATTTAAAGTCTTTGATGTATCTCAACGAAATTACTCCAAAGTTTCAATCCAATTAGTAGTGATACCCCAATCTATTCTATGACATCCCTATCGCTTCGAATCCCGATCCTAACACTTTTTTTAAGTGTAGGTGCATGTTAGGTCATAGGGAACGTTTTCTCGAAGATTCAGCTGCATGTTATGTGATAGGAAATTTTTTCTAAGAGATGCAGGTGCATGCTACATAATACTATAGGAAGGTGTTTGTTACATAATATGAGATTGTTTGCCAACGTTGAGCATAACATAATCTTGCGTGACTTGATGGATTTATTGAGTGACGTACTCTCGCGTGGCATGCTAGACTTCAGAGGCCCGCGGGGAAACCCCGCTTGTAACTGAGCACGGTGCACATGTGAGTGTTACGTAATGACGGTGAACATGCGGGGGTTACATAATGGCGCTGCATACGAGGGTGTTACGTAATGGCTGCACACACATGAGATGTCACGTAGTGGTAGCGCATACGTGGTGTTACTTAATGACGGGGGGTACCCGTAGGTATTATGGAATGAAGGGGGGCACGTGTGGGTGTTACGTAATGATGGTCCAGACATAGGATTTTACGTAATGATGGAACACACATCGGTGCTACATAATATTTTAAGATTTTTTTTCTTCAGGATTTGTTTTCTGTCAAGGCATTTTTTTCCACGGAGCCATTAAATTCTAATGATTTTTGTCCCCATTAGGGTTCAAAAGGACCATTTCCATCCAACAGATATGCACCCTAGACATCTGGACCAGCAATCTATTTCTAATATTACGATTCAGGAAATAGATTCTACGAAATAACCAATTTCAAACGCGCAAAATTCCCATTCCCGCTTGCTAGAATGATTAAGCTATTGATTACGTGTTTTCTATGACTATAATAATTGAGATGCATAGGGGAAAATCGGTTACTAGAGTTTGGTTATATTCTACACAATAGTAGAAGCACGGACCCCCGAACTCTAGCATGTCACGCGAGGTTGCGAAATCCATCAAGTCAACCCAGATTACGTCACCAACAATCTCATATTATGTAACAAAAATCCTCTATAGTATTTCGTAACATGCACCTGCATATCTTAGAAAACATTCCCTATGACGTAAATGCACCTGCATATTGAAGAAGCTTAGAAAAGTGTCGGGATCAAGATTCGAAGGGATAGGGATGCCATAGAATAAAATGAGGCATCACTACTCCAATATCATGCGCGTTACGGGAGTAAAGGTACAGAAGGGAGGTTGGCTGTTCTCAAATCACCCTTTCGGCCTTAAAAACAAAAGAAGTAAAACTCAATTTCCGATCGAATGAGCCCCTCCCCAGATTAAGCAACCATCTTTTCTGTATGAAGTAGAAAGACAAAAAGTTATTGCCAATTTTTTATGTGGGAGAGTGGGTATATGTGTGCCCTAGAACCGGGGATCAACGTGTCAGTAAGTCAAACCGCAGGTGAACGTCTCTGCGCACGCCATCTGCGGCGAGACGCCGCAGCCACGACACCCAGCAGAACTCGATAGGGGTAGGAAGAGCCGATTGGCTCGGCTCCCCCTCCCTCCGAACCGTACGTGCGGTTCTCCCGCATACGGCTCTCCGGTTAGTCGGGCCCGCGAGGGGATTGAGCGAAACGGAAGTGGGCCTCTCTCAGACTGTAGAGACCTAGGTCCGCAAAGTAGGCATTTGGCCATCGCTGATTCGCGGATAGTCGTTTGGGGTTCCGCCGGTGGCGCTTCTTCAAGAGGCGACGCAAGCGTCGTCGGACCATGGCGTCCAGGTTCTTGAAGACCATCCACCGTGCATGTCGAAAGTACCCGAACCATCCACGAAGACTTCGGTTGAGCTTCCCGATGGTGTACTCCAGATCGACCCCGCTTTTGCGGGGCGTCTTCTGTCGTATTGTGGCCTTCAGCTTTGACAGACTGTCGGCTCGCGGATGGATTTCTTTCCCGCGAAACGAGTAGCCCAGAAACTGAAAGCTTTCCACGCGTGAATCGACAATTTTCGTCTTCGTAGGGTGCAGGGTCAGTTGCGCTTGGTCAACCCAACTACGGACGGTCTGTAACGCGACGCTGGCTTCCAATTCGCTACGACAGAGAATGACGAAGTCATCGGCGTAGCGAACCATCTCGAAGCCGTCTTCGGCCATCAGGTGGTCGAGTGGGGAGAGGTAGGCGTTTGACAGCACGGGCGAGAGAACGGCTCCTTGTGGAACGCCGGTCTCCGGTGTCCATTCAGCCAGTTCTTCCAGAATGCTCTGATCAAGGAAAGCCTTGATCAGTGAGAGCGTCCGGCGGTCCGTGATCGATTCCTTGACTCGCTGTAAGAGCTTGTCTTTAGGAATCGAGTCGAAGTATCCCTTCAGGTCCGCATCAACCACGTACACGTAGCCTTCTGACAGCGTCTGTTCCACAATACGCAGTGCATCGTGACACGATCGGCCGTGTCGAAAACCGAAGCTGCGGTCATGGAACGAGTGATCGAGGATCGGCTCGATGACGTTCACTAACGCCTTCTGAACTACCCGATCCCGTACGGTCGGAATCCCGAGCGGTCGTTGCGAGGCGGGCGACCCAGGTTTGGGAATCCATACTCGCCGCACCGCTTGGGGTTGGTACGTGCTGCCGCGAATTTGCTCCGACAAACGGCGTGTTTCCACGATCATGTGTCGTGTAAATTCGTCAGTGGTTTGCTGGTCGACGCCAGCTGCACCATTCTTCCAGCAGACCTCTCGGGCTGCCATGAAGAGGTTCAGCTCGCTGTGCACCTTGTCAATCAGTGAGTGCCATTTCCCTCCTTTCACTGTATTGGTTAACAGTGCCTTCAACATACGATCCGTCCAGACGGCACGCTGAGCCCACTCTTCAATTGAGGGAGGCTCACCAGTAGGGATAACCGAGAATGGTACTCTTTCCGGCAGCGGTTCTCGCGAACGACGCTTCGTATCATCTGCTCGTCTCATATCGACCTTCCTAGCTCCCTTCGCTCGCGGGAGGTTTGGTTCCTTCCGGTCGTCGCTACTATGGAGCCTCTGACTTCTGTCAGCCGCATCACTCGATCTCACCGCAACCGTCGTTTCGTTCCGACTCGGGCACGATTGCAGCCCCAGCGGCCAGGAACATTCATTCTGCAGCGTTCCTCACTGCCTTGCTTCTCGACCGCGTATTTTCGGTGTTAATTTGGGTGCTAAAAAACTCCCAGAAACGAAAACAACCTTGCGCTCCAAGCTTTTTGATAGACAAAGGTGGATGGACTTTTTCGATGCGTTTCGGCAGGGAAGAGGGGACGGAAAGGGCCGGGAGCTCGGCTGAATGGGTTGCAATTCCTTGCGGTCTAAAGTTTTTCATGTCTTGTTCTCCTTTTTTTGTGGGGTCATAATTTTTTTTATGTTTACCGAAAATTTAGAAATATGAAAAAATAAATGAATTTATTCATTTTATATTGACAAAGCAAAAAAAGGAACTATTATGTTGAAAAGATTCAAAATGAATTAACGAATCATTCACATTAACGCAATACATAATATTAATATGATCAAGTGTTTTATTCATATTCATTTAGTTAAATTTGTTTTAATTTAATAATTTGAATTATGTGTAAGTTCTTGAGTTAATCGTTGTGCGCGATGGGTGGTTTGTCTTCGGTGGTTCGGAATGGAGACCAAGCTCAATTTCATCAATTACTCAAGTGATGCGAATACCACCAATGTGGTGCTTTTTCACCGGAACGAAGCCATTTCTATGGATGCAATGCAATTCGCCTGGAAGGTTATTCGCTATTGCGGCTATGCCAATACCCATCCATTTGTCTTTTCAAGTGAAGTTGCCTTTACGGTTTCCGATTCATTTCGCAACCACAGCCTGCCAACCCTGGCTCGTCCCTGTCGGATGTATCGGGTGTGTGATGGTCCATCGGGTATGACCCTGAAAAGCGAGAGGATGGCCCAAAACAAACGGGAGATCCGCATTGCCAACGATTTCAGAAGGGGTGCGATTTCAGTCAACATCTTCTGTGCGAACCGGCTCATGGCCCAGAAAACCTCAATTGCACCAGGACAGGTCGCCCTCTTTCTTTTTCAGCCAAAGATCCACATTGGCACTGCATCGAAAGTGGAAGAGGGCAAGGGCATCACGGCCGGAATTCTCTCGGGGAGACCGACGGAGCTTTCCTTATTGGGCATAGCGAGCGCGGATATTGTGATGATCGGTGGCGGACCGGGTCCCAATTCAACACCCTTCGAGTTTTATTTGGAAAACGTGCAAATGGCTTGATCTAAGTGGCCATGTCTCGAAAAGGAGAATGCGAATCGTGGATATTCACCTCAATTATATTGACCGCTCCGAAGATGCGAGCAATTCGGATGTCGTGATTTTCCAAAAGAACGTCGCGACAGACTTTCAATCTTTGTCCATCGCCTGGAAAGTCATTCGTCATTGCGGTCATCAGCACAGTCATCCCTTTGTGTACCCCATCGAATCTCAGGTTGCCACCCGTGATGAATGGGGGAATTTCATGCCGAAATTGAAAGCACTGCCCGGTGATCTTTTTCACGTGACCATGGGCCCTTCTGGCCACCAGTTCCGGTACCGGGGCAAGGCCACAAATCTTCGCGAAACCCAGGTTCAAAATGATCTGAATCAGGGCTCGATCACAGCCAATGTGTTTAAGGGTGGTCGTCTTCTGGCCGCCAAATCCAATATTACGCCTGGCCAAAAAGCACTGTTCCGATTTCAACCGGTGCTTTATCTTGGCGTCGCTTCTCAAGTGGTGGAAGGCCAAATTATGGATTCCGCCGTGATCTCAGCGGAACTCACTGAAATCTCGCTACACGGCTTAAAACAGGCAGACATCATCATGACCGGTGGTGGCGTGGGTAGCGAGGTCAATGGGTTCGTGCTTGAAGACCTTCTTTGGTTTGTTAGAGGTTCCACAAATGCAAAGGAGCTACAAGAGAAAGACATTTGCATTTGGGATGGACATACCTCACAAGAATATCTGGATTCGCTTGGATTCACTGATAGGGAAGAAGGTTAGTTGGAACTGAAATTATTCTTCTGCATTTTCGTGGCTGATGGCAAAGAACAGAGGTAATCGGTGGTTTTACTTTTATGATTTTAATTGGCCCTGGGAGTAAAAGAAAACTAGTGCCATAAGCAATATTGCAGGGTCTCTGCAATATTGCAGAATTTTTAGCTCAAGCTAAAAATAAAACACAATTTGCAGAATTTTTAGCTCAAGCTAAAAATAAAACACAAGTTTAAAATACTACCACAAGAAAAAGCATAGCAATCCTCAATTGAATGAAAAGGTATATGCACCAAATTTTACACAATAGGGGCCTTCTCCCTATGATTGGTTCAAAGAATCCCCTCCCCAAAAGAATTGACTGATTGAGACTCAAATATGTAATCCTATAAAATTATACCCCGTCTTCTTTCTACTTAAAAATTATCTTATACCTTGCCTAAGGGTTGAACTTATGCGCACCTTATAGACAGTATTGATCTATTAGAACACTTTGAATGACTTTTTCGTATTTATGCAAAAAAAGCTGAAATTTTAAAGGGATATGAAATCCCTGCTAGTGAATAGGGATTATTACCAGCCCCCACCTTTGGATCTTGAAAAATATATCCTTCGACTTTGAAGAAGAAAATTGTTGAACCTTTCGAAGAAAGAAACCCCCCTCTCTGCACCAAATTTTTGACGAAGCACGTAAGAGAATGGTCGCAAACATCACTTTATATCCCAAGTTGAGATTTCCGAGTTGCACCGACTAATTCTGTATGTGCTTTGAGGAATTGTCTCTTTTCTTTCTCACTTTCTTTAATCTTATTCCGCCTCCATCACTTGTTGATATTTTGGTATTGTATATTTTAAATTTACAATGATATCATTAAAGACATTGCTTACACTTAACTTTAAGTTCATAGGCCAAAATGATTTGAAGGAACTATTCTTCCTTAGCACAAGAAAAAACTTACTATAAAAAAACAAAGATAATGGCTCGACTGCTCTGAGGTATCCTTCTGTAAGGAGACATCTTTCCAGCAGTTGTAATGCTCACCATTCAAATTTGATGTTCAATAATAAAGATATTCAAATAAAGAGGTTCAAATGAAGAGGTTCAAAAAAGTGGTTCAAATAAGGATGTTCAAATAAAGATGTTCAAATACAGAGGTTCAAATAAAGATGTTCGAATAAAGGGGTTCAGATAAATATGTTCAAATGAAGAGGTTCAAAAAAGAGGTTCAAATAAGGATGTTCAAATAAAGATGTTCAAATAAAGATGTTCAAACACAGAGGTTCAAATAAGAATGTTCAAATAAAGATGTTCAAATAAAGAGGCTTAAATAAAGAGGTTCAAATAACGAGGTTCAAATAAATAGGCTCAAATAAAGAGGTTCAAACATTTTTACGACTTCTTGTTTTATGAGGCTTCCACACATGACTGTTTTTCCACATCTTAACTAGCTCTCCTCATCTGTTTGTTTTTTATGTTTTTCACGAGAGAGGTGTGCTCTGTTCACCTAAACCAGGGCCTGTTTTTAATTGATACCTAGACAGTCTCGGACGAAATGTGACGTTCGATATAGTCCACTATGACCTTTTGGTGTAACAAGCTTTTATCTGCCGCAGAATGAAGTTCCTGCAAACAAGTGAGTTTGTCTTAATCTATGCAAAAACAGGTTTGCGCGCGACCCGGTTTCTGGATATGGCGATGGCTTTGCACGAACGTGCCAGTCGCCGGGTCACGACCGGTGTGCTGAATCGCTTTGTCGCGGAAATGGCGCATAACCATCGCATGCCAACCTATAAAGGCAAGAAATTCAAAATTTATTACATGACTCAAGTCGCCACCTCGCCGCCCACGTTCGTGGCAGTGGTAAACGTAAAAGACGGTTTGTATTTTTCTCAAGAGCGATTCCTGGTTAACCGAATTCGCGAAGCCTTTGATCTTCAGGGGGTTCCGCTGAAATTGATATTCAGATCTCGATCACAGAAAGACAGAGAATAACTGCCTGGGCGAGAACAAGGATTCATAAATAGGAGCAAATATGGAATTGCTGAAGATCTGGGTCGATCCTCAATTCGAAACCCTGTTAGAGGATTGGCTTTGGAGTTTTGATGCACTTTCAGTGGGCAGTTTGCCGCCCTCGACCGAGGAACGTCGGTTGGATGCTTTGTTCCAGGCGCCTGATCGGTCGGCAATTGAAGCAAGCCTGGCCGATTGGGTGGCGCGCATGTCGGCCCCCAAGCCCAAAACCCAATGGGAACTTATTGAGGAACAGCAGTGGCAGGTTGCTTGGCGCGAAAACTTTGAACCTTTGAAGGTTGGACAGTTCCTCTTAATTGGCGAATGGGAGGAACAGCCGGCCCATCCCGAGTCGCGGGTGATTCGAATTTATCCAGGACAGGCTTTTGGCACCGGTCAACATGCCACGACTCAGTTAATGATTGAACATTTGGAAACCATGGATCTTCAAGGCAAACGCGTGTTGGATGTGGGCTGTGGCACCGGCATTCTCGCCCTTGCCGCCGAACGGCTGGGTGCGAGAGAAGTGCTTGGCTTCGATATCGATCCCGATTGCCGAGAAAATATGGTGCGTCATTTGAAAATCAATGGGAGTCAACGGGTTTCACTCCAAATTGGTACCCTTGAGCAGATTCCGGTCCAGGCCTTTGACGTGGTTCTCGCCAATATCACGCTCAATGTGTTGCGCGAGGTCTGGCCCCAAATCGGTGCCTATTTGGCAGAAAATGCCGTGGTCCTCAGCACTGGTATTTTGGACGAACAAGAACCGGCCGCACGGGAAAGACTCACCGAGTTGGGTTTCCAGGTGACGCACCAAGCCGTCAAAGATGAATGGGTGCTGTTGTCGGCGAGGCGGTCTTGAAACGCGTATTGGTGAATGCCATTCCGGAAGTTGGCGCTTTGGCGATGCCTGAGGATGCTGAGTGCCACCACCTCATTCGCGTGCGCCGCATGGTTGAAGGCGAACAATTGGAAGTCTTGGACGGACAGGGCGGGCTGGCCTTGGGTCGTGTCGAGGCACTTGGGAAACGCAATTTCCAGGTGAGAATCCTCGAATGCCTATCGGCCAATCGAGAATCGCCCCTGCAACTCAAGTTAACCTTGGCCTTACCGCAAGCGAGCGGAACCTTAGACCAGGTGTTGCCCGGTCTGGTCCAACTGGGCGTTACCGAAATTTCTTTGTTCGAAAGTGAATATTCGGGCAAGTTCAAGAAAGATAAAGACAAATACCTTGACCGGCTACAAACCATTGCGCAACAAGCCTTGAAGCAATCCGGTCGTACCACAATTCCCCAGCTTGCTTTTTTGGACGATTGGCAAGCCCATTATCCAGGAACACATTGCCGTTGGTTTCGTATAGATCATCGGTTCGAACCCGTTCCAGAATGCATTCGCAGGACAATCCCAGCTTGGTCGCGGCGGCGGCCGTCTGGCGAACGTGGTTGGACTGGGTACCGCCAGCAGTGACGATTGTGTCCGCACCCCCGGCAATAGCATCGGCCATCAGAAACTCGAGCTTGCGGACCTTGTTGCCGGAGAGGGCCGCGCCGGTGAGGTCGTCGCGCTTGATCCAGAGGTCGATGCCGAGCAGGTCGCTCGTGCGGTCGAGGCGCTGCAGCGGGGTCGGCAGGTTCGCCAGGGCGACGGGCGTGGGCAGCGGTGCGGTCACGCAGGCATCCTGCCACGGGGTTCGCGGTGGCGCTGACGGGACTCCGGCGGTTTCATGGGGCCCGGAGGGACGACCGGTGGCCAAGCGACCGAGACGAGGACGATCCATGCCCGAGCGGCGCCAGGCGCCGCGCGCCGTGCCCGTGCGCGTGGGCCTCGACGATCCCGACGTGGTCGACTCGCTCCTGCACCAGGAGGCGACGGGCGAGTACGCCCTGGTCGTCAGCGTGCCCCGGCCGTGGGACGACGCCGACACGACGCGGCTGAAGAAGAAGATCGGCAAGTACCTCGAGTTCGTCGCGAACGACGGCCTCGCCGATCGCGCCGCGGACTGGTACCGCGGGCCGACCCGCATCGTGATCCAGGCCGCGGAGATGCCGCCGCCCGGGTTCGCGCCGCTCTGGGAGCGCTACGCGTACACGCTGCGCGAGCAGTACGGCATGGGCTTCGAGGTCGTGGTGCTCCAGGGCGCGAACCAGGCCGAGGCGCTGGTCGATACCCAGGGCCACTCCGGCCACGACGCCCATGGCGCGATGCGCGGGGGCTCGGCCTTCACCGCGTACATCGCGGCGCGCATCGAGCGCGAGGACCTGGGCGGCCCGGTTGAGATGGTGGACGCAGAGACGTTGCGCGTCGGCCCCGAGGGCAACGCGATGACATTGCATCCGGGCAATGCGTGGCGCGAAGCACGGGGCGGGGGGCCGGCCAAGCTCGAGAAGGTCGTGACCAACTATCTGCGCGTTCTCGACGGCGAGGCCAAGGGCGCGGACGCGGACCACGTGTTGCCGGCGCTACGCTCGCGGGCGTGGCTGGAGGGCCTTGAGGCGCAGCGCGACGTCCGAGGGGATCTCGTCTCGCCCGTGCGCCAGGAGCCGTTCTCGAACGCCCTGGTCCTGACGTACGTCTTCGACATGCCCGATCGGATGGCATGGGTCACGCCGGAGGAGGCCGACGACCTCGCCGCGACGTGGGCAGGCCTGCACGACCTCGCCGTGGGCAACCTCTGGCGGGCACTGCGCGACGACGTGCAGGTCCACGTCATGGAAGAGGGCGTCTTCATGGTGACGGCCGGGGGCAGCCACGAGGCGGCGCTGCTCTGCGTCGCGCCCCTCTGGGCGAAGCTCGCCGGCCAGGTCGCGGGCGACGTGGTTGCGGCCATCCCGGCGCGGGACCTCCTGCTGTTCGCGGGCAGCGACGACGAACGGGGCGTCGAGACGCTGCGGATGCGGGCCCAGGAGCTGTTCGGCACCGCGGGCCATCCCGTCGCCCCCGGCCTCCTGCGGCTCACGAAGGCCGGTTGGGTCGACGCGTGAGCGACCTCCCAACGGGCGAGCGGCCAAGGGGTGCGGGCGGGGGTAGGCTGACGGCACCCCCCGGGAGATGCCCCATGCCCCACATTAGTCTGGATTTTACGTTCCGCCCGTATGATCGGCGACGATAAGCCCGATATTAACCAGAACGACCATCTTCAAAGTCGGGCAGGAGCATCAGCGAACGAGCCCATGACGATGATGGATCAGTGCGCGACCGCGATCGCGACCGACGAGGGTCAATCGGATTCCTTGGGCTGTCCGGCAGATGCATACCCGGCCGATCGGACGCAGTTTTCAGCCCTGCTGGAAGGGACGAACATCAATCCCAAGACATTTCTTGCAACCGATTTTCTCAACAACTTGAACGAGCTGATCATGCTGATCGGCTTGGTTGCCGACATGCCGGAAATGCTGGATGAGGTTCGAGAGTGGCAGCCCCTGTCCTATCCCGACCATTTCATTCATTCCGGTTTTCCCTATCGCGAGTTGGCGATCGCAGGCTGGTATCGGGCCGACCCGGTTCGGCGCGATGCGTTGGATCAGCTCGTGGCCGCCATTGCCCGGCAAATCGGATCGACCGTCGAGCGGCTGGAGACATGCCTGGCCAGCGGCGACACCGCCGCGTTTTCGACCCTGTGCGACGAAACACGCCAGCAACTGTTGGACGTGCACGATTGGGGTGTTGGGGTCATTCAAGGAGCCGAAGGGCTCAACGTCGTCGAGGTGGACGCCCTGTTCGTCGGCGGGACCGCATAATCGGGTTCGGCGTCACCTGCTAAAAAAGCCGCGAGGGGCCTCTATCGCGGTTTTCCTTGTCGTGTTTGTCGTTTAACGTCCTATCGTTCTCATATTGGCCGACCGAAGTGCGGTCCAGACAGACATTGATCAGGTTTCCCTATAGCCATGACCGACCGGCCCAAGCTCTTGCGGACTCGCAAAACGAAAATCGTCGCCACGCTGGGGCCGTCCAGCAGCACGAAAGAAACGATCTACGACCTGTTCATGCTGGGGGTGGACGTCTTTCGCTTTAACTACAGCCATGGCACCCAGGAAGACCATGCCGCGAGAATGAAGCTCGTTCGCGAGCTGGAGAAGGACCTGAATCGCCCCATCGCTGTGATGGCGGACATGCAGGGCCCGAAACTGAGGGTCGGCAAGTTCGCCGACGGCAAGGTTGCCCTGAAGGCGGGCCAAAAGTTCCGCCTGGATATGGATGAGACGCCGGGCGATTCAAAACGAGTCTATCTCGGACACCCGGAGATTTTCGAGGCAATCGGCCCAGATAGCACCCTGTTGGTCGATGACGGCAAAGTGTCGCTGAAGGTGAAAAAGGTCGGCAAGGATTTTGCCGACACCGAAGTCATCTCAGGCACCAAGATTTCCGACCGCAAGGGCGTCAACGTCCCGGGCGTGGTTCTTCCCATATCGCCGCTTACTGAAAAGGACCGCCGCGACCTGAACCATGCACTGGATATCGGCGCCGATTGGATCGCGCTGTCCTTCGTGCAACGGGTCGAAGATGTCGCGGAAGCGCGCCGCCTGATCAATGGGCGCGCGACGCTGGTCGTGAAGATGGAAAAGCCCTCGGCCGTCGAGCATATCGAGGAGATGGTCGACGTGACCGATGCGATGATGGTCGCGCGCGGGGATCTGGGTGTCGAGATGCCGCCCGAACAGGTGCCCATTATCCAAAAACGCATCGTCAAGGCTTGCCGCCGGGCTGGCAAGCCGGTGATCGTCGCCACCCAAATGGTGGAAAGCATGATCACCTCGCCGACGGCCACGCGGGCCGAGGCCTCGGATGTCGCGACGGCTGAATGTTCAAACGGACTCCACCCGACTCAAAGGTTTTGTTTAAATTTTGTGTATTGTGTATAAATGTTATCAATTATCTGCTTTTCTTAAGAGTACAAAGTAATGGTGTGTCCATTGACGCGGTGTTTTGTTTTAGGCAACAACCCCTTATCCTGGGAAAATATAATTGCCTGTTCTTCGGTCCTTGGCAACCCCCAAATCTTAATTTAAACATCCATGGTGAGACGCTATATTATATCAATAGTCAAAGCAATCTAACCGTTTTCCTCAAGAATCGCGTTAATAAAGAACTAAAATGAACTAGGTCAAGAATCATGTTAACAATGAACTTTTCTTTGTCTTTGAGACGGTAAGCCGACGCCGAAGCCCCAATTTAATAGTTCATAAATGACCTTCTTCACTTCTCGAGTGTGTTTTATTTAATAGACAAGTACCAAAATCTTAAATAATCCGTACAATCGATTATTTTACTTTACTTAACCTTTACTCTTTGCATAGTGAATCAATCTTGGAATTCACCTATGCTGAACATGCAGCCAAAAGGTTTCTATTCGAGCCATCTTCAAATTCAGTATAACTAAAAGCCAATTTAGGAGTTAGAAAATACTTTTGCCTGCGCTTCAATCCTGCTTTAGACGAGTATCTCAGAGATCATGTCAATGTTTTTTTTCATCTATTAGATTCTAGATATCAATGGAAATTTGCACATAGGGAATGACAAGTCGGACTTGTGTAATTTATTCCTCACACAAAATAAAGCTTAGGGGTGATTTCAAATGCTAAATATGACTTATTGGTTGGTCAGAGATGGTAGCCACTCAATGATTTAGTATTTGCCCACTACAGAAACGAAAATTCAATTTACATACAAAGGTTTCTATTTAAACCGTCTTCAGGTTCAGAGTAATTAAAAAGCCAATTTAAGAGTTGGACAAAACTTTCTCTGGGGAGGGTTCAAATTTGACCCCCCCCCCCTGGATACGGCCTTGTTTTACAGGTAGAAAAACTGTTGTTCTAAGCTTCTATCTTTCACAATCATGCCTTAATTCTTGAATCTGATTGGTCAATCAAAAATTTCATACTAGAAAGCCAAACAGTGTTCAACTCGAGATGGTATGAGCGGTGTACACGATTGGCCCTCTTGTCGAGCATAATTTTGGTTTTGTCGACATATGTGACTATAATGAGGCTTAAAATATACCAGGATAAGAAGCTATAAGCTTTTAATGGGTTTAGTTTTTGCTTCCTATTTCTATTTCCTTTTTCAGTTCTGTATATATAAAATGCAGAAAAGGGCATAGTTTTATATCTTAATGATTTTGAAGTAGATTAAAAAAATTAGTGTTTTGTAACAAAGCTATGGAAAACAGATGTTAAAGAATAAAAAGTAGTATAGTCTTGTTTTCTGAGAAGAATGTAACCAATCTTTTGGTTAAGTACCGACCGTGATAGTCACCCTTCACAGAACTATTGCAAAATCACATAAATAAGACAATCTTGGAGAACAAAATAAAATAAAAAACTTCGCAGTAGTCAATACTAAAAAAAAACAGTAGGTTTCATGTGTGTGTGTAATTTACTGCAGAAAATAACCGGTAAGTCTATTAATTGAACTAGTTTTTCGATTACGTATAATGAATGCCTGATAATCTGGCAAAAATGTTCCGATTCAATGGAAAAATAATCTATAAGTTTTAAATATGTACGAAATATTTCTGTAAGAAGTCTAGCTTTTTTTGGCTTCGTCTCATTCGGCCTGGGCGGACTGACCTTTGCATTATTAATCTTTCCCTGGTTGCGGCTGCGTCACCCGCAGCCCGCGCCACGTGCGCGGGCGTTGCGTAAAGCCATCAGCAGGAGCTTTCGCCTGCACACAAACCTGTTGAACAGTCTGGGTGTGCTCAACGCGACGCTGCACCACCCGGAGCGTTTGCAGCGCGGGCAGCTCATCGTCGCCAACCATCCCAGTCTGTTGGACATTGTGTTCCTGGTCGGATTTGTTGAAAATGCAGTTTGTGTTGTGAAAGACGGCCTGTTCCACAATTTCTGGATGGGGTTTGCCATCCGCATGGCCGGTTACGTCAGCAACAAAGACCCGGAGCAGATGATTATTGCTTGTCAGGCTGCACTGGATAAGGGGGCGTCGGTTATTATTTTTCCCGAAGGTACGCGCAGCGTGCCGGGTGAGCGGCATCCACTACAAAGGGGGGCTGCGTACATCGCATTAGCCGCGCGGAGACAGATAGTACCGGTGAAGATAAGTTGTTTGCCCAGCACGCTACGCAAAGCTCAACCGTGGTACGACATTCCCCCGGTAAAAGTTTGCTATGACTTCCTGGTGGGTGAACCGGTGGACATATCAGCGAACTACGAGCTACCGCGAACCGTGGCCGCGCGCAATGTGAACAAGCAACTGGAACAGCTGCTGTTTGCGCAGGTACCCAATCAGGAACTACACAGCCAGACACACGCAACCACAACTCAACTATAAGGAAGTTACATGTCGTCGCCAATAGAGGCCCCCAG
>JAAAKM020073195.1:30927479-30962722 GCA_010016025.2 Alatinidae sp. Z8VKAUB7J3 | reverse complement strand
ATAAAGTGTTGGAAGAAGAAATTAAGGAACTGCTGATCCGTACGCTTGAGCTGGAAGACATTTCCGTCAGCGACATTGTCTCGGAAGAGCCCCTGTTCGAAGATGGCCTTGGGCTGGATTCCATTGATGCGCTGGAGATTGGCTTGATGTTGCAGGAAAAGTACGCGGTTGTCATCGACGCCGAAGATGAGGCAACCCGCGTGCACTTTGCCTGCGTTGCCAACCTGGCAAAATTTGTCGACGCGCACCGCGCCTGAGTATCGCAAGGTAGCCTGCGCCTTCTCGTCGGAAAAAAGAGCAATCAGGATAAAACACCATGATAACTCAACAAGACATTTTAGAGCAGCTCACTGAAATTCTGGACGAGATGTTTGAGGTGCCCCCGGAAAGCGTCACCCTCAACGCCGACCTGGTTGACGACCTCGACATCGACTCTATCGACGCTGTTGATCTGCTGGCCAAACTGAAAGAACTAACCGGCGTGCAGGTTGACCCGGAACAGTTTAAGGCGGTGCGCACAGTGGCTGATGTGGTCAGCACCATCGCACAGATCGAAGCTGCCTGAGCGGACGTGTCCGCCCTGCTGAACAGCATCATCGGCATTCTTATACTCGGCTATCCCCTACTGGTTTACTTCGGGCTTGAACACATTCCCCTGCCGCTGTTTGCGGGAGTTATGGCGTTGTTGTTTGCCGCACGCTACTTTGCCGCACGCTACGTAGTGTCTTCCGCATTTGTCGCGAAACGCAGCAGCCAGCATCGTTTTGCACGCCTGCTGCTGCCGCTAAGCGTGGTCATGGTGTGCTTCGCAGGTGCGGTGTGGCTGACTAATGCACCCGCACTGCTGTTGTACTACCCGGTGCTCATCAACCTGTGCCTGCTGGCAGTGTTCGCCTGGAGTCTGCGCCACCCACCCAGCATGATCGAAATCCTCGGTTGTCGGATCGGACAGCAGTACGATGTAGGGCAGCCCCGCATCCTTTACCTGCTCGACAGCGATGACGGTGCGCGGCATCTGCATCAGCGACAGGATTCCTTCCTGCATGCGCGCCCCACCTGAGGCCGTGGCCACGATTAGCGCGGCTTCCTGCAGCACCGCCAGGCGGGAAGCGGCAATGATCGCCTCACCGACGGCAACCCCCATCGAGCCACCCATGAACGTAAAGTCGAACACCGCCACCACGGCCGGCATTCCGCCGATTTCACCGTGACCGACGAGAACCGCGTCATTCTGGCCGGTTTGGTTCTGGGCCTCCTTGATCCGGTCCACATACCGCTTCGTATCGCGGAATTTCAGCGGGTCGGAAGGCGGCACGGGCGTGTCGATCGTGCGGTACAAACCCTCGTCGAACAGGGATGCCAAGCGCTTTTCCGGCGGCAACCGCATGTGATGGTCGCACTGCTGGCAGACGTGCAGATTTGTTTCCAAATCGCGGTGAAAGATCATCGCGTCGCAATTTGGGCAACGTGTCCAAAGATTTTCCGGCGTTTCCTGCGGGCTGACCAGTGCCCGAATCTTCGGCCGAACAAAGTTGGTAAGCCAGTTCATTGGCTAGGCCCCTGTATTCCTCGCCGTTCTAACCGCCTGGGACAACTGAGAGACGAAATCGTGGATATCCGCCACCAAACCGTCCCTCGACTTGCCTGCGCCGTCCAGACCATCCGCAATCTTGCGCACGATTGCTGTGCCGACAACGGCAGCATCCGCCGCCTTGGCGACATCGGCCGCCTGATCAGGACTGGTAATCCCGAAACCGACGGCTATTGGCAGCGGACATGCCCGACGCAATCTCGCAACGGCATCGGAGACGGATTCGGCTGTGGCCGATTTCGTACCCGTGATACCGGCGACCGAGACGTAGTAAAGAAAACCGCTGGTGTTGCGCATGACTACCGGCAGCCGTTCGTCGTCCGTCGTCGGTGTCGCCAATCGGATGAAATGAATACCGGCCTCCAGCGCTGGAACGCACAACTCGGCATCCTCTTCCGGTGGCAAATCGACAACAATAAGGCCATCGACACCGCTATCCCGTGCTTGGGTCAGGAAACGATCGACGCCGAAACTGTATATGGGGTTGAAATAGCCCATGAGAATAATCGGCGTCTCGGTGTCCTGCTCGCGAAAACGAGCCACCTGGGCGAGCGTTTTCTCCAGGCTCGCGCCTTTTTCCAGCGCCCGCAGGGCCGCCGCCTGGATCGCCGGCCCGTCGGCCATCGGGTCTGTAAACGGCATGCCGAGTTCAATGACATCCGCGCCGGCGGCAGGTAGCCCGGACAATAACTCGTACCCCGTTTGCTCATCAGGGTCGCCCGCGACGACATAAGTCACCAGGCCGGCTCTCCCCTGGGCCTTTAGGTCGGCGAACCGACGCTCTAGACGCGACTGCCCGGTGTCGACTTGCTTGGCCGCAGCGTTGCTCACAGCTCAACCCCTAGGCGTTCGGCGACGGCAAAGACATCCTTATCGCCGCGACCGCACATATTCATCACCAGCAGATGATCATCGGGCAAATCCGGCGCGATTTTTGCGACATGCGCCAGGGCATGGGATGGCTCCAGCGCCGGGATGATGCCTTCCAATCGGCTGCACGTTTGAAAGGCGTCGAGCGCTTCCTGGTCGGTGATGGACGTGTAGGTAATGTTCCCCGTATCGTGCAGCCAGGGATGCTCGGCTCGTGCCGATGGCGTGCGTCTGCTCGAGGCCCTCGAAGAGCCCCTCGACCGCGCGCCCGACGTGGTCGTCGTCCTCGAACCCGAAGATCGCGCTCCACGCGTTGCCGTGACCGCCCTCGTCGATGCCGAGGATCTGCGGTCCCGGCGGCTCGATGACCCGCTTCTTACGGCGCCCACCTTCCTTGCGCTTCTTGCGTCCGAACATCGCCGGCGTCCTCCCGGGTGGAGCATACCGCCGCCGCAGGCGGCGAGCCGGAACACGACGCGCGCGCGAGGCGGCTAGCCGGCCGCCGTGCGCAGGTTCTCGGCCAGGCGACGCGACGTCTCCTTGCCGTACCACATGGGCATGGCGAGCTCCGGTTGGACGGCGCCCTGCGCGTCGAGGAAGGCGATGTACGGCTGGGCCTGGTCTTCCTGACCGATGCGCTTGCGCGCCTCGATCATCTCGACCTCGTCGGTCACGTCCAGCTTGATGCGGTGGAACGCGGTCAGCTGCGTGCGGATGCTCGCGTCGTCCTGCATCCGGCGGTGGTACTCGATGCAGTACAGGCACCAGAGGGCCCAGATCGACACGATCATCGGCCGGCCCTCCGCGGCTGCGATGGCCGACTCGAGCTCGTCGAGGGAGCGGACCGTCGTCCACGTCACGGCGCCTGTGGACGTCCCGCCGCAGCCGGGCAGCAGTCCACCCACGGCACCGATCGCGGCGGCGGCGCAGCCCTGGACCGCGCGGCGAAGCAGCGTGCGTCGGGGGATGGTCATTCGTCGTCTCCTTCCTGGAGCTTCTGGATGGCCTCGTGGGCGGCCGTACGGACCGTGTGGGCGTTGTCGTTCGCGATGGCCTTGCGGAGCAGCGGGATCAGCTCGGGGCGCCTCGTGTGCCCCATCCCCGTCGCGGCCGCGCCGCGCACGCGTGTGTTCTTGTCCGTCTCGAGCAGGGCCTGCAGCCGCGTGACCGCGTCGTCGGAGGCGAGGTAGCCGAGCGCCTCGGCCGCGCCGGCGCGGATCGTGTCCTTGCCGTGCTTGCTGTGCTCGAAGACGGCCTTGATGACCCGCTCGTCCTTCGGCGACGACTTCGCCAGCGCGATGCAGCAGGCGCTCACGACCTCGATCTTGGTGCCCTTCTTGTGCAGCACGCCGAGGATCGCGGTGACGGCGGCCTCGTCCTTGGCCTCGCCCAGCGCCATGGCCGCCTCCTGGGCCACCAGGAAGTCCTTGCTGCCCAGCGCCTTCGGACCGCAGAGGTACTCGATGCCGATGCGGCCACCGATCTTGGCGATCGCGTGGAAGGCGCCGGCGACGTACTGCTTGCTCTTGCGCGTGGAGGCGAACTTCATGAGCGCGTCGCGCGCGCCGCGGTTCTTGCGCGTGCCGAGGTCCTTGATGCGGTCGACCATCAGGCCCTGTCCCTTGGCCTTCTGTAGATACGTGATGTGCTGCTTGACGATCTTCTTGTGGCGACCGGAGGCCTTGCCCTTGAGCTTGGGCTCGTCGTCCGCCGGCATGAGCCACGGATGGACGTTGCCGAGGAACGCCCGGAACGCGGGGACCGACTGGTAGCCGGTGTAGCGCGCGACCTCGTTGCCCTCGGGGTCCAGCAGGATGCCGGTGGGGGCCTCCTTCACCTTGTAGCGGGCCGCCGCGTCCTTGTCGGCCTCGATGATGATGCGCGCGCTCGAGAGACCGGCGGCGGCGTCGACGACACCCTTGGCAGTGAACACCAGGCCGCGCACTGTTTGTAGAAGGGATAAGAGAAACAGGTGAATTAGATCGACTATGAGTGGGCGATTGTGACGCTTCACGTGAAGAGTCGCACGGATCTTCACCTTCCGTCGAATTGACCACCAGAGATGCCATGTTCATGAAGGAGCCAAACGGTGATGACAAAATTTTTTTGAGCCGATGTAAAGCCCACATTCTATTGTCTGCACCTAAGATTGAAAAAAAAAAAAAATAATAAGTAAACGCAATACTATATATAGACGTCTATGAAATTCATTGTGAAGCAATGTTAAAACAGCAGAACAGTCTCAAATAACTGGCTCATTTTATATTCCCAGCCTTACACATAATATTCTCCTTAGCTTGCAAAAAGACAACAACAACAAAAAGAAAAAAATGTGGTTCAGTTTCTTTTTTAGGTGCATTCTGACGTATCCAGGATAATACACATTTTTGATTTTAACAATTGTAAAAAAAAGTTGTCACAAGCGGAAAGAGACTAACTAACGTGTAAAGAGCGCCTTAATCTTTCTTACTTTAACTGCTTTAATTTGCTTTAACGAAAGAAACAAAAAACAGTTTAGTTAGATCTAATCATATATAGGCTACCGTCCCCCGTATTGTAAATAACTTGCAAGTGGATAAGAAGAGTTCGATTAAAAATTTTTTTTCAAAAAGAAACAACAAAAAACAAACAAATCCTAGCATGCAAAAAAGGATTTTATAAGATAACTAAATTAAAGCTTATGAGCAAGTTTCCCTGTTTTGTAATCTTCAGTTTTACCCAAACTTCAATAAAAAGAAGTTAAGGCATTTATTTAGATTCCAAATTAGTTATTCCCACTGAGAACAATTGGCATACATAGCTAAAACAGCTGCTCAAGACCATACGCGCTCAAAAGAATAAAAACGTCCTAGATCTCTTAAAATCCTTAAGAGCCATAAACAACACGATGTTTGGAAATCTACAATGCCTTGATAAAACAAATTAGAAAAAAAAACTTACTCAATGAGGCACGTTGAGCGCAAGCAGCAAGTGCAACACATAACCTAAGCAGTCCGTTTAGATCTTTATTGTAAGGTTTTGGTTCACTCCTTTTTTCAAAGGATTCAAGGATAGTCTCTAACAAAGGGTCTAACAAACTTGCAACAAACCCAACACTTGGCCTAGCCATAACACTTCTATCACTCAAACTCCCACTAGAAATGCTTGCATCCATTCCACTTGAGGGCAAAACTGGGAACACAGTAAATTTCCAACCCCATCCGTTTATTGAACCGTCACTGTTGAATCTCCATCGAAGTTCATTACCAGGGATTCGTAGTTCATTTGACCAACAAGACCAGTCTCTCCCGGACCTCAAAGTAGCAATTCTGCCCGACCCATCGGTTATCGTTAAGGTATCGTGGCGCCGTTCTGTTGAGCATTGGTGATCAAATTCAATGCGTAAAGCCTCAGCGCCAGGAATGATAACGTGACCAACTAAAGTGCAATCATCGTTGTAAGGATGTGGCGACTCTTGAACAACCGGTGAGGGTTGACGTTTAAGTGGATCCAAATCCAGGGCCACATTTTCAAGTTCAGTTAGGCAAAACTCAAGAATCATTGCAGAGATTTCAGCGTCAGTACTTGCAAAACCTATTGAAAAAGAGATGAATTTAAGTGGCTTACAAATAAAGGTAACCCGAAATACTTTTTCAAGATTTCAGGTCTTCGCAGACTAACATTCCCAGACTATTTATCTGATGGCCGGATTCTGGTCGAGGCCGCGCCGGAGACGGCGCTGTCGCCCGGCTGGCTGGAGCGGGCCTACGGGCTGCCGGTCCATGTGGAGCGCACGCCGCGCGGCCCCAGTTTTCACCCCGATCACGGCGCGATCCCCCGCGCCCGAGCACAGGAGCACGCCCCATGTTCATCGCCATGAACCGGTTCAAGGTCCATCCCGGCGCCGAGGCCGATTTCGAGGCCGTCTGGCGCGGGCGCGATTCGCGCCTCAAGGAGATGGAGGGCTTTCGCTCCTTCCATCTGCTGCGCGGCCCGGGGACCGACGAGTACACCCTGTTCGCGTCGCATACGGTCTGGGATTCCGAGGCGGCCTTCCGGGCCTGGACCCGGTCCCAGCAATTCCGCGACGCGCATCGCAACGCCGGACAGAACAGCGCGCTGTATCTGGGACATCCGGAATTCGAAGGCTTCGCGGCGGTCGCCGACCACTGATCCGCCGCCAATCGCGCGCCCGCAGGGCGCCAATCGAACGCCGACGCGAACCGGATGGGGGCGGGCTCCCGCAACCGGTCGCTCCGGCAAGACAGGACGCAGCCAGTCCGCACCGGACAAGCCGGACGTCGCACTACCGAGGGACCATGAAGAACCTGCTTCGCGCATCCTGCGCCGCCGCCGCCCTTGCGACCGCCCCGGCCTTCGCCGCGGATGAGCCGCTTGAACTCGAAATCGTCACCGTCGCCGCCGAATCCGAAACCCCCGGGGAGGTCGAGATCTCGCCGCGGGAGATTCAGCGCCGCGCGCCGACCAACCTGCAGGAAGTGTTCGCGGGCGAAACCGCGATCACCGTCGGCAACGCCATCGCGCCGGTCCAGAAGCTCTATGTCCACGGCATCGAGGACGCGCAGCTGAGCTATTCGATCGACGGGGTGCGCCAGCCCCATGGCGCGTTCCACCATGCGGGCAACGTGCTGCTCGATCCGGGGATGCTCAAGGCGGTCGAGATCCGGCCCGGCGTCGCCGCCGCGGATGACGGGCCGCAGGCCGTCGCCGGAACCATCAAGTTCGAGACCAGCGACGCGCGCGACCTGTTGCGCCCCGGCCGGAATTTCGGCGGCTTCGGCGCCCTGCGCTGGGACAGCAACGGCAATACCTTCCGTGAGAGCCTGGCGGGATACGGCCGGGCCGGGGGGTTCGAGGCCCTGTTATACGGAACCAACGTGCATGGCGGGGATTACGAGGATGGCGGCGGATCCGAGATCGACGGCACCGGCGCCGATCTCTACAATATTCTCGGCAAGCTGGCCTATTCGGCCGATAACGGCTATCGGCTCGAATTTTCCGCCGACCATGCGAGCGATGACGGAGAGCGCCAGTATCGCGCCAATTTCGGCGGGCTGGTCGGCAGCGTGACGCCGCTCATGGGCTATGATTTCGAGCGCAGTTCGGTGTCGCTCAGCCTCAGGGACGAAACGCCCGAGGGATGGTTCGCGCCCGATATCCAGCTTTCCTGGAACGACACCTCGATCACCGTCGTCGACAAGTTCAACTCGGGCTTTCCCACCCGGTTCGGCGGGTTCCGGACGCTTCAGGGCAAGCTCGCCAATGACGCGGAAATCCCGCTCGGCGTGCTGTCGGCGGGCGTGGATTTCCAGCTTGACGAGGCCAGAGGGGGCGCGAACGGCGCGCGCTTCACCGAGGAGAGCGACCAGATCGGCCTGTTCGCCCAGGCGCGCATCGCGCCGACCGACCGGCTGAGTTGACAATTACAAGACTGAAAGAGACTTTCAGTATAAATTATATAACTAAAGTAAATGGAGACATACAATAGACATGGCTGGGAACTGATAGTTAACGTTATTTTCGTGCAGACAGGCTTAGTAAAAGATTAGGTTTCTAACGTTTACTGCCCAGCCTATTGATTTTAAAACTCAAAATTTGTAGTTCCTAGATATCAAAATTTATTTTTTCCTAGAACCAATTCACTTAGTTTCACGAACCCGCTTACCTGCCGAGGTTTCAGTCATACCAGTAGTTGCTTATTCCCGTTTGGCAACGAAGTAGGATAAAATTGACCAGACACTTGAAGCTGTCAATGCCAAGCTAACTATATACGAGCTCAACTTCCCGCAACTACCAACTCCTACTGCTCGTATCATGGAAGCTCAGGCTACTGTTGTTATCTCGATTTTGCCGAAAACCTTAGATAACCCTGCTAAACGTCGAGAGATGATTGAAAAAATTCAAGGTCATCAAGCGATCAGCAGTATGCGTCACTCACGTGACAAACTTGTTGTGACCATTGATGATATTGCTGCGGACGTTTTTTGTAAGGCTGTTCCATCAGCCTTAGCGAACTCTAAAGTGAAACTGATTGAAAAGAAATGGTATGGCCTGCTGAAAGGTATTAGTGCAGACTACGATATCTCCTGCCTTACTGAGTGTGCCAGGGTAACTGCTGCTACAAGACTCGGGAACTCCCGCACTGTTAAACTTTCGTTCGGTGATCTGTCATCTAAAACGAATGCTCTAAAAAACGGTCTGACACTTGATTATGAGCTTCTGCGTGTCTTCGAGTACCATGAGCTTCTATTATGTTGTTATAATTGTCGTGCTCCTGATCATATTGCAGTCAATTGCAAAAGTGCAGCTGTTAAGTGCGTTCGATGATCGGGCCCGCATGAATCGACAAAAGATTGCCCCTGCAGACTTTCACCCAAGTGCACTAACTATGATGGCAATCATGTGTCATTCAGTCTGAAATATCTGATATTGCGTTCTGTAATCTCTAACACTACTTATAAATGATTGATACATGTGTCTCTCTATGCTCCTTTCATATAAATGGAACCAAAGATAAGGACATCTGCATTGATCACATTCTGAGTTCATTCTTTCCCTAGTTTTGCCAAGGCTTGTAACAAGTTGGAAAATCTGACATCTGGTATCGAAAAGCTAGGTTTGGGCTGGGTACTTATTGGTGATCTAAACTGTGACATAACTAATGTTTCTCATCGATCTGAGACTGTACTTGAGTGCATCCCACCTGGTTTCCGTTTTCTAACTAATGACTTACCTTTCAGCTATATTCATACCAATGGCTCCCAATCAAACCTTGATCATTGTCTTTGTTCTGCTGCTGTTACCGCTTCAACTTTACATGTTGACGAGGACGAGAGAGATTATGACCACATGCCCCTTTCTCTAACTTTGTGCATCACCTCTAAGCTATTCATAAGCTCAATCCTTGATAGAAATTTGTACGAACGGCGTAACTGGAACCTTGCTAAATGGTCGATTCACTTTGCCCCCCCCCCCATGGCTAGCCTGCTAAGTACGATCCACTTTCCTTATAATCTTCTCTATTGTGGAGTACATTCGCCGAGTGGCCTTTTAGAGTTAAATTTGTATCATATTCAGATCATTTCGTATATAAAAAACGGAGGAAGTGGTAGTTCCTAACGAGCGTGTGTGGTGTCGGACCCAGATGCCTTAACTATAGACAAAACGATACACAAACAAGTAATCAATTACTTTTTATTTGTTACAAACTTATAGACATATATTGTACATAGACACATGTTTAATCACAGCCAAGGTATAACAGGTTAAGTCGAGGTAGGTAAGCAGGACCAGTATATACAAATTTAAAATATGAGACAAAATGAATGTACATTACAATTGGCTTTGACCAGTTGAGATTTGACGAGATACGAGGTTAAAAATAGGATATGAGAAAATACAAGCAAGTAGAAGTGATAAGCTTCAGCGTGAGTCCAGTCCCCCCCTACCCCTAGGGCCTGGATATTTTTAAGATTCTCCGGAAAAGACTAATACAAACTCACTTGTTTTTTTAAATATCCACCCCCCCCCAAACTAAAAATAAGTTAGTACGTAAGTGCATGTGTGAATGTCATGTAAAAGCCATACAATAAATCGGATCGCACTCTTCTAAAATGATGGCAAGTTTAAGTTACAATTATAATATGAGATAATATTATTGGCGAAAATAAAATATTAGCTTTATCAACAAGATTTAAATGTTAATACTTTAAAAATGGAAGATAGAAATAAACGATGAAATTTCCTCAGGTGCAATGTTTTAACTGAACTAATGTATTTAATTCATTGAAGCACGTGACTCGTAATCAATTGAATTAAAATATGTGACCCTTTCGATGAAACCATTCAGATATCTTTAATTTAATAAATGTCTTAATATTTTTACCAGGTATGATGTTTACAATAACGGGCACACAAAATTATACAAGTGAGACAAAGTCAACCAGATTTAAGCTCCAACGTAAGAGAGGTTCCAAAATGAGTAAAGAACTCAAAAACGGGAGGAGGACATTGGGATCGCGTCAACCTGTCAAAACATCGAAGTTCTTACGATTGTTGGTAAAAAGTGTTATACTTTCGACACCATTCACCATTTGCGTCTTTTTTAGGGAAATTCACTTCCCCCACATCAGGCTTCTACGTAAGTGCCTGTATAAATTCTATCAAAATCATTCATAAATAATCCTATAATAGTTATATCACGGTGTCTAAGAAAATCAAAAAAAAAAACTTAGGCTACAACACTAATAGACATGTAACAGGGGAGATTTCGTGAGGTATTGTGTTTTTACAAGGCATTAACGAACTTTTTCCAAATAACAATGAAAGGAACTCAATGAAAAATGAAATAAAAGTCAACGAGATCAGAGTTCCAAGAAAGATGAACCCTCTATGGAAAATACAACCAACAAAACAGCCTTAAAGCTAGAATTAATCATAAAACAAGAATTACACTCTAAACGGCTAAACTTTAAAAAGTACCGCTTTTTGATTATCATCATGAGACACTAAGGAATAGAAAGCACTGAAGGGTTATTCTGACATAACTACAATCAAGTTTCAAATAAGTGGGATATAAGCATGTTATTTTGCCAAACTACTATATTCGAATTTCCCTTTTCACCACTCCTATTATTTTATCACTTCTGTAATATTTACCAGTAATTTCTCTGGCAGGAATTTCTAAACAATAGTTTTGAAAAAACTTGGGAAGTACTGAGAGATCAGTCTTAGAACTAAGATTATAAAACTAGAAGTAATCCGTCGTAACAAAAGTTGACAAAATGCATTCTATAAAACAACTCTAAAGCTGGTATTAAAAATAATAATAAAAAAAATAATAAAAAATATATAATAATAAAAAAATAATAACTGGTAATAAAAATTAACACCAGGCTTACGTGACAGCGTTCAAGCGTATGTTACACCGCTTGTTCCGTGGACAACGGCGCCAACGGCTTTTTCAATGGTTTTCAGCGGGTCACTGAAGACGGCGACTGCACCCTGGTGACCTTACCGCCCGGCTACTATGGTTCCGAGCCGCTGTTTGCGCCGGCCGCCGCCGCGGGCAGCGCACAAGCTGAAGATGACGGCTACCTTCTGGAAGTTGTGTACGACGGCTTCGCACACAAGAGCGAGCTGCAGATATACCGCGCTGACAACGTCAACGACATGGTCTGCCGGTTACCGTTGCAGCACCATCTGCCGCATCAGTTCCACGGTTACTTTACGCCGGAAGTTTTCTGTTAGCGGCCGTCTATTTCATGCGATAGCGAATGGGCAGGCTTTTCAGTCCGCCCACAAAGGTGGACTGGGTATAACGCGGTTCACCAGCCAGCTCAATGTGCGCCACCCGGGATAGAATTTCTTTGAACAGCGCAGTTATCTCCATGCGCGCCAGATGTTGTCCAAGGCAGACATGGCCGCCAAAACCGAAGGCCAATTGTTTGCCATCGTTGCGATCAACGCGAAACTCATCCGGCGCTGTAAACACGTCCCGGTCCCGGTTAGCAGACGGATACCACAAGATCACCGACTCGCCTTTCTTGATCAACTGACCGTCCAGCACATAGTCCTCGGTGGCCGTGCGCATGAAGTGACGCACCGGGCTGACCCAGCGAATCATCTCGTCCACGCAGGTTGGCAGATACTTGTCCGGGTCACCGCGCAACTTGTCCATCTCCTGCGGGTTACTCAGCAACGCAAGCAGCCCGCCGGCAGTCGAGGAACTGGTGGTATCGTGGCCGGCGGTGGCAATAATAATGTAGTAACCGTTGGTTTCATGTTCGGGAATTGGTGCACCGTCGATGGTGGCGTTGGCGATAATTGACGCCACATCATCCGTGGGTTGGCGGCGGCGTTGCGCGGTCAGTTCCTGAAAGTAAGCCTCGAAGTCGCTGACCACATTCATGAATTCTGTCATTTCAAAGGAACGGGTCACATCCGGGTCCGAACTGCCGAACAGCTCTTGCGTCAGCTTCAGCATCAGTGGCTCATCTTCTTCCGGCACCCCTAATATCGACATGATGACCCGCAATGGATACCAGATGGCCACGTCTTTAACAAAATCACACTCACCACCCAACTCCGCCAGCCGGTCCACATACATGGTGGCCAGTTCGTCGATGCGGCCCTGCAGCTTGCGCAGGTTCGCGCCCATGAACCAACCCTGGGTCAACACCCGGTACTTCATATGATCCGGGTCGTCCATCTGCACCAGTGAACGCACCAGATGTTTGCGTCCAGACATTTGTTCAACCACCGCTTGCACCATCTCCGGGCCCAGCACTGGCCTGGGATCGTTAATGAACACCTGTTTGTGCTGTTCAATTTCCTTAATGTGCGCATACCGGGTGATGTTCCAGAACGGCGCAAAACCTTCCGGCGCCAGTTGTCGAATGGGATCGTGTTCGCGCAGCCAGGCGAACTGCTTAATCATCCAGGCTTCATCAGCCCAGCATTCGGGGTTCACGAGCGCATTGTCTAATTCAGGTGAAGTGGTCAGTAATTCCATTATAATCCGCAGCTATCTGGTCAAGCCGGATTATAACCACCTTTCACGAACCAACCGCCAGGGTCAGTTTACCGTTAAGAATGATTGTTCAGTTTTGCTGCAGTATTGGTGCGCGACACGCTGCTGGAGATGCAGGCGGCCTTTCGCCCGGGTGCAGAGATCGGCCATGTGCACGAGATTCACCGCTCGAGACTCGATGCCGCCGGCCACGCCGACAACCGCTTCGCCGCCTGCGGCTATTCCCTCGGCGCGACCTACCGGCCGTCCTGGATGGATGTGCCGCCGATGATCTACGCCGGCAATCCTCTGGTGCTCGAACCGGGCATGGTATTCTTCCCCCACGTCATGCTGGGCGACCCGGACACCGGGCATGCGCTGGGCCTTGGCAACACGGTGCTGGTGACCGAGTCCGGCTGCGAGGCGCTGAGCCGGCATGATCTGGAGCTCGCGGTTCGCTGAGACTGGTTCCCAGTTTGGCCCAAGCGCCCGGTTTAAGGCCACCTGGAGGAAACGCATTAGAGTTGTTTCGTTCCGCTGTAGAATCTAGATGCACGATTCGCCTTCAGCGTTGCATCGAGCGAAGGGAGGGAAGCAGCCATGTCGCACGCGGCAGTCGGACCCAAGTTCAGCTTGGGCGCGCTCCTGAGTCGCAGCTGGAGCGTCTTTATCGGAAACATCGGCGCCTTCTTCGTCCTGTCGGCGTTGATCTACGCGCCCCTGCTGCTCTTTCTGATCTTCTTCGTCAGCACCGACGAAGTGGTCGTCGGGACGACCGCGGTCATCACCTCGATCATGACGATCCTGCTCAACTTCATCGTCATGGCCGTGATCATTCACGCGGCCTTTCAATCCCTGCGGTCGCAATCGATTTCGATCGGGGCCAGCTTCGCCCTGGCCTGGAGCCGGATTCTCTGGGTGATTCTCCTGGCGATCCTCCAGTCGATCCTGGTTCTCCTGGGATTGGTGCTGCTGATCATCCCCGGGATCATCATCGCCATCATGCTCTATGTCTCCATGGCCTGCTGCCTGGTTGAAAAGCTCGGCCCGTTTCAGAGCATGGGCCGCAGCGCCGAGCTGACCAAGGGCTTCCGCTGGCACCTTTTGGGGGCGCTCATCATCATCGTGGTCATCAATGCCGTCATCTCCGTCGTGCTGCTGATGATCCTCGGCGAGGGCCTGATCGGCAATCTGGTGGACTGGGTCGTATCCGTCCTGGTTTCGGCCTTCCTGTCGGTCACGGTGGCGGTGGCCTACCACGATCTCCGGGTCGAGAAGGAAGGCATCGACATCGAGAAGATCGCGGCGATGTTCGAATAGGCGCGACGGCGCTCACGAACGCGTCTTGGGGTCGCCCGATCCGCGATAGATTTGACTGCGTTCGAGGCGGTTACGGAACTGCGCGTAGAAGGCTGTCAGGAAGCTCAGCGAGTCATTCGGCGGCGGCATGGGCTCGAAGCCGATCTTGCGGGCGATGTTCCCGGCGATCTGTTCGCGCAGCTGGCGGGTCGGCGCATCGTCGGGCCGGCGCAGGACTTCCTCGAGCACCTGCAGGTGCCGGATCTCGTAGCGCCGCAGCTTCTCGTAGAGGGTCGAGGGTGCGATGCCCAGGACCTTCGACGCGTCGCGCTTGGTGCGCACGGCGCCGAGCACTTGGGTGATGTATTCGCGCTCCACCTCTTCGAGCGAGCGGAACTTGAGCAGGCTGTCCGCGGAGCGCCGGCGCAACTCTGCGGGGAGGTGCTTCGGCGAAATGGGCTTGGTGCCGGCCCGCGCCGCGGCGCTCTCGAGCACGAGGCGTAGCTCGCGCACGTTGCTGGGCCACGAGTAGCCGAGCAGGTGCTCTTCCCAAAGAGAATATAAATTTATTATACCACGATATCCGACAATTAAAATCTTACCAAAAGGTAAATAAACAAGGACTTTAGGATAACAAACTCTTTTTAGAAAAGAAAGTTGACGGAGAGACTTGACGGAGGGAAGTGAGTGTCCTTGGTCTTTTTATGAAAGGAAATATGTCGACAAGGACGGGAAAAGGCTAAAATTCGATTGTTGGGTGCGTGCCAAAATAGATCCAGAAACCAAACTCCCTTCTCCCAAGAGGTTTCCTATGTTCAAAAATGTAACCGAATATTACAAGCTTACATAAGAGCAGATGCAACATAAAATAAAACAGAACAATTTGAATAAATATCGAAATAAACCCGAATTTCTGAATAATAAAGAAATGTAAGTCAGAAACGGATATACAAAGCTTTACTTATCAAACGACAACCTTAATAACTAATAGATTGAAAATTGAATTTTAAAAAAGGGGTACAAAGGGGAGAAAGCGCCATTTGTTTAAAATTTAGGCAATAAAGATGACGCCTTTTTCTAAATTCGTACTAGATTTAAAACCAGACAAAATGAGTCTAAAAATTGTTTCACCTTGGCCCCCACCCAAAACTACATTTCTAGACACGTTCTTGGGCGCAAAATTTGAAGTGGGTTTCACTTAAAATATGACTGCAAAATTTCGAGTCATACGAGAAGTGACTTATTTGCAGGTAAAGGGTAGCCCCATTTCCCAATGATTAGGTATGATGGTAATAAATTGAAGCGCTTTAAATGTGTTATTACACAGTATAATCTGCATTAAAATCTCTTGGCTTTATGTAAAGGGGTGTTCACATGCGTGTCTAGCTAGAATCCCATGTCTAGACATGTGTCGGGCCAGAAACCAATGTCTAGATAACTACCGTTCACAAGTAAAATTTGGTGCTTGGCTAAGTAATTTATAGCTAAGCATCCAGTTCGAGACTCTAGAACTCAAAGATTATGATTTTCGACTATAGCCAATCAGAATGTTTCAAGTTCCACTATTTTCATTATCTATGTTTAAATATTTAAATTGAAATTTAATTTTTTCATCAATAATTGTTTTTTTTTTGTTTGTTTTTTTTTTCATTTTAGGCCAATATGCAACCCTAGACATAATAGTGAAGCACAGTAAATTTGGTGCTTCGCTAAATAAGTTACAGCTAAGCATCCAGTTCTAGACTCAGAATGTGTCAAGTTCCACCATTTTCATCATCTATGATTAAAATTTTTATGTTTTTTTTCATTTTAGGTAAATATGCAACACTACACATAATAGTGAAGCACAGTAAAAGTGGTGCTTGGCTAAATAAGTTACAGCTAAGCATCCAGTTCTAGATTCTAGAACTCAAAGTCTATGAAATACGACTATAGTCCATCAGAATGTGTTAAGTTCCACTATTTCCATCATCTATGTTTAAATTTTAAATTGAAATTTAATTTTGTTTTCTAATTAATTGTTTTTTTTTTATTTTAGGCAAATATGCAACACTAGACATAATAGAGAAGCACAGTAAATTTGGTGCTTGGCTAAATAAGTTACAGCTAAGCATCCAGTTCTAGACTCTAGAACTCAAAGTCTATGAAATTCGACTATAGTCCATCAGAATGTGTCAAGTTCCAACATTTTCATCATCTATGATTACAATTTTTAAATTGAAATTTAATTTTTTTTTCATCATTAATTGTTTTTTTTTTCATTTTAGGCAAATATGCAACCTAAAATTTTAGTTCGTATATTCGCAGCAACGTCAGACTGTTTTTCAGTATATGATTCTGAATATCCAATGTAATCCTTTGCAAGCATAGGCTTACCTTTGATTTCAGCTTTAGTCACTAACATATCTTTTTCTTGGTCGGTCAGAATGTAGTGATTTTGTCGATTCAATCTCTTTACGTCATCTGCGCTGGCCGTAACGGATCGATAACAATATTTCACAAAGTAACCATCGTTATCAAGTAACTCAGTTGTAATTACTGCTCTTCGAATTACAAATCTGAATTCTTTTGGTAATATGTCGTAAACGACAAATCTATCTTTGGATAAGGCATTAAATTGTGGAGGCATATTTGCAAACACATATATTCCCACAGGTTGTCGCCATTCGTAAACTGAATAACTCCCAAAGGTTGATGGTAACCTTTTATTTTTTATTTGTTCTACGATGTAATAAAAGCCATCGATATATTTTCCTGGAACCTGACGAGTCATGTCAAAGAAAACATTAGGTGGTTCCTTGCCGTGTATAGCCTCAAACTGCATCGCCTCAATATTTACGGCCTTAGCCATAGCTCGAGGCTCGTCAATCGCCACCTGTATACCGTGAGCCAATTTACCCATTAACGAAACAAACTTTGATTTACCAGACCCTCCGGCGAAGTCGTTGATAATAACAACAGACCTATCGTCGGCTGGGCCTTCAATCTTTGGTATCAAATATTTCTGATACGGGTAGGCGCTTTTGTTTAATGTTCCTTTCCCAAGTGAAACTCCATCTTTTATTTTTTCGATTCATTTCATTTTTCCTATCGGAGTGAAACCAGGGAAGATTCTGGAAAAGACAGCATAGCAAAAAAAGAACCTCTCCTCCTATTCTAGATATATTTGAGGGAACGGAACATCGGAACACGATTTTACGACTTAGCCTTAAGTACCGGGAATCCGATATTACGTCCTAAACTGTTCCAATAACTCGTTTTTAGTGAGAACATGTTCCCACCTGTTTCTCTATCTTAGTCACTAAAAAAGCTACTTTCCGATCGGTTAATAATTATCCCTCCAAAACCTAGTATTATGGCACAAGCCAGACAAAAGTCTCGGCTTTGGAAAGCAGCTCCGAAAATAGCACTAGCTTCGCCCACAAATAAACCTTTTGTTCCTTCTGATAAAGGTTTAAATCCAGGTTTCTTAGCTGGTACAGATTGTACTGCTTCAGAATTTATGGTTGATACTACTTGATATGAATCTGCATATACAGGAGCTGTTAATAGTAAGTAAACAAAATTGATAGACATAGAAATCTGAGTACATCTAATCAAATCTCTGTCAAATTCTTCTCGATTTTTATTTACTTTTTTAAATCTAGTAATTTTTTATGTCCTAATAATAGCACTAAATTCTTTAATTACCAATACTTGAAGATTTGTAAGAATAGTTTCAATCTCTTTATTTTGCAATGTTTTCTCATTCGAATAAAAAATTAATTGAAGGCATAAACTTGTATAGTTCTTTGGTATTGATTGCCCTTGATATTCATCTAATAATTTTATTTCCGATAAAAATTGTGTACCATTCCAATATAATAGATTTTGAACTTTTTCAAATGAAATATCTTGTTGAATAATAAAAGATAAATCTTTTATTATTTTTGGATAGAAAGAATATTCTTTATAGAATTTTAGTTTATTTATTTGAATTTGCTGTTCAATTAATTGAACAGCAAATTCAAATAAAAGAGGGCAACTAGCCTTCCCCTCCCGTCTTTTCTTAAAAAATAGATCAAAGATCATATAGTGAAAACTCTAGGGTCGACACAACCCCCCAGGGCCCCAGAGCAGGCGTCGTTAGTTATGCCCTGGGGGCATATATGGTTTTTGTGGAAGGGATACTCGCAAAAAAATTAGAGGGCTCATTTGATTGAAAATTGAAAGTTCTAGTTAAGTTTTTGAAAGTCTAAAGAGATTGAGGGGCAATTAGCCCCCCCCCCTCGCCCCCTTTTCTTCAATTGCATCGATACAAATTTTGAGATAGCCATTTTGTTAAAAATAGTTCAAAGGCGATATAACAAAAACTCAGGTGTCGACAAAACCCCCCAGGGCCCGGGGGCAGGCGTTGTAAGTTATGCCCTAGGGGCATGTATGGTTCTTATGAAAGGGATGCTCGTATAAACTTCAGAGATGAATCATTTGATTGGAAATTGAAAGTTCTGGCTCCCGTTTTAAGAGTCAAAAGAGATCCAAGGGCAACTAGCCCCCACCACGACTTTTTTCCCCAAACCCATCCGATAAAATTTTGAGATAGTCATTTCGTTGAAAATAGCTAAAAAGTCCGATAACGAAAACTCAGGTGTCGAAATAACTCCCCAGGCCAGGGAGCAGGCCCTGGGGAGTTTTTAGTGATACCCTGGGGGCATATATGATTTTTATCATATATGCCCGGGATTTATACGCGGGATTTATCATTTATACGCGGGATGCGCGTATAAACTTCAGAGGCGACACATTTGGTTGGAAATTGAAAGTTCTAGTTCATTTTTTTTAGGAGGCAAAAGAGATCCATGGGCAACTAGCCCCTTCCACAAACCCATCCGATGAAAATTTTTGAGATAACCATTTTGTTAAAAATAGTTCAAAGGCCAGATAAGAAAAATTCCAGTGTCAATACGACAACCCAGGGCATGGGGCGTTGTAAATTATGCCCTAGAAATAGTTATGGTTTTTATGGAAGGGATACTCGCATAAACTTCAGATAGGGCTTATTTGAATGGAAATTGAAAGTTCCAGTTCACTTTTTAAGAGCCAAAAGAGATCAGAGGGCAACTAGTCCCCCAATGCTCTTTTTTCCTCAAACCCATCCAATACAAATTTTGAGATAGCCATTTTCGTAAAAATAGCTCAAGGGTCAGGTAAATAAAAGAACTCCGGTGTCAACACAATCCCTCAGGGCCCGGGGACAGCCTCTGTAATTTATGTCCATTAACTCTTTCGCTCCGAATGATTTGACATGTTTCCTCAAAACTTTAGTGTATGCTGCCATCAATCATAGCCATGCTTTAAAAAAGTGACCCGTCTCTCTACCCTCAATCTCGAAAGGGAACTTGTATAGAACTATCGAGGCAGGAGAAAGAAGGACTATAAATAGATAATAGGTTTGACAGTCGTGCCATGCGTATTGTGATAAATCAACATTAACTAATATCAGGTATTACATCAAGTTTTCAAATACAGTCCCAACACTTTGACTAATTCTGACGACTGACAGTGGAACATACTCTAGATAAGCTGCTATGGTAAAAGGCTCTCTTATGTTAAGTTGGATGTTCTGATTTAAATTTAAAAGTAGTTGACACTCTTAATCAGTTTGGTTGCAATAGGTTCCCCCCGTTTATAAATATATATTAAATTGTAGTAAACCCAGTCGTTAACTGTAGCAATACAATTATTCCTTGATAATTTTAAAAGCCGTAGGCGCATTCTGCGGCGGTTCGAGGTCGTGAGGCACCTCGAAGGCGGTCGAAGTTAGGAACTGAACCTCACTCGCGGCGGCCGATTGCGAGTCTGCCGCCTTTACCTCTGCACCTGACCCGAGGGCAGGAGTTGCCAGTACCACCAGCGCAATCGGCGCCAGTAGTCCGAGGACGAGGGGTCTTATGGAATGGTCGAGGCAATTGAGTCTCACGTTTCTCTCCTAAGAGTTCGGGCCGGCGTCGATAGTCGCCGGACAAAAACTTGAGCCTTCAAGACTGCTCTCTGCGTATCCCTCCGTGTGTTCGTGACCCCGGAAAAGGTGTTCCTGCTCGAGGGAAATGATCGAAGGTCAAGTGGAAGCGATGGCCGCTTGTGCCGTACCGGGGAGCTGTCTTTTCTAAACTTATCCAAGAAAGCTGCAAAAACATCAGTCAGCTCAGCCGAGAGAGAAGGCGCAGCAGAACGCCATTTGCTCTGCCGAAAAGGCTTGTTCGCATCTGCCGGTCAATTGCGATACATAGTTGCAAATAGACTCTCATTTGGCAATTGCTAATTCGCACGACGGCCGATGAGAACACATACTTGTGTCCCAGGCTTGTGCTCGTACATGTACTGGAACGTTTGAAAACTATCTCTGAATCATAGAACCGAAGAGAGCAGCTTTCGGTTCAGTTTTCTCAGATCCTGCAACACTTTAGTGGCACGCGGAGGGCTGGTTTAGAACGCGCTCCCGGATTCAAACAGATAACAGAGTTTGCTATCGGGCGGATCGGTGAGCAGTGTTGGCACGCCCAAAGAATGTAGCTGACGGTTTTTTTCCGGGACGGCGTCCAGCAGACGTCGGAACCGCGTAAGCTGGAAATCGACCTCTGTTTGGAGTGACTGATAGGCCTCCCGCTGCTGGTCGGTTGGCTGGAAATCCCCCGCTCCGACCAGCCCGCCCAGATAGACGAGCTGCTCGACCAATCGTGCCGGGAACCGCGCGAGATCCTCTCCGTAGCCCGTGATCTTCATCTGAAAGAGCGCATCCTCGACGGACAGAAGCTCGCAATCGAAACCACGTATCAAGGACAGGGCCTCCGGTTTTTTCACCCAGGCCAGCAACTGCTGGAGCTGGAAACGGAGGAACTCGATGACGTTGATATCTTCGACGACCATTTCCAGGGCGCTGCGAATCTTCCAGCTAAGCTCGTTCTGAAGCCGGAGCTCGTGCTGGAGCTGGGCGTCGCTCAGCTCCGGACGCGCGGTCGGGTCTCTCAGGATCTGGATTGGGCGGGTCTGCTTGAACGAAAAACCGTCAACGATCAGCTCGACGCTGTAGCAACCGGGCAGGACCATCAGGGAGAGGCTGTTGCCCACGATCGGATTGCTGTAGGGGCGGATTCCGCTTGGACAATAGACTGTGCCTTTCTGATTGTCGGGATTGGTGCGCAGCATGATCGGTGTCGTCGGGTTGCCAAGCAAATCCCACCAAACTCGGTTGATGCCTCTTGTGCCCTGGTGGTCGGAAATCGTTCGGACCGGCCTATCGTTCTCGTCCAGGATCCTGATGGTCACCTTTGCTTCAGCCGACTTCAGATAGAAGGTGATCGGCACGTGGCTTTCGGGGTCGGTCCCAAGGGTCGGGTCGTTGTCATGCGCGATGCTGCTTGGTTGAGCGAGGCGCGTCTGGAAGCGATAGGCCGGCCGTGGCATGTCGAACAGATAGGCATTCGCCGTACCCAGGTTCGTGAGCTCATAAACTTTTTTTTTCCCCGGTAGGAGATTAGTAGATGCTCCAAATTCTGATGAGATCGAGCTCTCAAAGCATATTTAAGGCCTAATTATTTTAACACTTCTAAAATGTTGTTCAATTCAGTCTGAACTCAAATAACCTCCCACTGCCCCTTTATTTTGAGCAACCATTCACTTCAGAGTACATTCACGAATATGTGCTTAGAACGGTCAAGAAGGGAGTATGGTTTTCAGTTTTATTGCATATAGACTTTTTAGTGCAAAATCGAAGTTTCGGTTTGGATGCCTAACTAAAAATAAGGGTGAATGTGTAGTAGGTATTTTCTTCTGCTCAATATGGGTGTGAGGCCCAGCCTCTTGAAAACTGGAAAATCATTGCTTGGGGATACCTATTCTTATGCCTTCAGCCTCCCCCTCCCCAGATTATCCATAGTGTTTCAAACGATTGTAGCAAAGGAGCTGGCACAGACAATTAGAAACCTCATTCAGATAAAGGATTGCACTTGTTTCGGATTAACGACGCTTCTTGACTACTAAGGTCCTTGCTTCAGCCCTGCAATGTGTTTCCAAGACTCGGTTCAACCTCTGGCAGCTGAAAGATTTTAATTACAAGTCCCCTGTTCTAAGCTGGAAAAATGATCAGACTCAGTCCACGTAGAAAATAATCAGTGCCACATGTCATAACTTGTATATTACGAGAGAGTAAGGACCTTATAAGGATTGACCAGTTTAAAGGGTGTATTCACGTTTGGGTTCGTTTTGCTCTCCAGTTATAATGTTTTCTATAATTTATGTGATTTAAACACATTAAAATTGAAAAATTAAATAAGAAAAAAAAATGTATTTTCGCGTTAGTAAACAGGCGTTAAAATGTAACAAATATTGGCAAAAATTGGCGTGTTAATGTTTGATTTATAGAACGAATTCTAGCCCATAGTAACTACAACACTATTACGTAATTCAAAACGTCAAGTTAAGTTTTTTGCAACACTAAGGACCAAATGAAAACACGTTTTAAATAAGAAAATTTTAAAATAACAACATTATAAATCAGATGGATAAAATAAGGTCCAAGCGACAATTAGAGTCCATTGCTGCATTAAGGCCTGAGTGAAGCAAAACATCAGATCAGAAGAGTCAATAAACAAAATATTTCCAGTTCTTAAAAAGAAAATTAATCTTCTCTTTTCAAAATTTACCAACAGAACTGATTCATATAATGAGACAAAAACTTGAAGTCGAAAGTGATTGGATGATAGTACATCATATATATGATTGTGCAACAGAATAAAAGCTGGTTCTCTGGGGTAGAGTACCGTATTTGACTGATTTCGTTGCCTGAAACTATGTAGCTGATTTTTACTATTAGTCTCCAAAACAAAGTAAAGCTTTTGAGAAAAACTCAATTTTCCATAACAGTTGGATTTTGTTGGCTAAAACTGATAGAGTCTTTTACTACATGTTAAAGTACCATTTTCAATAGAAGTTGGTCCTCACGATTTACATGCAAATGAGAGAGGTTCCGAGACTTGTTCACAACCTTCATGAAATTGCTTACATTTTTGGGAGACACAAAATCTTCTGCTACCTTGGTGCAACTATTCAAATTGCGCACTTGATGAGGAGCGCTAGCGGGTATGAAAATGGCGTCTCCTAAGAACTGGACAATAGTGTACCCCTTGATATTGTATTCATTTCTTATACGTTCTCTTAGATTTTAATCCAAAAAATTACTTTGAAGACACCGGCTTGGTTGCCGTCAAATCGCCTAGTCATAGGTAAGTGAGAGGTCTTCAGTCGTTGGTAGGGACTGGCAAGTGAGAATGGCCCCTTTGGCAATGTCACCATCTTCCAACGCCATTCGCGCGCGCATCTGGACTGCGCCACTGTTCATGCTTGCCCGACAAGTGCCACAGACGCCGGATTGACAGGAAAAAGGGGGTTTCAGGTCCGCGGCCTTAACCGCCTCTAGCACAGTCTGCCCTTTGGCAATGTCGACGGAATGTGTCGTGCCGCCCAATGTCACCTCTGCCGTTGCGGCCATACCTTCGATGCTGGTGCCCGGTTCTGCCGTGCCGCCATAGCTTTCCATGTGAATGCGGTTTGCGGGCACATCGAGGGATAACAGCGCCTCTTTCACAGCCCTGTTCATCCCGCCGGGGCCGCAGATGTAATACTGGGCGTCCTGCGCATAGGGCGGGTTTTTGGTGATCAGCGCCTCGATGGCCTCTTTACCGATGATGCCTTTGCGCCAATAGTCAGCGCTCGACCACCAGCTTGGCTTGGAAAAGACATGATGGATCGACATGTGATCGGGGTTCGCGTCCCAGAGGGCGCTCAACTCGTTTTCCAGCATGATGCTTTTTTCATTGTTGTTGCCGTAGGCCAGATGCGCGAACGAGTTTGGTTCCGCTGCCATCACCGAGCTTAGCATCGCGTACAAGGGCGTGATCCCGGAGCCTGCACCAAAAAAGTAATACGTGCGACGCGATGTTGCGCCGGGGTCAAGGCAGAAACCTCCAAAGGGCGGCATCACGTCGATCAGATCGCCCTTTCGCAGCGTGTCGTTGATATGGTTGCTGACCGCGCCGCCTTTGACCCGTTTCACGGTGACCCGCAGGGGGTCGCCGGTGAAGTGCGGGGACTAGATCGAATAGCTGCGGCATTGTTCCTCCCCGTCGATCAGAAAGCGAAACGACAGGTGTTGGCCCGCGCGCCAGGCGAATGTATCGCGCAAAGCGGCCGGCACGTCGAACATGATGGTCTTGGCCATGCCGCCGATTTCCTCGCGAGTGTCCAGAACGCTTAAAGGATAAAAGTCACGCGCGTTCATTCAACTTCTCCCAACCACTTCAGAACGACTTTCTGGTGTTGGGTCACCGGGCTTTCGCCAATAGCGGCGGGGCCTGTTTCAAAATATGGAGATTTCAGTGATTTCTGCTGCTGTTCACAGGCATAGATGTCTTCACCCGTGAAGTCGCCCGCGACCATCGGGTCATCTTCGCCCATGGCGTCATGTGCTTGGTATTTGCCGCTGAGACCAAACTTAGTCCAAAAGTTCGAAGACCGCATTTCCTGCTTGGCAAACTCCCAGCCAGAACTGTTCGAGACGCGGCCGCGATTGGTCACGCGGGTCAGTTCGGGGCCGAGCGGTTCGATGATGAAAATGTTCCAGCCTTCTTCAGACCCGGCTAGCCCGATCCCGGGGAACAACATGGGAACCCAGGCGCCGTTGATGTCTTTCGGGATCACCCGTGGTGCAATAAGCTTTTTGTCCTGATCTTTCAGGTAGTCGTCCACCGGAGGCTCCCAGAACATATAATGGGGGCCTTCCCAGCGATACTTGGCGGCCTTGTGATCATACATCTTCAGTGTGTTCGAATGCAGATGGCTCAGGTGATAGACGTCGATGTAGTTTTCGACGACCACCTTCCAGTTGGCTTTGATTTCATAGCTGGTGTTCAGCTCTTCATGGGCGTGTCTCTCTTCTAAAACTTTGGAAAAGATACTGAGGGGCTGAGCCCCCCTTTTAACAAATTATTATGTTGTTCAAAAGTTTCTCCGTTTGCAGAGCAAAAAAAATTAGGAGAATGTCACCTGCAAATTACAATTCTACACACCTTTGGTGTAAGCAGTCCGGATTAAGAAGGTGGGAGGCATGGGGCCCACTTGAAAATGAGACCCCCTTTTCAACTCCTTTTATTACATAAACCACAGAATATTACCTTTTTATTAATAGGCAATTTTAGATAGAAAACATTTAACGGTGGCAATTCTTCCAATTCTATAATATGCAGTCCAACAGCACAAAATGAGATTACGTTGAGCTTATGGAATTTATTTACACAGAGGAAAAATGCTCTTACGATTTCTTAATTTTTCATGAAAATAAATATTTTAAACTAACAAGTAGGCATGCTAAACTTAAGAAAATTGATTGAGTTTTAACCATTAAAATCTAGATACTTTCGTGATGTTTGTGTAGCAAAGTGGCTGATGTTGTCATTGGAGTCAACCTCACAAACTATATCTGACTAGATGCTTACGATTAGCCACGTTGACGGTCGTTTCTTCTTCATGGATTTCCGTAATCGGTTCAGAGTTAATTCGAGTTCTGAGATGAAGCTTTCGCCGCTGCAGTTTGATACGATCAAAATAAGGCATATCGCTAGAGCTATCTAAATATTTAGGAAAGTATGGTCATGGCATCCTCTAGGTTTGGTATATCTATGGAATTGAGACGAACACTGCGGGATGTGAAACCCAAAGTAACTAAAATTTACAGTTGGATTTAATTATCGTTACATTACATATGAATGTATATATATATATATATATATATATATATATATAGCCTCGATGGCTCAAGCCTCAATGGCTCAATGGTTAAGGTGTTGGTTTAGTAACCATGAGGTCGTAGGTTCGAGCCCGGTCAGCGCCCATAAATTGCAAGCTATTGTGGTAACGCTCCAGTCTTTGAAAATTACATTTATATATATATGTATACTTATGATAATGTTAACTGATGATATGCTGCTATTCATTGTTGCAATGATGATGATTGTGATTACAAGAATGATCTTCATTACAATAATGATTATCATGATTAGCTTTACCGTCTTTGATACGAGACTAGGTCTTTCAAGTACCGACAGTAAATAGGAGATCTTGAACAATAATTATCACACATTACTCCAAGCGATTTTTTATCCAGGACTTAATCTATATCTCTTGAGTCACTTGTATACGCTATGACTGCTCTGCTACGAGGTTCTTAAAACTAAAAATTATGATGTTGTTTTTACTTGGTCTAATGAATCTTACACATCCAAATGGCCTATACAAAAGTATCGAACTTTTAACATCGAAGTGGCATGCCACGTGTCACATCCGTGCCACTCGAGAAACGGATCAGACCATTTTTAAAATCATGCCACGTGGCACAGTTGCTTTCCAGCCACTCAGGATAGTATTTGCTCAAATCACGTGATCAGCTTGGCATTGTGATGACTAGTTTAAAGGCTTGCTTATCTGTTTCTGTTTGTTTGGATGAGTACTCAACTGTCAACACTTTCACGAAACCATGGGCGAGTCCAGTTTGTTTAGTTAGGCTTTAAGGTTATCGACCCATGCTAAAGGTTTATAGTTAGGTAGCGCAACAGATAACAATTTTGTCTCTTTTCTCGTTTAACATTATTTTTATGAATTCAAACGTTGACCACCCAACTGCCATCTAAACAAGATAAAGTGCCTTTGATTCCATTGGAAAAGCAAGAACGGGTCATGGCCCTCCGACACGAAATATCCTAGTGCCCAAAGTGCCTCTTCGGCGACGAGAAAAGCAAAGCAAACATCCATAATGATTCGAAAAAAAAAACAACCCAGAAAACTTGTTCCCATCGTGTCTTGCCTTTCTTCAAGTAGATGCAGACATATTTTATTTTGAGTGGATCCTCTACCAGGTTTCTGATTTAATAAAGTACAAATGTGCAATAGATGAAGCATAGTGATGGGCAGAAGAGTGATTTTTTAACTGTTAATCGTAAGGACGAAGGTTTTATCCGCACATTAAAAATACTTTTCAACTGTGTAACACCAATTCAGAAACATATCTCTCCAATGTTTCAGAGATCTGAGGCCTTCCTGCAATCTCTCAATCAAAGACCCTTGAGGAGCAGTGGACTCAATTTTGCAGCTAGCTTAAATAACCAGGAAAACAATAAATAACCAACTCAATAAATGAATAAAGGGCAGCTGGTAGTGCAAGGTCAATATCCCTCAATTTAGGCTACCCGGTAGAGAACCAAGCCATGAGGTAGGCTAAACTGTCCAGTAGGACTGCCTCTCGTGAATCATGGAAAGAATCTGTCATCAATGAGAACAGATACTACATCCATTCCTTGCCAAAAGACCTCCCTGTCCCTCACCTTCTATGGCCCTGGCAACTTTATGTTTCTTCTGTCTAGCAAACTAATTGATAGCTTACCTTTGAGCAAAATTGTAAAAATATATAATCACAGTGAACATAGTAAGATTGAGGCCTGGGAAAAGCAGCTAATCAAACAGTATGTGTTCTTTATATCATCAGTCTCTGTGTACAACCTGATACTGATGCGTTTTACTGCCAATCTGGGTCGGTCAGCAATACACATACCACTGGGTCTTCAGTACTTGCATTATGAATGAATGCCATTAAAGCCACCAGCATTTTCACAACAGCTATTTTACAATTTGTTCTCAACAGTACCAAAAATCTCTCACTTTCTGTCTATTTGTTCTTACTTTTTTGAAGACAAGGCTTGTAAACCTTTTCACAAAAAGATATCTTGTGAAAACGTATAGAAATCTTGAAGAGCTCTTTTTAACAAATTGGTGAACTCCATGGTATAGTAAACCAAACGGCAGGTATGCAACCAAATCTAATGCGTCTATGTGTTCACTTCAGTATGCCATACATATGTGATATAGGAGAATAATGAGCTACAGTGGAAAATGAATGAGCAAGGATGAGAAAAAGGGCAAGGAGAATAAAGAAGAGGACAAAGAAGACAAAGGGAATGTAAACAGGACAATGTGGAGGACCAGAAGGATTAGAAGGAGGTGGAATGGACGATAACATGAGCAAGGAAGGTGGTGCAAAAGAGGAAGAGAATGAGGAGAATGAGAAAGAAGTGGGCAGGAAAGGTGATATTGATTGTTATGATGCTTATGATTAGGATGACATTTAAGAGGGGAAAGATGCTAAAGCTGACAATGATGATGATGATGATGATGATGATGATGATGATGATGATGATAATGATGATGAAGATGATGATGATGATGATGATAATAATGAATGATGATGATAATGATAATGATAATGATGAAGATGATGATGATCATGACGATGATGATGATGATGATGATCATGATCATGACAACAAAGAGCAGAAAATGTAGTTGACTTTCTATGTAATTAATGACCTTCACTACACAGATATAAAATATCATAGACACAGGCATTTCAATATGCAAAAGAATTGTTGCCAGTGACACAGAGTGTGATGTGATAAGTATATCAAATAAATAATTATCACCTGCAAATATCTAATGAAGTCTTCTTTCTCCGCAGCTTTTCTTATAAGCTTGTACTCAAACTCTGTTCTTTTCTTAATGATGATCCTTAAAAGAACATATAATTCTTGTCAATGTAACAAGTAATAACTGAGTAATTCTGTAAGTAGTATGCTGTCAAACGATATGTTCTTTATTTACACAACATTTGTAAACAAAATTCTATGTAGTCATTTTTTCTTCTCCACACACACCTGCATACCTTTAAAGCTAACCATGGAAACATGTTTTTGTTAATATCAGAAAATAAAGGTAATACGGGATTTGTCAAAATCACCACTGAGGATGAAGGATGTTCTTACAAACATGGCTGGGATCAACAAATTAAAAGTTGAGGTGTTTCTTCTCGTAGTTTTGATAACTAAATGTTACCAAAAACGGAAGTTCTTCTCAGACATGAAATGTTTCTAAGACAAGTAGTTAAACATCTGTTTGAGTAATAACAGCAGGTTGATGGCATAGGACAGAGCTATTCAATTAGGCACTCCATTGGACTGTATTTCATTACTGATATCTTGAACCAGACAAGACATTTCCTGCTATCAATAAGGGAGAGAGGGTAGTGACAACTTTCAAATTAACAAAAACAAGTATAAAATGACAAGTATGAATTAGAAAAGCCATTAGAAACAGCACTTTGTTGTTTCCCTTTCATTAGCGCAAGACAAAACAAATCAGTACTGAAATCAGTCTCATGAAATATGTTTTTGGCTAAAACTCAAGCTGTGCCACTTGGTTATTGTTTCTGTGTCACATTTGACCTGCCAGCTGCAAACTGAATTGACCTAGCATATGGTATCAAGAGCATGATTCCTCTCTATCGTGAGGTATTCACAACTTTGACCAGAAAAACATTTCACAAATCAAGTCAACAAAGCAAATAATTCTGGGCATTACTCTCGGTCAAGTCAGGGTTGTAAGCTTGAAAATAATCGTTCATTCATCTCTGGGTGTTTTCACGCATACAATGTAAAGAATAATTGTATATAGGTACTGTACGGTGATTCTTCACCATAATTTTCTACTTCCTCTTATGTGTTGCATTGTATACCTCTAATTCTGTTCCCATTCATAAGCTTCTCAGTTAATCAATATAAATACATTGACAGCACACTTTTAAGCAACTTCACTGCTTGTGAATTCTCAAATGCCTTTTAAAATGGCCTTGAGTCAACTTTTCTCTGCAAATGCTGAATCTTTGCCAGTAGCACCTCATATTCTTCTCCTTAAAATATGGATACAGCTTTCAGTCTCCAAGCTTCCTCTTACATTAGGTTGGGTATGTTCTTTCTCCCACAGGATGATCCTCTTGACAGACCTTGGTCCCACTCACTTGGCCAGTTTCTAAAATTATCATTGCATCCTCCCTAGCCAGTATAACTTCCATTACATATATATATATGTATATATATATAGCGTAGAACAATATGCTGTATATGGCATTCGTTAGCAGAGTGCTCAATACAAAATTGTAGAGCAATATAAATAAAGTTATATACGCAGAGAGAATATAATGCTAGTTGCGACTATAGTTTCATGTTTCCAATCATCAGGCAACTGCCCGTGTGCGGCTGCTATATGTCCATAATCCCCGGGGAGTCGATCAGAAAAAATCATTAATAGCAGCCTTGAGCTGCGAAGTAACGGTTACTTCCAAAGTACCTTTGAATGTGCCTAGCACGTAAGTTCTATATATTTTATATGCCACAGGTGTGATTGTAGTATCGGCTTGTAGTATCGGTCATGCTCCGTTCAAGAAATTATAAATTTCGACCGCATCTTTCTTAGGACAGAGAATGGTCTTGCATTTCTTATCACTGTATGTCGTGTTAATCAAGGTCAAAGTAGTAGTAGTAATAGCAGTAGTATAAGTAGCAGTAATAGTAGTAGCAGCAGCAGTAGTAATAATAAAAGTAATAATAATCATAGTACTAGTAGTAGTTACAGTAGTGGCAGTATTAGTGGCAGTAGTAGTAGTAGTAGTAGTAGTAATAAAAGTAACAGCAGCAGCAGCAGCAGTAGTAATAATAATTATACTAGAAGTAGTAGTAGTAGTAGTAGTAGTAGTAGTAGTAGTTGTAGTAGTAGTAGCAGCAGCAGTAGTAGTAGAAGCAGTAGTAGTTGACGTTAAGTAGTAGTAGTAGTAGTAGTAGTAGTAGTAGTAGTGCTTATTGTTGTTGTTGTTGTAGCAGCAGCAGCAGCAGCAGCAGCAGTAGTAGTAGTAGTAGTAGTAGTACTAGTAGTAGTAATAAAAGTAACAGCAGCAGCAGCAGTAGTAATAATAATTATAGTAATAGTAGTAGTAGTAGTAGTAGTAGTAGTAGTAGTAGTAGTAGTAGTAGTAGCAGTAGTAGTAGTAGTAGAAGCAGTAGTAGTTGACGTTAAGTAGTAGTAGTTGTAGTAGTGCTTATTGTTGTTGTTGTTGTAGCAGCAGCAGCAGCAGTAGTAGTAGTAGTAGTAGTAGTAGTAGTAGTAGTAGAAGTAGTGGCAGTAGTAGTAGCAGCAGCAGTAGTAGTAGAAGCAGTAGTAGTTGACGTTAAGTAGTAGTAGTAGTAGTAGTAGTGCTTATTGTTGTTGTTGTTGTAGCAGCAGCAGCAGCAGCAGCAGTAGTAGTAGTAGTAGTAGTAGTAGTAGTAGTACAAGTGGAAGTTATCTTTCGACCCCTGGCTATTCACTGACCTTTGGAATGGTTTCATCGACCCATGCGTGTGTGTGTATGTGTATGTCAACTCTATATTGATGATAAATATTTTTATCCTCATATTGGAACTTGTAGCAAAATCATTGCGTAACTTTTATATGTTGGTGTATGACCAATGTAATACGGTTCAACCCACTTTGGGTATAATGAAAGTCCACCAACTCTTCAAAAATGTATCATTTGTTTTCTCTGTTGCTAAAAGCTTAAAGTCCTTTCCATTGCCAACGGGCGTTAGATGAAAGTCTAATTTGACAATTCAAAATTCTTTTAGCATGCAAATATATAACTGTGTCAAAAAAAAGTCTGTGACAAGGGACAGTTTCTCCTCTATAACGTGATCCATCGAGAGAGTTAACTTGGGAGAAATTCTTATGGGTGACGATTTAATTAATTATCGGTTCCTTTTAAAGTAGAATACTTCAATTATGTGTAACTGGTAGCAATTCATCAATCTTGTAATTTTCTAATGTTTATATTCACCATGTAATTATGCGCTCTTAAATGTATCTCGTTGGAATCCCAAATGACAGATAGATGAATTCATAAATAGGAGCTGACGCAGTTAGTTTAATACCAGGGGCATGATTATCAAAATTTAAATTAATCTTACCCTTTGCCGGCACTGTGCGAGTTGTACTGGATAAGTTAATATGGTTGCGACCGCCTTTGCAAGCCCACCAATTACAAAGTACTGGAAACTCGATAATCTCTACAAGAATCAATAAAATATGATAGTAAAAACAGTTGAGAAAGTCAGACACGTTATCAAAAGTAAAACGCCAAATATAGAAACTTTATGGACAACGTTTCGTCTTTATGGACAACGTTTCGTCTAACAGACTTCTTCTAACAGACGTTTAGCCAATGTTCAGTAGTGACCTGAAGAAGTCTGTTAGACAAAACGTTGTCCATAAAGTTTCTATATTTGGGGTTTTACTTTTGATAACTTGTCGGTGGACTATTCACCTTTCATTCACAAAGTCAGACAACGTTAATTTGGCTTACAAACTGAAACATGCTCACACAATCCAAGAAAAAGAGGGTGAGAGAAAAAATGTAGAATCATTAACGTAATGTAAATGGAGAAAACATGAACTAAAATTACGAAATTATGTCCGCTACAGACTTAGCATTACCTCTAAGGAACTTATCATCGAGAAACGAGGATTGGAAATGAAACGTTTTCAAAAGACTCCGTAGAAACTGAAAGAATGCCACTACCGGGATTTGAACCCGTGACCCAAGCATCCGCAGCATGTACTCTACCAATTGAGCTAAATGGATCCTTATGTTAACACACTCTATTTCTCTAGTTGCCACACTATCTCACTAGCATCTACCATTGGATATCGGCATTAAGCTCTAAGCAATTTGGAAACTAGTCACCTCTGTGCTAAATGGCTTCACCAAAGAAAGATTGCCATCCGGTCGATTAATTGGTCAGAGCCCTAAAACTTGAAAAATATCACTTAAAAGAGAGTTATCAAAATACGCGTGAATGGTATCGGACTAGTTTTGTTGGAAATGTACTAGCATTTTGCTTATCTAAATGGGGTTTTGAAACAGACCAACGGAAAAGTTAGGAATCCTTTTTGTGGTAACCAAACGATCTCTTCCAATAGTTACCATTCAATCTCAACTCTTTAAAGCAATTGGTCAGGGGTTAGCCTTTTCTGCCTCATTTTCAGCCCACGCTGTCTAATATTACTGTCACAAGCATGCAATCGATACTACCTCTATGAAGAACATCTACGCATTTAAACTAATATAACATCGATGAACACCCGGCATTATTCAAATGGAAGTTACAAGTATGATTTACTAAGAATAGCTCTGTAATATACAAAAGGATTTCCTGAAGCAAAGATGATTTCAATCGATACGGTGTGGCTATTAATCAACAATCGACATGAAGTACTCATAGAAGCATTTACATCAGCCTCTCTTCCAAAATGAGCGCCAGTCTCTATTTGGCTAAACTAGGCAAATGGTTAACAATTTGAATAAAATTATATCTCATCCTTTTCAGTAGATTTATTGTACCAAATTCTTTAAAGTATCAGTAAAAGCCCAAAGATTGCCCGGTACGATACAATTCGGTAACGTCTATTATTGTCTGTGAATACTCACCTTGCCTTTGGCAGCTAAACCCGCGCGCAAAATGAATCGCTTGATACCTTCGTATACCATAAAATGGATTGCTGGGTTTCCTGCCAAGAGAAAAGACCCCTGGACACCACTCCAAAGTGCTGAAACCCCTTCTTGCTGACTGATCTTTTTCAAACCATCTACAAATGTTTAAAAAGTCAACGAAAAGAAAGAGCGTAATACTAAAACCAATTTAAGCACCAAAACGCACAGAAATTGAATAATTTTGTTGTAGGTAAGAAAAGCAACTGAAATACAAAAGAGTTCAAATCATTGATCTTTCTAGAGTAAGCAGTATACATCTAGGACCTAAAAAATACTCATTTGGTACATGAAACATTATGAGTTAACCTTCTTTATGCTCCTTTGTACTTGTGATAGACGCTAGCTCCAGCCTAGTTTAGTCAAACATGATTGATGGAAAGACCAAAACAGCAACATTTTAGTAGTTACACAAAAGTTGCTTTAAAAAAAACTTGAAATTGCAGGAAATTGGTGTATAAGTTTCCTGATATTTTGGGGACTTTTGTTTTATCTGTTCCTAAAACTAGGCTATTACAAACGCTCCTTAGATAAGCAAATAAAGTGACCTGTTCGTGATGTATTGCGACATGTTTAATAAAAAAATAAAGTCAACAGCGGTGACAGTCACCATGTATATAGTCATACTTATACTTATTATCATAATACACAGTTTCCTAAAGTGAGCACCACTTATATCCTTATAAACAAACTCCACTCACAATCACTCCACTTTTAGCCTACACCCAACAGAGAAATACTTTTCATACAGTCACATTTCAAATGTACGCTTGTGTTAATGCTTGTATATTTGCTGGCCTTTCATAAATATCTTTCAGCAATGTGGAACAAATGAAGTAGCTTTCCACAGACGTATATAGACGATAGTAGCTTCTGTATCTGAATTGCTCAAAATAGGTTTATGTGCCACGTACAACGTTAATGCATCGATTTCCTAGTTTTGTTGTAGTATGTACAGCATTCAAGAACCTCCGCTTCAAGGTACATCATGCGCCTAATCATCCCTTTCTTCCAACTTCTTGGTGTGACTATAACTGTAGTAGAACGTAGAATATCAATGGGAACGTAACAGTTTTGTAGAAAAGTATATTGGCTTGTGATTGCAAAGCTGCTTCTCGAGGTTTCTAAATCAAAACACTTCGAAGTTTAATGAAAATCCTTTTGAAAAGAACACTAGAGAAATAGAAAATATGTCACCACCGGGGATCAAACCCGTGACCCACGCTTTCGCAACGTACGCCTTACCAACTGAGCTAGGTAACCTACTTGCCTTACCTACTGAGCTAGGTAACCTACTCGCCTTACCTACTGAGCTAGGTTAACATACTCCATTTCTCTATTCGCCACATTAGCTGCCAATTATACACCAGTGGACATCGGCATCCAGCTCGACGCAGTTGGAGACCAACCTCTCTGCGCCATATGACTGTAGTTGACAGTTACCAAATCACACGTCAGACGTCGCTCATCTTACGCGCCGAACC
>JAAAKM020073195.1:30819764-30927469 GCA_010016025.2 Alatinidae sp. Z8VKAUB7J3 | reverse complement strand
GACCAACCTCTCTGCGCCATATGACTTGACCAAAGAAGGACTGACCTCCGACCCGTCTATCTGTACAAATTCATTGAAGTTAGAAAGTATGATCAAGAGAAGATTTGAAATGTTGGTTTGGAAAAGAACATTAGAGACATAGAAAACATGTCCCCACCGGGACCACGCTTTCACGGCGATGAAAATTCTTTTCTAGTCTAATTGTATTTTGACTATAGACAAAGCAGTAGAAGAAGGGAAAAGATAAACTGAGAGGAACAGAGAAGGAAGTGTAATATGGTTGGTTTTCTTCCATCTAAGAATTTTTAAAACAGAAAATTGATGCGTTATGGCATATAATTATCAAAGCCTAATAGTTAATTTAAATGCATGAACCTCTATTGTGCAACCAACACAAAATTCAGATAGACGGGCCTTCTTTGGTCAAGTCACATGCCACAGAGAGGCTGGTGTCCAATTGCGTTGAGCTGGATGTCGATGTCCACCGGCGGATGATGGGCGCTAGTGTGGCGACTAGAATAATAGAGTATTTTAACATCTGAGGCCACCACGCTCAGTTGGTAGAGCACACACCGTGATAGCGTGGGCCACGGTCTTGAGAAAGGGTGGTGACAAATTTTCTATTTCCCTAGTGTCTTTCTATATTGGCAACACAATATAAGTAATCAACGTAACTGGTTACCTGCCAAAGAATGAACAGCAAAGCCTTGCGATAGCCCAAACAATGACACGGAGTTCTCTCTCTCGTCCAAATGCTCAATGTGCTACAAAATATAAAGAAAATACTAAATTAGTACAATTTATCATAATAAAAGACGTAAACTGTAGTCAAAGGTAAAAGCGAAAATTGTTGCAGTTGCTGTACAGGTAATGCAAGAATTCGTTCGCTGATTAACCAACACAATTTACGCTTTCTGTAATAAATCAATTCATCTAACATTATTCTGATACATGGTGAAACATGCTTTAACAATAAACCTGCCGTGTGACAAAACAACAATTAACAAAAAATTGTAGGCTACACAATCTGGCAACCAAAAAATAACGAAACAACTTTGAACCTTCAACAAAATTCAAAGCGAGAATAATTGTAAAATTCCAAGTAAAGAGCAAGCATTTCCGATTCTTCCGAAAATAAAAGTAAACAAGTCGTGAGGATGATTACATACTTCTGCAAGAAGATTTGCGATTTTCTCAAGAATTCCAAGAGTTGCAAGATGCCACTTCCATTCTGACTTTGTAATTAGATCTTTGTAAAGGTTCAAGAATTCAGACGCATGATCTTCTGCGTGATGGATGAAGTCCAGGTACCTAGAGAGGAGAATATTTCTGTCAAAATTTTACTTACTTTCAGATACAATCACTTGTGGCAAAAACACCCCCACAATAAGTAGTGGTGATATGCTAACATGTGACGTCTGTATTTTGCTATTATTGTATTATTATTTTTCTATACACCTATCAATGTGCGACAATGAGCTCTTCAATAATCATTTAGGTACACGCTATCAAAGTCTTCTTAGTTATAGGTCTGCTTGCTAGTGTTGGGGAAAAGGAGCGTGAACTTCGTTATTTAAGTTGTTTCATCCAAAATCTAGTAGCTGTGTGCGTTACTATCCAGCCGTTACTGAAATAATGTTCTCACAAAAGCTTTATTACTTTTACAGTTCTCCTATGAACAAGATGCTCTTCAATTTCAAAAATCCGGGGTCAAGAACTATCAGGTTGGCGTCTTTACAACCGTCTATGGAGTGTCCTTAAACTTCAGTCAATTGATTAAAATGTTACAAAAAAGGGTAGGAGTCTATGAAATGCCAATGCTGAAAAGAACTGCTGTAATTTTTATAATTTTACACCAGGGAACTACTTCCATTACAAAGTGCGAAGTTTGGACAATCAATAGGATCAGACGGTTGCTGAGCTATACTAAGGAACTCATCTTTCAATTTGAACATGGCAAAAGCTTCACAATCTACACCCAGATCGACGCATAATCATACAGCTAGTGTGAGGCCTTTCCTGAATTCAAACCGTTCCTCACTAAGATCGCTGTAGACTTAATAACGACTTTGTGCATTGCCATACCTCTCGTCTGTTAAATATTTTCAGTCCTCTGTGGGAGCACCAGCAATTATCCAGCCCTAGTTCAGCAAACAGCAAATTGTCTTTGGCAACTGTGTTTTACTGTTTTTAGTAAAAGATACATACTGAATAGTAGGTTCATTGCATTTTCAAGGCATGTTAGACGCCTTGTCCATTTTTTATTATGAAGGCCATGTTTAGAACAAATTGTTGTTTCCTCAAATATTTTTCCATTTGTAAGTATAAGTTGTAAATTATGTACATATAGGCGATACCATGTAAATAGAACTCAATGTACTGTAGTATGTTATCCGAATAACTATCATGTCTGTTTTACTTAAATTTTGTTTAACATAACGGATACGTTGAAGAGAAGCATAAAATGCTGAATTGATTCCGTTAACAGATTTCTCTGACTACCAATACCTATGGTTTTATATACTTTGAGACAGTTTCCTTGCTAATTTTCCAATAGTTTTAACTTGTCCTTACCCTTTGAAAATACACGCTCGTTGCGACCGATGCATCGAAACTGGCTTTCAATAAGGAAGGGTGACATCGGATTGCCCTGTCATCAATGAGAACAGATATTACATCCATTCCTTGCAAAAGGCCGAGAAGTCTAAGGTATTGCAAACCTGGCAATCTTTCACCCAGAATCAACATTTAATTTTCTTCGTTGAATGGTTATTTCACAGCATTTGAAAGGGTGGAACGGCGTGATGCAAAAGTTAGCAATTTTCCTAATGCCTTGCTCTTCAATGCCTACTCGTACCGAAAGCTCTAACAAAAAGGGAATAACTATATCGGCCAATTTTGCGGTGTCGAGCTGGTTGTATGGTACAAATAAGTACAATTCTTCATTCTAAGACTAAAACTATGGTACGTTTAGTCAATTTTATTTTTTATGAGTGCTTGGTGGCTTCTTTGAAACCACTTGAACCTTAGATGAGGATTTCTAATTTCCTTCCGGAGCACTTGATGGATACTCTTTGAGAAGTTGGGTCAAACTGAGTACAATTTGACAATATAAGACCATACGTTAATGACGTCATCTGACTCCTTGTCCCCTCTTTGTCTTCAAGAAAACAAAAATTCTATTATTTGAAAGCAATTGCCTATCGATAACTTTGTTACAATTAAGCTTACAAATTACCTACGAAATTGCGCAGATTCCTCTTTTTTCTACTTAAGTAGTTATATCCTATAAATTGTAACTTTCGCACTCCTCAATAATACAATTTTTTGCAATATGATTTATTTTAAAGGCATGTAAATGAAGTATAAATTGAAGCGAAATAAAAATCAACAACAACAACAACGGATCCTTTAACAGACCACGTGCATTCTGACTTCAGTGACCACGTGTGTGCGACTTCACCAATTTTAAGAACTTTGTAAAATCATTGTTCTAGGAAGATGAAAGGAATATAAAAAATGGACGTGTAAGAGATGGAAAACAAAAGTTGTAACTCCATACCAATTCATTCTTGTAAGAATACCGTTTACAAAATGTAAAAAACTGAGGCTTCGTCGAACTCAGTCCTTCCTTTTACACTTCACAATACGTATCTGTACTCAGCTCACCTACTCTTGGGTGCCTAATGGACGGCGGGCTGAAATAGACACGGGGTTGGAAAATGACCAAAAAGGAAGTCAAGAATCAATGTTTAGAATCAACTGTAACTCCCTAAACGTAGGGTAATACAATACAAACAAAAGCCAGTTATTCGAAGTCATGGCACTCTCCTACATGCCTTCCAAGATTTTGGCGACTAGAGAAATAAAAGTGTGTTAACATCGGAGGTCACCTAGCTCAGTTGGTAGAGTGCACGCCGCGAAAGCGTAGGTCACGGGTTTGATCCCCGGTGGTGACATACTTTTCTATTTCTCTAGAGTTCTGTTCAATACTGATACTTACAATAGTGGAGAATTCTTAAATAATACAGGAAAGATTTTGAAATGTTCATGGAATATAATTGAGTAAAATTGTAAAGCTTTAGGAATTGAAGTAAAATTGTTGTCAATGAAGAAATTTGCAAGAGACACTTGAAATATGAGACTGCTAAGACTACAATGCAAACCTTTGAAGTGGCCTCATTTTACACACAAACTCTTTCTTCCCGCATAAAGTAGGCTCCGCAGTTTATTAGTGACTAGCTCAAGAACTCTAAGATGCAAAGATGATCTTGCCCTTAATAAAGTCCTGGACATAGTATTCAAATACTTATCGGCGCATTCACGGTTTGTAACAAACGGGCACCAACAGCAGGGGTATAGTTGAGTTTCGTTCTGCTTACATTGGCGTACTTCCAAAGGAACTAGCCTTTGATCCTCTTGGTGAGTTTAATAACATTATACCTACGTAACTGACATCACACCGCATTTAATTTCGTAGACCACATTAATTACATGTTGTGTAGGTAATTTGTTCTTAAGTCCTCGTCCTAAGTGAGGCCTGGATCCAAACAAGATAACAGGCTTGCTTACATAATATCAAGAGCTGCTTGCATTGTTATATTAGGTGAATTATCATATTGGACAGGCCCTACCTATCCACGGAAAATCGGAGGAAACAAGGCATTTGTTCGGCCTTAGTACGGGAGTACTGCTCATAGATTTGAGCATTTTGTTGATACAACTGATAACTGAACTCGATGGGGAACCATTTTCTAAAGTTAAAATTTATAATATTCTGTGTTAAAGCGTATATGAGATGGGAAAGAGTCAATCGAAAAGCTTTCGATCGAGAAAATGAAATTCCAATGTGTCCGCTTTTATGGTCAATTTTCAAGTTTTGTACCATCAAGAATCTGTTCAAATTTAAGGACTTATTGCTCTTAATATACAGTCCAAGTCAGAATATCCCAGTAGACGCAAACCATATGCGAGGAGTTTACATTTAAGCTATTATAAACGATCAATGCTTTATTTCTCAAATTTTTATATTTTTATAAATGTAGGAGCAAAAAGTGTCTTGTCAGTTAAATCTGACGTTGCGAATGAACTGGTATTTGTACACATTTTGATTTGTAAAGAACGTGGAAAGGTTTTCATTTAGTTTTCATTGTTTTAGTCTCCGTCCTGGTTTAGCATATTAGCATTTAAGTTTTTCGTGAATTAATGGTTTGCTTATATAAGGAAAGGAAAAGCAATCGAAAAGGGTCTTACTCGAGAACCACTATTTTGTAAGTATAACATTATTTGTGTACGTGTGAAGTAAAATTGTAATGTTTATATTGATATGGACGTCAGTGAACGAGCTCGTTACGAATTTCATTTCATTTAACTTTTTAAAGTCATGATAGTAATAAGGAGCACGTTTAAATCAATATTTTTATCTAAACAACTAATATAAGCTTCAGAACAGCCGCCCTGTCTGGGCTTTTATCATCATCATTATCATCATCATCATCATCATCATCATCATCATCATCATCATCATCATGCGTTTAACGTCCATTGGACTCTCCAAGGGTGTTGGACTGTCTACTGGTTTCTGTTAGTATTATGTTTCATAGCTATATTTAATATGACATATTGCCAACTAGTGTAGAGGAAGAAAAAAGGGAACGTTAAAGATATTGTCACTAGAAATAGGAGTTAATAGAGTTAAAAAACGAAGGAGACGAAGGAGAAGAAGAACTAAAGGGAAAAAGAAGAAGAAGAAGAAGAAGAAGAAGAAGAAGAAAGAGAAGTAAGAGAAAAAAGAGAAAAGGAGAAAAATGAGTAGAAGGAGAAGGAGGAGAAGAAGGAGAAGAAGGAGCAGGAAGGAAAAGAAGGGCAAGAAGTAGGACAGGAAGGAGAAAAAAAAGAAGAAAGAGAAGAAGGAGAGGAAGGAGAAGAACAAAAAGAAGAAGAAGAAGAAAAAGAAAAGAAGGAGAAGAAGGAGAAGAAGGGGAAAAAGGAGAAGAAGGAGAAGAAGGGGAAGAAGAACAAAAAGAAGAAGAAGAAGAAGAAGAAGAAGAGGAAAGAGAAGTAAGAGAAGAAAGAGAAAAAGAGAAAAATGAGTAGAAGGAGAAGGAGGAGAAGGAGGAGAAGAAGGAGAAGAAGGGGAAAGAAGGGCACGAAGTAGGAAAGGAAGGAGAAAAAAGAGAAGAAGGAGAGGAAGGAGAAGAACAAGAAGAAGAAGAAGAAGAAGAAAAGAAGGAGAAGAAGGAGAAAAAGGAGAAAAAGGAGAAGAAGGAGAAGAAGGGGAAGAAGGAGAAGAAGGAGAAGAAGGAGAAGAAGGAGAAGAAGGAGACAAAGAAGAAGAAAGGACAACAAAGACAAGAAGTAGGACAAGAAGAAGAAAATAGAGAAGAAAGAGACGAAAGAGAAGAAGGAGAAGAAGGAGAAGAAGGAGAAGAGGGAGAAGAAAGAGAAGAAGGAGAACAAGGACATAAAAAGAATGGAGCAAAAGAAGGATTAAGGGGGTTAAAAGGAAGGAAGGAAGAGAATAGAAGAGCATGGGAAGAAAAACAAGAAAAAAAGAGGGCTAAGATAAAATAATTTAGAAGGAAAAGAGTGCCAGAACTGATAGAGGAGCAGATTGAAGGAATGGAGCAGAAGATGACGAGGAAATTTGAATTAGTAAAGCACAATGATAGTGGCCTGATATTCCGGATTTTTGGGTGAAAGTTACGCATAGATAATGTAAGGATAGGATAACATAAGGCTGCACCAAAAGTCGATGTTTCAAAAAAAATAGTGGCAAAATCCAAGGAGAACCTTTTCTTAAATGAGTTTTAGTATTACTCGAGAGCATAAAAATGCAGCTTAAGCTAAGTCATAGGAATCCGTCTCCTCCTTTGTGTAGTACATTGTATTAAGTTTCGCTATGAGTAATGCGGTATGAAGTTATAATACGATAGTAGCAGGAAATGACTTTTGACTTTTTTCGCCTTTGTTTATCAACTAAAAATATATACTGTCGCGTACTCACAAAAAGAAGGCATATTTCAAATCGCTTTTAATATATACAATTTGGGGTAATAACAGGAACGATAGATTAAAGAATAGCAGATATCATCTATATAGTATGTTGGCTCCTTATAGCTATCAAAAAGCAAACAAATAAAGTCATGCATGTAAGTAAATAACTAAAATATGTAAATAACTCAAATAGGTAAATAACTCAAATAGGTAAATAACTTCAATATATAAATAACTGCAATATATAAATAACGTAAATATGTAAATGACTTAAATATGTAAATAACTTAATTATATAAATAATGTAAATATGGTAATAACTTAAGTTAATGGTGCTGACCGGATTCGAACCCGGGACCTCATGATTACTAAACCAACGCCTTAACCATTGAGCCATCATTGAGCCTTGATGGTTGTGTCTGCTGAGAATATATAGATATATGTATATATATATATCAGTCACAGCAGTAAATCTATCTCAGTCTTTTTTCATTTCATCTTTCAGGTATTCAGCCGTATCAATTTGCAGATTTGTGCATGATCTAAAAATACATAAAAATGGATGTGCGAAATAGAGTAATGTTTCTGATATACCAGTTTTTGGAAGAAAGTGGGTACAGTGTGTCATTAGACAATTTAATTAAAGAAAGGTAAGCTGCAAATTAACTTTAATATGAAAATGGTAAGTGGAAATATTTTTAAACTTGATTATATAGACCTTAGCCCAGGGTCTCTTAGATATCACCCTTGACTTAGAGTTTCCTATGTGGACTTTCTCTGACAGTGGGAGGTCATCGTTTTTTGTGCTCTATGATGACTAGGTGGTTACTTTATCTTCTTTAATCAGGGTTGTTACTAATTGCTAAATTTGGAAAGGTGCTGACAATGGGTATTATAGGCCTATATGGGATCATGACTCAATTATACCCATGATGCTACATGATAAGCCATATATGATCTCATAGTCATAGTAATGCTTAAAACTTAACATAGTTTGTTTGCACATATTCAATAAACTTTCACAATTTGCAACTTAAGAACACTTCAACACACCATGAAATTTTAATTTGTATATGGTGATGATGCATATAAAAGTTTAGTAAACCTTTTGTTTGGTATGTGCTTTTGGTCATATTTTATGCACAATATGTTAAATATTGTATATACTGGTGACTGAAAAACTAATGCTCAAATTTCTTTTATATATTTTAGTGGAGTTGATTATGCCTTTAAACACTCAGATGGTACTTCTGGACAATTAGTTCGAATAATAGGTAATATACTCTGTTTGTTTTAAACAATGCAAGACTTTTTTTTGCATTATTTTAGGAAATGTATTTACCTCCACCACTATACTCTACAGTATGCCCATTTGCTCAAAACTTCTAAGCCTAAGCTTTCTAATTTCAATGATATTAGGAAGTTTCATGATCTTTGAAGGTATTTGCATTTATATATAATTGTGAAGAGGCATAGCAAGCAACTAATGAACCAGTTCCTGTCATGTCATCAAGATTAATTGAGAATCAAAGCACTTTTATGAAGGATAAGCAGACCAACTTTTCTTCATTTGTGAATCTTTTCACATATTTCACATATCATCAGACAGGAACCTGCCACAAAAGGAAAGTATTTTTGTTATCAAAGAACTGTATGACATTAGATTATTTTGCCAGATTTACAGATGTAAAGTTATGAACAAACTAAGAAATTTATATAGAAGATATGTATGGATGCAAGTGTGGTAGAAGCACAGCCAGCAATATTGCTCAGAAACCGATTCTTTGGATAGAATAACTGACAACAAGACGCACATAACAACAGAAACCAAACCACATACTTAATTTGTTTTATGAAGTGTTGAGCTGAATTCTCAAGTATCCAATAATAGAGCTTTTAAGAGAGTGAAAAGATTGTTGTATTTACAGTGTGGGGAATACACACACTCCATTCTCTAACAGTACCATGTGAAGTATTTTTATACTTCAACAAAGTATGAAAATAATTAGATTTGCATCTAACTGTGTCAATCAATCATTCTAAACTTGCCAATCAGAATTGATGAGTAATGGTTGTATTATTTGGAATGGAATAAATACATGAAGTTTAAAACAAATTATAATCTCCTTATAGAGCTTCCAAAGTAAAGTCATGAATATTGTAATTTTTTTAAGAAATTTGTATCAATTACGTGCCGATTGCACCTATTTACATTCGTTTCTTTTGTTGCGTTTCTCTCAAACCATTAGTTGCCATTCTCCTTTAAGCCCTGAGTAGGATAGCAATTCTTCATTTATTTCCAAAATCTTAGGATTAATGTTTTCGTTTAACATTGATCTTGTGTAGTGTGCTTTCCTATGTCTAATCATGTCAGTATCATTATTTCGGAGGTTTCAATATTTCAGCCAGTCATTTTCCCTCCCCTCTGTAAAGACTTTTCGCAATTGATAGTCACGTTCATTCATCTTGGCTCTGATTTCTCTATTTAACCAGTGGTAATTTTATCGATGATCTATTTTATAGTAAGGTGTACGTGTTTAGTGATCATATTTTCAAGAAGTTGTTTCAATATACAGTGGAACCTCACCCAAGATCAACTCCACTAAAACAACACTTCGCTTTAGAGACCAAGCAAGGGTTCAGAACCAATATTTCCCCATACCTTGTACTTTAATTAAACCACAGATCAGTCCTAAATTCAGAACAAAGTATCCGGAAAACCTCTCTAACAGAGCACAGTCACCATCACACCCTATGAAATGAATCTCTCAAATGTTAAGATGGTGTTTCTTCCCTCCAACGTCACTTCAATGCTCCAGTCTCTAGATCAAGGGATCATTCGGTAGCTAAAATACCACTATAGGCGCCTCTTCTAACCCATGTAATTCAGGTGATTTATGCAAAGAAGGGACAAATGACTCCTTTATAAGTTGTGAAAACTGTGCATGTCTACTTAGCAGTGCCTTGGATTATGTCTGATGTCCCCCAAATCACCTCAGAAACTGTTGAAAAGGGCTCCAAACATTGTGGAATGCTCCATAATGAGGCCGCACCCACCGCTAGTTTGTATCCAGCCACCCCAGCTGCAGATGCCAACTTCGAGGAGGAGGACAACCTACCACTAGCCAGACTATGTGCCCAGCTGGATTTCGAGGATCCTATGTCATCCTCTGAGTAAGTATCAGCTGACAACGGCCGTCCTGTTCATGAGCCAGATGTAGATCCCGATATGTCAGGGCCCACCAACTCTATAGACCACAGCAGTACAGCTCAATGTAGCAGTGAGGACAAAGAGGTCGAGGAAGGTGATGAGCTTGAGGTGGAGACTATTGCCTAGGTGTCCTTCCAACTTCCCACTGATCTGAAAAAAACAGTGCTCTATGGCTGTCTAGACTCACTGAGGCAACGACTCACAGAGAGAAGGGTTACAGAGGCTACGTTACGTCTGCTCATCAAAGGCCAGAGGACAGATCGGCAGACTGACCGACTTCTTCCCTAAAGTTGGGAAATAAACACCGCTGCCAAAGGATCAAATGGACCTAATCCATAGACTAACTGACGAGACTACTCATAGTCAATTGCGTAGACTTTTTACCTTACCTTTTAAAGGTGGACTTGTAGAAACAAGAATGCAATGTTTACTTTGGAAGTTGGCAATTGATTAATAACTGTTTTTGTAAAATCTGACATCATATTTCTCATAATCTCATGAAAACTTCACGTCGACAATTATCTAATAATAAAGATCTACTGCTTAATATCTCTTAATTAGATCTATTATCATTGTAAATGATTCTATAATTGTTTGAAACGGGAACTAGTATAGTGTTTTCATGAATATGCTATCCAGTAAAGATAAGTAACAACTGCTGCCTTCTCTTTCCAAGGTATTGTAACTAGAAATGGGAGTCTTTTGTAATTAAAAAGCTTTGATTATTAGCCGCTCCAAAATCATGCATTGCCATAGTGAATGAATGTTTTTGATTTTATAAACTTGATAAATCGCCGAAAGGTTTCCATTGGAAACTGAACGCAGCTCTGTCCTTAAGGGGGAAAAAAGATGGAACATTCTCCTAATGTCACCTGCCACCTGCCACCTGCCACCAGGATACTTTGTAAGCAAAATCTTAAATGGGAGTCCGTTATCCATATGGCCCAAGGTTCAATTCGCTTTCCTTGTTGCAAAACAGTATGGTGTAGGAGGTATCTCTTACCAATTAAAGCTTTTCGTTCGCGTTGCGCTAATACTACAAAGAACTGCACCTTAAGCTTCATAATTAGCCTTTACCCTAAAATATTGCTTTATAAGCAAGGTTTCCTTAAACCTTTTCTTTTGCAGTCGTAACCTTTAATTGCAGCAGGAAGAGAATCTGGTAGCTTGCATGATGATTCCTAAGCAACAACTCTCTCTAACAACGACCACTTAGTCAAGGAGCAGTCAGCGCCCAATGTTCGTGAGCTTCTTCAACACCAGAGTGTTATACTACTTCAGTTTTTGAAGATTTCAGACAAATTAAAGGGCGAATGACCTTGCGTCTTCTACGATGGCTGAATTATTTTTATTCTCCTACATTCTTCTAACATAGCAAACACATTTCTAGTACAGTCGGGTAAACTTGCTGGCTCACGTTGATAGATGTAAGTTAAAAGATACTGGAGTACTGCAAAGTAAGTCATTCGAAAGTAAAGTATTAGGAAAAAAGCGCTTGAAAAAGGCAAAGTAAAAACACTATGAATTGAAAAATAAGGCGTTGGAAAACAAGGAACTAAAGGTAGCACAGGAGAGCTTTTTAAATTCCTTTTAATAATTCATAAATCCAACTGAAGTTAAAAAATTGCTTGATAATCAAGTTAAAAACAATAAACTCATCATGAAAATCATTATATTGGTCAATGTTGGCTTTGTCCAAGAGAAAGGTTCGAACCAATAAAAACCATATACTCATTGCCGGTTTGGAGTTATATGTCTTATAAATGAAGATAAATTCACTTGTTGATTACTTTTTAGATCAGTTAAGGTATTCTTGTTTTAGAGTAAGTAAGAATGGACCTGAGAAAATATTTACAATCTGAGTTGTCTGACATATGCTATAGACGTTGTCCGTATCTGAATATCTCAACATTGGCTGATACATTAAAGATAAACATTTAAAACTACCCAAAACCTAGCTTCTTGCCATGAAGAGACCAAGAGTTCATTAGAGAATGTTGTCTTACTATGGTTCCTCCCGAAAACCTCACTAAAGATGAAGAAATGCCATAAAGAACCTGAAAGAAAATAATGGTTTTGATTCTCCAAGCGGACAAGGGACATGCAACACTCATTTTGAAAAAAGAAGATTACATTCACACGTGTCTTTTCCCTGTACAGAATGGACCGTAAATTATCCTGACAAAGAACCCCAAACACACAGTGAAGACGTCACGGGCAAACAAAACACTCATGAGGTTCCACAGTGAAAGATGTATAGAAATCAATCTATACCATAAATTCAAACCCAACGTGGTGACCTGTTCCATAGCTTCCTACATTCGGACCTAAAAAAAATGTCCTGTATACTTAAAACTACCGTCGAATGGAAACGTTTCACTTCGTTTTGAAAGTCAGATCAAAAGGGCCACAGGGAAGTGTCGTGGCGCTGTCGCTCCACATGTACAATCCTTTAGTCGCCAAACATCAACTCCTAAAAGGAAACAACCACCTTAGGTTTCAACGACCAAAAACACCACTAAGCAATGTGACTCTGTCATAGGACAGCACTTGCTTAAGAACCCAGACTGTGCCAAATTGTACACGAACGATTGCTTTCGTTTTATAGGAAAGGCCAGGCCAAATTAAATAAGTAAAATATGAAAGAATAATTTAAGTTTAGCACACCTACATAAACAAGAAAAGAGCTTATTACACAGTTCTTTAGAATGTGCTACTTAAGCATGTTCATGTCCTTTTCAAACTGAAGGTGTCTGCAATGCATTGTTTACACTAATCTATAGAGTACCAAATTTAACTTATAAATTTGGATAAATTGTAAGATCTACCTTTCAGGGGCGTTGGAGGGACATGCCCACGAAGTAAATCGAACAAGTATCAAAGCCAAAACCGCGTAGCAAGTACCCATTGTAAATGCTATACGAATGCACACAGATTTGAAGGGCTGCTATATTAATTCAAGAAATTTTACTCCAACAATGGTCCATAGTGTTGCTCCGTCTAAGGCAATCATGAATTGTGGAAAGACAGTCAGAGGTTAAGTGCCTTGCCTTTTAATCAGTCGTGAGTCGTGAGATATGATCAAGACAAACTGATTACACGACACTAAACATGAACAATGTTTTACAAAGCTTACACCATCTAACGAAAAGTGTTGTGCATTCAAAGAAATTGCTGAAAAATCAGCTTTACGTACCTGGTAGATGAACTCATCTATGATATCCCACAGCCACTGATTTGGTAGAGTCAAAGGCACGGGCCCTTTTCCATCTTTAAAACCAAGAAAATCGAATGAAGAAGATTATTGACAGGAACATGAAAATCAAACCTTTAAATTATTTTCGAAACTTTTTACGTAGAGCTGCCAAAGTAAGTGTAAGGTTCTATGCCCCTTTAAAGGCTGGACGTATGAGCAATGACGAAGATAAATTGGAATAGGATTGAATGCAAGATCTATGTCACAAGTTTTGGGCAACAAGGTAAAACTGTCTCGTCATTACACCAACAAACAGAATCTCAAAAGTTGCTTTGTACTGGATGTCCTCTGCCATTTGGTGAATATTTACCAATGAGCTGCTTCAGCAGTTATAATCTGGGCAGTGATGCATATTAGATCATTAAATTATTTATCATCACTACACTTTATTAGCCTCCCTTCATCGTCTCCAAAAATCCGATCTCTCCATCCCCCCTATTCCTTAATAGAGAAGCTGTATTATTTCATAAAATTACTAGACAACCATGATGTAAGGCAGTAGTTAGCGTCACGTTTCAATTACGGCTTAATAATAATGGACATTTTAACACGAGTTGTTATAAACTATTCCTTGCACGAAAGATAAACGTTTTTTACGAGACGTAGATGCAATAATATCGCTTGGAAATGCACAAAACCGGAAAATGCAATTTGTTGTATGGCTAATGAATCTTCCATCACCATCACCTTCAAAGCACACAACATGTAATTATCCGACCATAAGTCAAAGTTACGATATCCTACGTAAAGTATTAAAATTATATCATATTTCCTTTTTGGTTTAATATTGATATATTAGCTAAACTGCGGAGAAACATTAATGATACCACCAGTTACATGATACCATAATCCTCTTGGAAGAATGTCTTCATAACACATGATTTAAATGTCACATCCTTCCTATTATTGAGAGGAAAAGGGTACCAGTAAAACGAGTAAACCAGAATAGATCCCCGTTTTATATAACATGTGTCCTGCTTCAAATTCACTTATTTTACGTCAAGGTAAAACGCTCATTGTTTTGCGAAGAATTGTATCAGTGTTATAGTTAGAAACAGCCCTTGAATTATAGAGCAAAAACCATCAATCGTATTGCAGCGAACAATATTTTAAGGAGGCTTTATGTGCTGACTATCTGATCAATAGGTTGATGACCATGTGGCAGTGGATACAGGGAATTTCATCGGGTAAGCAGGGTAAGCATCAAAGGCAGTGCTTATGTCAACTCACAAATGTTTATTATACTCAAGGAGATGGTTTAGCTAAGAGTAAGCCACCCGATCCACATTTGGCAAATGTTTGGCAAAGTCAGTCTGAATTAAAAATTATGCCTAAACAAGAAGATGTGCTACATGCCAGGTACATGGATGGGATCTTGATGAACCTTAGGAGAAGGAAAATTGAGCAAAAGTAGAAACAAATCAGTATCTTAAATCCTATGATTAAATTTACGATAGAAAGTGAAGAAAATGGGACAATTCCATTTCCGGATACAAAGAACATTCAAAAGGAGGGAATTCGTCATTTACATGGCAGAATGAATCAACTGATACTGGTATTATCATTAATAATAATGCCCTCACTTTAGAGAGATATAAAGAGATATATGTGTGGTATCAGGATTTGTCTATAGGATATATCGTGTTTGTGGCACATACTCTGGGGTGACTAATAGACGTCCCCCCTTGCTAATTAATTTTTCAAAAAATTTCCACCCAGGACATTTTTATTCAACCTCCCCGCCTATTAATTTTTAAGTGATCTCCCGCCCATGACAATTTGTTGGGTAGGTACTTTGGCGGGCAAGTAGAAAATATCTTTATTAAAATATGAAAGTTATGTTGATCACAGATGATGCATTGTTTTTTAGGTCGCATTCATTGATGTCATCCCGTTTCCCATTTGAACTTTAAGATCACGGGTGGAAAGTACTTTTGTGGGCAAGTTGATTCTGAACATTGATTCTTGACTTCATTTTTTAAACTTTTTGTCCAGACCCCTGTCTATTACATTTTTGGTCATTTTCAAACCCCCCATCTATTCCAACTCCCCTTCTACTAGGCACCCAAGACTAGCAGTATTTACTGGAGAGCCTAACTAACTAATTTACTTACTAGCCTAACTACTACCACTTGCAACTGCCGAGCAAAGTGCTGGGAACCGCCCTGGATGGCAAAGACAGGTACATGGGAGAGCAAGGAGACAAACAAAGATCTGAGCATTTTAAATAAGTCTAACTAAAGCAAAGTCAGATCTTGAATGAAATCAATATTCACCAAATTTCTATTTCTATAATCCAAATTACCAACGAGACAATACTTACAAAGCAAGTTGTTAAACCTTCAAAATCATCGGGAAAAAGTCAGAAGAATGGAGATTTCCTCCATCCATCCAGAATAGAGGGAAACGTTCCGAGGATTTTACCCGTACGTTTTATCACGTCAATGCTCTCTTGGAAAAACCCAGGGTACCAATACCCTCCCTTAAATCGACACTTAAAAGATCATCCAAAGCGGTGAGGTTTATAACATACCCTCTGTTTCAATGTGGGGTACTGTCATAGCTGATCCTACAAGAGAGATAGTTTGATTTCTATGATTTCAGTATTTATCATGTACGCTTACAGTTTCAGAGAATCCACGTGGGATACTATTATACTATTATAAATATCATAAAGATTGAGTAAGAAAAAGGAGAAAGAGGAAAGAAAGTATAACATAACAAAAGAAGGATAAAGGAAGAAATAAAGCTAAAAACTAGAACTAAAAACGACTGCGGACGCGCGAAAACCAAAGACAGGGAACAAAATAAGAAGGAGCAGGAGAATGGGAGGGAGAAAAACGGGGGAGAGAAAGAAGAAAAGGAGCAGATTCCCCGAACAAAAAAATGGATAAAAGTTGGACCAACAATAAATGTAAACAAAGCCTCAGTCAAGGGAGAGGTGTATAAGAACGTGTATTTCTAAGAGAAAGAATTTCGTACCATAAATATATACCACTGTACGGTTCGTGTTGATGCTTGGAGTAATTGAGATCGCATTTGTTTGGTTCATCTTTACCAAATCGTTTGTTTTCGAATCGTAAGCTTTAAAGGAAACCATAGCAGGGACTCCAGAAGATGCAATACTCAGTTTCTCTGTGCTTTGGCTGGCTGGTGGGACAAAGAATTTCTTTTGCTGACTATTGAGGGTATACCTGACAACAATGTTCTTTACTCCACGATTTATAACAACAAATGTGATACCGTAGGTCTTTGGAGGAGCTGTAAAACGGGAAGAGGGTGATCGTAATTGAGTAAGAATTAAATTTTGGAGAACAAAAAGGGTTACGGTATTGTTCGCGATAAACGAGTGTATGTGCTAGAAGCTCTTAGCCTTTTCTTAAACAAGAACTCTGTTTAGAATTTCGGAAATGTCAAACCCTTTACACTAACAATACTGCTACTTTTTCTATCGCAGTCACCGCGGTAATTGATGCTATACCTATGCCTGTACTACTCATGTTACCACTACTACTGCTGCTGCCGCAAGTACTGCTGCCTCTACTAGAAACGGCAGAAGAAGAAACAGAAGTAGTGGTAGTAGTTACCTTAATGCTTCTACACCTTTAACCACCACTGTTGATGCATCCACTTCTACCATTACCATTGTTGCTGTAACTACTACTACTACTACTACTACTACTACTACTACTACTACTACTACTACTACTACTACTATCACTACTACTACTACTACTACTACTACTACTACTATCACTACTATTACTACTACAACTACTATTACTGCTACTACTACCACTAATTATACTACTACTACTACCACTATTACTAGAACAACAACAACAACAAGAACTACCACTTTTTACACAATCATGATAAGCACAGCCATAACAACCATTGCCATTACCACTTTTCATGTATGATTTCGTTATACTGACATGATCCTAGGAATAGGCGGCTACACATGGAATTGAATAGACCCTCCATTCAAGTGATCCAGAAATTACTACACAAATCACATTATAAGATACAGTGCATTGTATAGTTTAAGATGAGGCTTGTTGTATAACGATGGACTATATTTTACATACAAACAAGTGTTTGAGAAAGGAAAGTACTTGGTGCGTAACTTGACACGTGAGCATCTAAACGGAAGCGCTTCCTGCCCATCAGAAATAAAACGCCACTTTGATTATCAACAAGTGTTCATTTTACCTGTTCCTCCGAGGGATAGTCTCCTCCACCACTCTGTTTCAATGTGTGGTACTGGAGAAGCAAGCCATGAGGCAGGCTCAACCGCCTAGTAGGACCGCCTCTCGCGGATTATGGAAAGCATCTGTCATCAACGAGAACAGATACTACATCCATTCCTTGCCAAAAGGCCGAGAAGCGGTCTGCCGCCTTTGCACCGCCTTTGCATCGCCATGCAACTGCTTTTGCCTTTTCTATCGTTTCTTGGCATTCTCACATTCTTTTCCGGAATGCTGCACTGACGTAGATTATCCCAGATGCGACATGTTAAAAGAAATAAAAATCGGCCACTTGGCCTCACACCACACGCCTCCTTACTGTGCGGTACACAATTTGGTAGTCTACATGTAGCTTCTTTCGGCATACGTGTCCGAATCATCTTTAGCACCTTACTTTCAAGATCGTATGTATAGTATATACACACACCTCCGCAAAAACCGACCAGGCTGGCTAGTATGCTATTGGGTCCACGTAAACCAATACTGTTTACCGTGGGTCGGATGATCGGCCACCAAACTGGTCCCCCCCAGTTTTACTTGGTGAGAACGGTGATGTGCAAACCCTTCAGGACAAGACAGTAAACTTGTAAAAGGGTGCGTGAGCCTATCGTAAGCCAATGGCTATTCACTACGGGTTTCGATTAGAATGGCTGTCTTGTCGTGTGTGTCGCTGCCAGAATGTTTAATTGTAAAAATGTGTTCTTTACAAACACGTGTCTCTTCCGCGTTGTTCACAAAAGCCTTCTGTATAATGAACGATGCCTTTGAAGCGGGGCATAAAGAGGCACCGTATTCTGCTGCCGTGTCCGGGAAGGCGTATTTAAGGGTGGTCTGTTTACCAAAATCAGTGGAGGGCCCGATTATAAATCTTACAAATATTACATCTTTTAGGGTGACATGGCTTAGTTCCTGAGGAGTTTTCTTTTCAATTGCTGAAACTCCCTCTGAACCGGTTAAGTTCGAACTTTCATGGCGTAGGCATGGCTGTGTTCGAACAGTCTGTATGTCTGAACAGTTGCAAACGCTCATAAAGCGGCCGCACATTTAACTGAACTTGCAAAGTATAACCTTAATACTTTGGCTATCTTAATTACTGCAATTTCCACAAACTTAGAAGAATGGAGGAAAAAAAGCAATAAGGAATGCCTCTTGGTTACTTTATGTAGTACATACAACTATAACAATTCAAATAGCTTGTTTATCGTACAAAAATAGGATTTTGCACGAAATAGCAAAACACTATGTACTTATAAGCTTTTTTCCTCTGACACTCCTCAGAGTACAATCGTCAGAATGAGAGAAATAAATTGTGTGGAAAAATATACCCTACTAAATTATTGAAGGAGCAAATCAGAATTTTGACTGCCTGAATGGCTTGTGTTTTTAGACCGATCAGCGTCCCTGTGGCCTATTATCTTAAAAACAACATCAAAAAGGCCATAGGGAAGTGTTTTGGCGTTGTCGCTCCACGCGCAGTTAATACAACAATAAAAACGTGTAAAAGGAAACAACCGCCTCGGGTCCCAAAGACCAAAAATGCCATTAAGCAATATCACTCTGCCAAAGGGCAGCAGTTCCTTGAGGACCTGGACTGTGCCACATGCAGATTTTTGAGGCAACGTATAACCCTTTCAACTTTTACTATTATTATTTTTTAGATTTCCTGTCAGACATTTGGTTTAGTTCTTCACTTATTTTATTTGGGTCTGCCTCCACTTCTCTCGTACCCACTTTACCCCATTTTATTACCCATCGACCTGATGCAAATCTTCTTGTATTTGTTTCTGTGTTCATCAATCTCGATTTCTTTTTAATGTAACCTCTTTTTAATCGACGAGGAAGAAAAGAAACTCTTTAATCTTTCAAAAGTAATGGAGAGAAAAAGAAGTTTCCTTTCTGTTTCACCAATCCGTATTCATCCTTAAATACCTGTAAGCAAACTTCCTCGATTACTCTTTAATGTGAATTTTTAGTGCATGTGGATTCGATTTCATTGATAACAAATCTTTAGTAACTTCTTACCTATAATTGTGGAAAATGAAAGGCAGTCCCTCTAGTTCCTTGTCTTGGAAAGGTATTTACAGCTCCTTTAGTTTCCCCTGAACTAACAGAAACTCTCTCCCTTTTTCTTAATAAGCTTTTTTTCCCTGTTTGCTTATTAGAAGTTATAATTATTATGTATTTTTCCGATTTTGAGAAAAAAGTATTGATGTTGAATCGTCAATTCCTTCTCATTTGTAAGATAAATATTTTCATATTATAAGGCATGACAGCCTCTATGGTTTAAAAAAACACGGTAAAGGACTCTTACCCTTCCTCAATTGGTATCTAGCACAGGAATACCTACTACAAATCTTCTTTTATTTGTTTCTGTGATCATCCATCTTCCCGACAAATTCGAATCATCAGTTCAGATTCATTAGTGCTTAGTAATGTGCAGCTTACACATATCAGCATGAGATGAAATAGGAAGGCAAAATAATTTAATTAAAATTCTTTGACATCCGTCGGATTTTGCTTACCTTTTAAGAAGTTTCGAAAAACATCAATTCAGCATCTTCAGTACTCTCTCATTTCAAAGCATCTCTTTCCAAAGTTAAAGGAAAGAAGAACAGAGCTTTAGTTTCTCGAAAGTACGAAAAGGTCAGCAAAACTGTGCTGGTGCTTACTTGATTACTCTTTGTTGTTTGGATATCTAATAGCCATAACTTTCAGTGTCTTTTTGATACTTTTAACATTCCAGATTACATTTAGCACCGCATTTCAGTCGTTATTATTGCTCCATCCGCAGCAGGTTCAGTAAAAAAGAATAGTGTTGAAATGATTTGGCTAGATTCCAGGTCGTCCCATATCGTATATCTATTAGTTAAGGAAGATTTGCATATTGCAGAGTTGCAAATATCTCGCATTCTTTTCTCTGCAGGAAACAACTCTTTATACACGCTCTCTGCCATTTATCAAATCCTTCACCGATATAACGTCCAAAGTGACTTGTTTCCTAACATTCAATAATAACAGACATCTGTGGAAATGAAATATTATTTGGTACATATATTATTATCCAAAATCCCAATTGTCAGTTGCCTAACGTAGAACGTCCAATAGTCTTCCGCCAGTTTTCTCTGTTGCCGGTGTTTCATACCTGTCCCCCTGATAAGCAGCAGAGACTCAGTTGCCTGCGAAATCCACAACTTCATCTAGGCTCTCCTTTGATACTAACGACCGTTTGTTCTTGTACAAGTTATGCTTCGATTGTATCGTGACGTCAAATTGTGGCAACGGCACCTTGCGAAAGTTTAACAAACGACGAGTTACTCTGCGTCGTCATTACCTGCTTAAACGCAGATCTCTTACAGGTGTGTCAAAATTAAAAATAAATGTTCAATCGAAGAGAATGAAAAGCATGAATGTATGAATGTGCTATTTCGGAGCGGAATTACCACAGGGCCCACAGCTTAAAGGTCCTGTAACAGCTAAAGGTACAAAAAATATTCACTAAATGCAAAAATAGACATGGAATCACCCTATAGACACGAAAATACCTTGTAAATCCTTCATCGATTGACTATTGGCAATCAAGGAATAATAGATGCATTCCAAAATGGGTAAGTTAACAACCAGACATTACTCGCTGCAGGTTGCAGTTGTTGGAAATATTTTATTCCGTACGCTTTTCAAGTTTACCTGATAGCATATATTCTGATGAATTTTGGTGGGCTTTACCTCTTACCATGCTATTGAATTCAATTCGTGCAAGATTTATTAGGGGCGTCTATGGCTTTGTATTATATATCAATTTGAACAATTTTTCACATAGCTGCCCCCATTAAGGTTTTAGTAATACTCCAAACAGCCCGTTGTTCCCTGTGGACTAACTTTTAGAAAAATCGTCGAAACGTTTTCACAAGAAAGGGCAAACTCATAAGCTCCGCTACATACCTTCTTAATATTGCGAAAGGATAATGAACATGAAAATTTATGACTTAACTTAAATTAGCGACGTTTTAGAAGTATAAGTAGGTTATTGCAGAATGGAAAATAAGGTAGTTTTGATATTTAAATTAAAATACTAGCTACTTGAATACTAAAACTTAAAATTCTTTTCTAACTTGAATTAAATATGAGATTTGTTATGCAAACACGCATTGTTTCCAAAGTACCAAGAGTTCCTTTCCAAAACATTTTCCCAATGCGACTTCAAAAGTTGTTTTTCTCTATGCTACAAGTAAAGCTGATTCACAGTGGGAAAGCGTAATATAGTACAAAAATAGATTACGAAAGTATCAGTAATGCATTGTCTTGTAAAATGTTACATCCATGGGAATTACTACATTATACAGGTATACTTTGTAAACAGGGTTTTGAAGTTAAAATATATCGAATACTTAAATGCGGTTGGAATTATAGGCCTGCATCTAATGATCAGTGTATACAGACAAGGTTTAATTGTCATAGTATGATATTCTGACCAAGGACATAGCAGGTCTAGCTGAATTTTCCTTAGTTAGGGTTAAGCAGTCCCACAGGAGATAAGTGTAAAACATTGTAAAGACATTAACACCTCTGTAGATGTAGTGAATATATCAGAAGGTAGAGATAGCACGTCGCCAAATACTAGTATGGCTAGATTTTTCTGACTTAAACTTAAATGCAAATTGCGTGAGGTATCTTTAACTTTTTAGGCCAATGCATAAACAAGAAACATTTCCAGTGCTTTATCAAGTATCTTAGGTCCAAAGGTTCCTCTATCGCACATCTCCGTAACAAAATTATTCAAAAAGAAAGAAGAGTGTCAGCTCTAGAAAAACACACCTTTGGAGGTAAAATGGCACAACAATAGCAACTTTCAAAGGTCGCTACTGTAAAAAATACTACTGCTGATAGTTTTAAAATATCAAATGGCACCGATAGCGTCACATAGATGTATTTCACCATCAAAATTCATGCCTATGCACTGCCATACTTCTTAAGGAGTTGTTTACTTTTGCTTTTGTATGTTGAGGCAAGTGCTAAGCAAACTATCAAGCTGGAATACTGTTAAGATAAAGCAACACTTAAAGTCGAAGCATATCTAGCGTAAACCATCAAACAGCTGAGGGTGTTATGCCTTTACTAGGGATTGTGTGAATTGTCGTTTATGGCTTGAGGTAACTATGCCGTGCCCAAACCATGGCCTTCCTAAACGTACCAACGAGCCTGCCGGGTTATCTTTTGAGTTATCGTTCTCGTTTGGAGTTGAGTTTGTTATTTTGTTGTTTTGTTTTGTCTTTCTGGTCAGTCAACATTTGAATAACTAGAATTCTTAAAAAATTTTGTATTGTTTTAGTAGTTAATTTGAATTTGTCTCTTAATTATTTTACGATAAGTATTGCATGTATTAAGATATGCCTGTAAAGTGATTATCTAACTTGTATATCAAAGAGAAGGAAAAAATACATCCGATGTTTAAAAAAAAATTTCGTTTTACGGAGTAAGGGGACAGAGATTTGTGAAGCGTACAGAAGTTACAAGCTACTGATCTACGCTAATGAGTCATGTTGAAAAATTTGTCAGGTTCGGAACAAAATTGTTAGAAAGAATTGTAAGTAGTTGGTATGGTTCTTGATTTAGAAGTAGTCTGGGATCTACTTTGTGCCTCAGCGCAGACACGTGACTTGACGTCATTTCGTGTATGTAAGATGAGGCACATGCGTTTTTGAATTAGAACCAAGAACCGAGAATGAATTTATAGAGTACAGACAATTGTAATAGATCGATTAATCAGAAATATTAGTGTTGTTATGTTATTCGAGTTTAGTTAAATATATAAGATCAAAGGACACTCCGTATATTTATTCGAGTTCAGTTGCGGCAGTTTCGACTTACAAATCAGTTCTTTCAAAGAAATGCATATGATAGTATTTTCTATGTTACACGTATTTAATGATTAGGTATTAAGATGTAAATGAAAAGCTGAAGGATCCCTAAAACCAATGTACTAAACTTCTCACTAGACTATCTGTGCTACTTTAGAACTGGATGTTCACAATGATGCTTTCTCAAGACTGTAACTAACCGTGTTACAAAAATTTGTAAACTCTTTTATTTCTTACTTTTCGAACGTTTCTTTATCTTTTCCTAGGAAATTCATAAACAGCCTCTGCTTGGATTGGAAATTGAATTTGTGAAACGCATTGTATAGGTTGTAAAAGCTTACGGATGTACGAAACGCTTTGTTGCTACCGTTCTGTTATTAAAGAAATATCCACGTTCCTGAGCATTTACAGAAAAGTTTATTATTAAACGTGGCGACCGCTGACGTTGGTGTTTGCATCGTGCTGTTGCCAATGTGGATGTTTTCATGGCATACCCGCTCCTGGTAACTTGGTAAGTTGATACCTGCTGAAAATCTTTATTATGAATTAGGGGAGGTATATGAACTTTGAATTTACGGTTTGTTTGTTGAAATTGTTTTACCCCAATTCTTGCGAACTTTATACAAAACAAAAATAGCACCATCTTTCACAACCGAACCTCAACTAACATGATCAATATTATGATCAACTCAACTCTGAATTTGACCAAAATAATGTTGCATCTGTGATTATTTCTATAAATCCACTACATTACCAGAGGCGGATTAAGCCCTAAATCTGACCAGTGCTCAAACGTGTGAGAGGGGTCAGCGTATTTCATATCCTTGGGGGCACGGGGGGGCATAATTTTCGGTCACGTTTTTCCCCTTACAAGGGAGTAATGACTAATGATGGTTTGAATGCCTGAAGCTTAAATTTCACGCATATGTTGCTGTTCTTTACACAGCGACGGGGGAAGATAAGGCGGATTGGGAGGGCCAAGTAGGCTGAGCTCGAATTTATTTTTTCATATTCTACTAAGGTGCCACTAGTCATTGTGTGGAAAGGAGTATTTCGTGTTAATATGCATATCCTGCTGTGAATATGACGCAATAATTGTCACAAAGCGTTGTTATAACCCCTATCGGTGAAGGTTTCTAAGTCAATCATCCCCTCCCTCCCGCCGGCTTCTCTCCATAAAAGAAAATCTTTGTCACTCCGTAGTTCCTATCGTTTTACAAATTTTGAGCATGATCATATTTCATAATAATCTCCGAATATAAGGACATTCCAACAAACATTTCTCAGAACTAATGACGAAATCGTGCTGTGACGCAAAGTTACGCCTGCAAGGCGGAATCGATGGCTACACCCACGGGTTAATCTTGGGAAGAATGGAAAATGTTGAAAGCATGACTTGCGTTTCAGCAGTGGCAAATGAATACTTTAATACGAAAATTGCTCCCTGATATACTATCTCGTACTTTGGTCTTGGGAATGGAGCTCAACTGAATCAGTCCTAATGACCGCCCCTAAAGCATCTCCTATTCTTAATTACGTACTATACTGAATATTTTACATTTCAGGCATTTTAATTTTAAGCTATACGTAAATGAATGCTCAAAGTTGCCCAAACCAAAACAGCTATATGTTGCTGTAAATACTGAATTCAAAAAATTTTCCACATTTTATTGTCAAGCCCTCATTTTGCAATATGATGTCAAATTTCCCGAGTGACATTTTCTCTTGTGTGTGTCTTGTGTAAAAGTATAAAACTAAATGAAAATGTGATGAAACTATGCAGTAAAAGTATTAAGTTATCAAACTATGAAACCAACTTAATCTTTGGTCAAACAATGAATCCAAATTAACACGTGATCAAACTATTCCATCCAAATACAGCGTGATCAAACTATGACATCACTGTATAATTCAGCTTACTGTAAAGGTCATAAGATTTAAGAAATTTGGCCGCACCTGGTAGTGCAGAAACCGCAAAACACTTGTTATTAACTAAGCCCCGATCATGAAAGTCTGCAGGTCTGTGTTAACTCTGCATGAATAGCTATGGATTTAATTCTTAAAATAGCACACCGCTCAATCCTCATTAGCTCATGGCGAACCAAATGGAACAGCGCTATAGCCCCTATAAAACAAACTACAGAAATAACAATCGTGACTGGAGCGCAAGTATGGTTTCTGTCTAAATACTTCAAAATCTCTCCACATGAGTCCACGTTGTAGGTTTCTTAAGTAGATGTCTCCTGCAGCGTTAAAGCACCTCGTAGTTTGCGATTCGGTCAATACCAAAACGAAAGTATAAACTGTAGTGAAACGTCTGCGAAAGAGGTGCAATTGAAAAGGGGAAACATTCTCCGATAACAGTGATCATAAAGGTGAGGACTTAAATGCTTGTGACGTAAACACGCCTTTAAAGTAAATATATAAATTTTGGAGTTACAAAAATGTGGTAGCACCGAGGTTCCGACAATCTTCAGTACACGCAATCGCTTGCTTTTGCAGTCTGCTTTATATCGTATAAGCTATTGAAGGCACCGATTTGTGTTTGGAATCAAGTATTAAACTGGTGACACACGAGTGGCAATATACTTAGAGTAGAAATGGTGGTACTAGTGATAGTTGATGTTGTTGTAGTAGTAGTAGTGGTAGTGGTGGTGGTAGTAGTAGCAATAGTAGTAGTAGTAGTTGTTGCTGTTGTAGAAGTAAGTAGTAGTAGTAGTAGTAGTAGTAGTAGTAGTAGTAGTAGTAGTAGTAATAGTAGTAGTGGTAGTGGTAGTGGTAGTGGTGGTAGTAGTAGTAGTAGTAGTAGTAGTAGTAGTAGTAGTAGTAGTAGTAGTAGAGGTGTTGATTGAGTTTGATTGGATGATAAGCAGTGGAACGTGAAAGTAGTGAAGTAGTAGAGGGGGGTAAATACACTTCATTTTTCAAGTCAGACTTTCGCTTACAAGATACTAGTTTGCTGAGAAAGTAAAACGAGATCATCACAGTGTAGTGCCCCGTTTTGAAAATGATTGTCCTTGTCTCTTACGTAGATCATGTGTTTTAAATTAAGCCTGAGTAGACGGCATGGAACAAAGGCTACTGCTGACTCCACCAGCCAATCATATGGCTGAATCAGCTCGAATCTGTGACGTTTGTCAGGCCGAATGTGGGAGGGCATGACCCGTCTCCGAAAGCTACGAAAACATCAAACTACTTGGTAGAGAGCAATGGTAATGATCTTCGATGTGTTCAAGAAAATGTGTACGTGTGTTTGTATTGGTTTTGGATGGCCTAAACTTTATTATTGTGACACCGAAATGTTTAATTGTAAGGAGGGGCACTGGGAAGATCCTTTTTACTAAATTTTGGTTGAAATTTTTAGGTCAGGCCGGGCCTGACTAGCCTGCCCTCTGACTTCGCCACTGGTCTATAGATACGTGAAGCCGCGACCATATTCAAGAGGCTAAAAATGGACCTCCTTCCAAACAAGAGGAAAAGCAGAATTGGCGCTGTCAAGCAGGCTTTGCACACTGTCGTATGTACTCGGTTACCAATACACACATCGTCACATAAACGTCTGTCAAATTGATAGCTAGAATACTGAATTCAACTTTAGAAAGTGTGCATCAGCTAGGAGCACCCTGTCACAGTTACTGGACATTACTTCCTCTCTTGTAACCTGCGTTGCAGACCCAGAAAACTCCTTTGTTATGATTTGCGTTCCAGAACAAATTATGGTTCAGGCTTCCACTCTTAAACCGCTCTTGTATGACGTGCTTGACGGTGATTAATCGATCGACTCTGACATAGGGATAATGGCTTTCCTTTGCTTAGTGAATCATGATCAATATAAACTGGGCGCCCACTTTACAATAATCTTTTGAAGCTGAGCGATTTACGTTTATCTCTGAATTGCAGACTATGACCCAGACGTTTACTCCGTGATTCCTAGGGATGGGCAAAAAAACCTTTGCAAGTAAGTATTCCACGTTCTGGTTTCTCTAATATAATAGGCTAAGAAACAAGTCAGCCATGGCCACGGATTCAACAATTCTATTTGTTCAGATCTCCGAATTCTATTTGTACATCTGAACAAACTCAATTTCTTCAATAACGCCATACAATGCATAGATATAATATAAAAGCGGAAAATGGCGTATATTTACAAGGAATAAACAGTCAATTTTTTTATAGTTCTCACTGTAGCCTTTATGTATTTTGGTAGTACGGTATGAAATACGAGGAATTATGATTTCTTAAACTAAGAAATGCAATATTCTATCTTCTTTACTCAGATTAACTTCGATGCTTACTCAAACATAGGACGAAAAAAATTAAACAAGTCTCCAAATTTAACTATCTGGACGTCCTAGCTACCTCTGTGGTACCACAATGTAAAGTTGACGACGAATTAGTATAATCAAATACTCGTTTGATCAGATAAGGCCAATACTGATCTGCCTCACCGTTAAGGGTGCTAGGCATGGGCGTTCACTGCCGAGATGTGACGCAATAGCACAGAATAGGAAACAGGCAGAAGGGCAACTCTTGGCGGAACCTTTGATCTTTTAGAGTCACAAACAGAGGAATTGAGTATTCGTGCCAAAATTTCCGCCCAAATCCGCCGTTATAAGGAAGCTCAGAAGAAAGATGGAGATGATTCTTGATAGCACTTAAAGTGCCTTATTATTATAATTGCGAAGTGTCAGCGGAGTATATAATATCGATAACGGAACACTAGCGTTTTGGTTTCGAAATAATTATTTATCAAAACTATTGACTGTTCCGAAATGTCGAAATCTTACGGTAATGATTGTGATTAACGCCGGAGGCGTTTATCAAATATTGTGGTAACCCAAGAGGGGGACGTTATGTAGAGGGAGGTCTTAGATATAGGAAAGCATTAGTAAAATGAATAAAACGTACTGACGTACATGAAGATGGATATTAACAGAATATCCACCGTATCGCATGACATCGTTCTTTGACAATAACAATAAACATGTATTTTATAAAGAAAGTTGACTTTTTAATTGAATTTATGTGTTGTGAACGTGTCGTTGATGTAAATTGAAGGGTGTGCTTTGATAACAGATTCTTGGGCGCAGGTAAGGCGTTAAAAATAGAAGGGGCCTTAATTAAGAGTTTCTTTGTATGTAGAGCCGATCATAGAAGACTAGTATTAAACGTTGTCCTCTCTGATTGGCATTCCGTGGCTGAATACTAGGGATGAATAGACTATTTTGCTATGCAGCCACCTCAGTTAAATCTAGGTAAAACGCTATCCCCAAATATGGGGTGGTCTCGTAAACGCTTGGAAGTACTTGTAATATGTTGCCTCTTGTAATTGGTCATGACCTTCGTAATCCAATGGCACGCTATGACAACAGTCCAGTTTTGTGAAATCCAGAGATGACTTGAACAAAAGCAAGTGGCAGTATTCATCAAGTGCTTAGGAACAGTATTCAATATAAGCACGTCATTAGATTGATTTACAAAAAATAAAGCCAAAACGTGCATGATATAGGCCTACAACAGACGGGAAAACGCGATGCCGTCAGATTCTTAAAGAAAAACATGTTTCTACTCGAAAAAGTATTGCATCACTCAAGTGTGCTTATAGTCCAGTAGGAACCGCCAATCACAATAATTGTCTCGCATACGTGCATTATTTCTTACTGGCCCCGTCTCTACGTTCCGGTATCAAACACTTTCTGACCATGGTGAAACTTGTGTATAGAGACATAAAACCTTAGTTCAATGGATCTTCAACCTTGTTGATGTCACTGGTACCTGACTGGTTTTTTTGTATAGAGAAAGGATGTATGACTGCCGGTGCACGAGACGGTGAGGGAACACGGTTGACATGTGAATATGAAGTCTCAGCGACGTCTCTGATAATGAAATGCATATAAGTAATATGTGCTGAATATGTTTCTCATCCACGTGTTTTTGTAATTTTTTTCCTAGAAGGAAAGTGTCTTTTTACTTCGCAACGGGTTCGACATTCAAGCAGTCTAAGATGCATGTATAAAAAGAAGTATTCCTTTGTCTGGTCGATGCCTCAGACAGGCTCGGGTGAAATAGTCTTAACACGCATAGATTTTCATAAATCTATGCTTGCACGCAACTGTGGGACCCGCCCATATTCTTCAGCTTGGAAGTTGGTCCTGAGTATGGGCATCTGTATTTGAACAATATCTATATAAGAGGATTAGATTATGTGCGTTGAGGTCGAGAAAAGGTTCGTGCAATTATACTAAGCTGTACATTCAGTAGAAGACTGATTGTTTGTTTTTAGAACATAGTTGACAACCTTGTGAAGATTTAACTGTCACGTATGGCTGCGGATCATGGACAATCAAGACAGAAGCAGAAAGAAAGAACGTATTTGAAATGAAGTGCTTCAGAAAGCATTTGCATATACCTTATGCAACCTACACAACCAAGAAAAGTGTCAAAGATGCAGTTGCACCGAGCACTATCATGCATGGTCGAGCATCTGGAAAGAGAGGAAAAGGAAGGCCCCGAATGAACTGGCTATCAAATATTGGAAAGTGGGAAAGCATGTCAATCCAGAAAACACAAGAATGGCCACTGATCGGGGAATATAGAGGAGTGTAATAGATTCGGACAAAACGCACCTAAGGCCGTTTGGCTATGGAACATGAAGAAGAAGAAACCTTTAGACTGTGTGAAAATGATTTCTTACTTTTCAAGCATTATGTTGTGTTTAAAAAATATATAAAAAACTCATTCTGTCTGTCTCATCTGATTAATTCTTGGTCCGTCTTACAAATTTTATAACATACTAACCAGAGGTCATCGAATTCCAGGCAGTGTGCAGACGCTTGTTTGCCTTTGAACAATTTGCAAGTAATTCCACCGCGAGTGTATGCTCCTTTTTTCCCAAACGATCCTCTCCATTTGTCTCTCTCACTGCAGTAACAGCAGAATCCCTAAGGGATAATCAATTATAAAACTTGACTGCTTTCCATAACGTAGAAGAGTTTACTTCCTATGTTCATTCACAAACTATTAAACTATTAAAAATATATCAAACCAATAAATAATATGTCATCACTGGTATTGACATATGTATTTTTCTAACGGATACCACAAACAAATGCTAAATGTAAAATTAGACAACAGAACCTAACCTCACCTGGCTGTCCCATATGCGGTTATTGGCCTTGGTTTTGTCTGTAATCATACTGCTTTTGCTTTTCTTAGCATATCTGCAGGATACGTCGTTTTCGTCTTTCACTCCCCATTTGTCATTGCAATCAGTGCGAGACTCTGGATTATACCATTTGCCAAGTAACTTGACTTTTTCCGACGGTTTGTTGTTGACATTTTGCTACCAATGGAAAGGATTACATATCATTTTTCGATGTCGTCCCTTTTCATTTCTCTGTCATTGCAATGAGATGGTTGATCGCTTGGAACACACCTTAGTAGACCCACGACTATTTCAGATTTTGTTCTAATACTTAAATATCAAGCACCCTCAAGCCTTTAACATTAAAAGTTTTTATCGTGTATGTGTTGGTTAAAGATGTGGTCCTATTATTATGATAAGATAAAGTAGTCCGATCAAAAAGGTTTGCTTGATAGAAATCCAATCAAAATGGTACTACGATATGTGTCTTTTTGTGCAATGTAGTAGATACATCAAAAGGTGTCTTGAAAATAGTTGAAGCCTTCCAAAAACTATGCAGTTCAAGCAGGTTGAGATACACAAGTATTAATGGAAAATGGCAGTATAAATGGTTACTTTAAAAGCTCTCAAAAACACTTTACAGAAAGTATATGTACCCCTTCTGAATAAAATGAATTTTTTTGTAACCTACATACTGAAATACCCAATATGGTTGCCTCTCAGTCTTATTCATATTTTATGTTTCATTTTCATCTATAAACTTATCGACATGTTTCGAAATCTCGAAAAGACGTCATTAACCCATATTATCCCAATCTCTACAATTGTAGACCCTCTACGTTTTAGGCAATTTCGGTTGGTTGACTTCTGTTTTTGATTAAAATGTTATTTCTTGTTGAGTTGTGAACATTATGCATAATATACAAGGTAGAGAAAAAGTGAATAGTTTTGGTCACAAATAAGCATGTCAAAGACATTACATCCGGACGTATTCCCCTTTTCCAAGCTACTGATTTCTGACGCCTAGAAGTGTGGCCAGCCAAGTTGGGCGACCTGGCGTTTTTCTGTTTATTTAGGGTAGTTTCAATGTCGAGCCCACTGATGATTAGGGGTCTCTGGTTGAGAGACTGCAAAACTTCAGGCCATGCATTGCGAAATGTCCTACTCATTTGGTCCCAATTCAGGATAATCGCCACATGGCTTTGCCATTGTATCGGTTAGAACGTGGATGCTCTTTTTTCACGTTGAGAAACTTATTTTATGTATCAGTTTCCCTCTTTGTAGAAACGTTTAATATTGTAGTTTGCGAACTCTTGCTGAGGCTGCTCGTTCTATTTATTTAAGAGTTAATGATGAGGAATCACAGAGTGAGTGGAGAGGATTTGTTGAGAATTATGAATTCCCCTGCGTTAAAGAATGAGGTCGATTTCATCTTTACACCAACACCAAACTAAAAAGCTTCTTGAGTTTTTAAAAGACATAACCTGTTAAAAACATGTTCAATGGTCCCATAACAAGATTTTTCTATAACTCACTGTCTGAAGACCAGGCAGTGCGCTTGGAACCAGGTTACCGCTGTCCACCAGCTTCTTTGACAAACTTTGCATCCACCAGCTTCTTTGACAAACTTTGCATAAGGAGAAAATATCGCACAAAACTATTCTGTTAGAAGACAATGGTGTTGAGATTTCTCTTGTTATGACTGGTAATAGCTCCTTTCCAAGACATGCTTGGCTTACTTGCCTACAATGAAGACACCCGAAATCTCAGGGAAAGCTACAGGAAAAATACGTAATTTGAGAGACATATAGAAAAAAAACAGTTCAGTACGAAAACAGTCACTGAAAAAGCATGTGTGTTACTGAAAGGTCGATGGAGAATTCTGCGCAAAAATGAAAAGAAAATTACACAATGTAAGATCAGTTACGATGGCGTGAGCAATGCTTCACAACTGGATTACGGAAATAGTTGATCCTTGCAATACACGAGGCACGTTACAGGTAGAAGAATTGTTCCTGATTGATCATAACCTCATCCTAGCTGCGGGCAAACGTGAAATCTTATATAAATTCAAACAAAATAGCAGAGTGATCGTGAATTAAATGAAGAAAGGGGCATTGGGCATACTGTTTTCAGGACTATTTAAATACACTCACTTTTTAGACTATTTTGCCGACTAGTTGATTCCTTCCTCTGTCGACTAATCGTACCATTTCTCTCAATGGTACTTTATGTTCTAAACAAGTGGGGAAGAAGAGGAGTAGTAAAGATCAAAGAACCATTTTAAACAATACTGGTATGAATCGCCCCCTCCCTAGGGATTCCCTTTATGCAATTTCTCAATAAGTGATGGTGGGATTTTAGTGCCATGTCTTGTGTTACGGCTTAACTTGCCTATCGTATATTATATTTTGTACTTTATAAGTTGCATTGTAATCAAAAGCAACCTCCTTCAACAACACTCAAAGCTTTGCAATCTGACAAACATTGAATTTGATATATATGAATGTAGTTTATAGGTAGTCACATTTTCCGAGCAATATTGTTCATACATGTATTTATTTATTTACTTATTTATTTACTTATTTATTTACTTGTTTATTTACTTATTTATGTATTTATTTATTAAGTGAATCGATCCCCGGTGGTGACATGCTTTTCTATTTCCCTAGTGTTCTTTTCAAAACTAATATTTCAAATCCTCTCTTCTCGATGATACTTTATGAATTATAATTGTGATTTCCGAATGTTTCAAAATTGGATAATACCCTTACCTTGCATTACAAAGCAATATAAGATTCTGAACTGCAGATAAGGTGGACATATCGTTCTGGCCTGTGATCACGTGGCGATCAATTACGACGTGTACACAGTCGTTCTGGCTACCTGAAACGAAAATGAAGATGAGACAAGTTAGTCTAAAGGTTGTTGTCTTTTATTACATGCACTCCTAAATGGGAAAGAGGGGCAATTCAAGATTAGGGGTTATTTTCAAAGAGGACGAAGAAAAAACAAACAATGAAACAAACAAAATGAAAGAAAAGTAGGAGAAAAGGAGAAAAACTAAAAATTGTAGAAAAGAAGCCTGTTCGCATTATACTTGAAACTGTATGTCTCCAGGGCATGGTTTGCAGGGAGGGAATCCAAAAGTTCTTCCGGACAAAGGCTGCTTGCATAGAATTGCTTGCAAGCCCTGGGTAACGGAACAGAAAATAATGCTAACATGAAAACCTAATAAGGATTTGACGTTCTCTTTTGTCGAACATGGGAACCTGTTATCAAGATTGGATGAAAAATACAGCATTACACCGTACTATATAATTGGGTATACTTACAACTGAACGTTGCTTCGTTATCTCGGATGAAGTCTTCCAAGATGACTGGCATCGTTGCGAAGTCAGGAGATTGGTAGCACTCTGTTAAAGACGGCTGTGTGCGAAGCAGAGGGCATTAAATTCAACACATTGTAAACATATAAGAAACACAGCTCAGGAGTGCAACTAGAGGGAGGGAGAGGAGGCCTCCCCTGCCCTAATTTTCTACCGAAAATTGTGCCCTCATCTTAAGCAAAACTAAAAGGGAGGCCTTGCCCTTGAATGCAAGACGTTAACTGTTGGTCTTTATTTTTATGAGCCACGTAATTCTTAACAAATCAGCGTTTTTAGCCTCAAATAATTCTCAAGTCGATTCTTAAATTTTTATGCTATGAATCTATTGTATTTTCTGTTAGAAATTCTGCTGTTAATTGTTGGTAGGGGGAAAGGTGTATTAGACTTAGAGTGTAGAGAACAGGTTAATTTTCAATAAAAAGAAATCTTACGACTTCATCGCTTCATAAGAATATATATAAATCTTGCCCTAATTCTGATAAAGCTCCCCTGCCCTCAAAAAGTTCTACTTGCACCCCTGCAGCTGTACAAATTTGGGGGCAAAGGCGAGGGAGCTCTCAAACAACGATGCTTTACTGGGAAAGGTGTGGGAAAGTTGAAGATATCGAGAGTTGGAGTTATAAAAGAGAGGTCTAAAGGCAATAAAAATTGGCGATTTAAGCGTTGTATTCAACATAAGTGAAAGGAATTACTAACAGGCCACAATACTTTAAAGTAAGATAGATTCTGTGTTTCCCCATGCGCTGTTTGAAATTGCACAGTTTCTCCTTTCTCAGGACGTGTCCATTTTCTGACGAGCGGATAATTTTTACCTGACGTGGTGCTACTTATGGTAACTCCTGCAGCTAATCACAAAATTCGAATTAAGTGTCCTGGAAACATCGCCATAATTCTAATATTCGCATTCGAATCTAAATATAATTCGAATATCCGAATTCGAATCTAAATATAATTCGAATATCCGAATTCGAATCTAAATATCTTCTATAAGAATATCTGAGGGTCTAGTGCTGCCCTCACTTTTATCGTCTTCACAACTTTCATTTAACTCAGCGAACCCGACTTCATTATTTATTTCTAATAATTCAAATTTTCTTTCAACTGCACGCCTTTTCATTTCTTGCTGTAGTAGCCTTTCTTCAAAAAGTAGGTTTCACGCTCTGCCTCAAGAGCCTGACGTGGCATTAAATGTTTCTTCCTCGATTCCACCTTCTTCAAAAGAACGCTACACACAGATCGACTTTCACTCGTCAAAGATTTCTGGAACCTTTGTTCTTCTTACAAGATCGCGTGATTGAAGATACCCTAGACGTGCCAGATTTTGCTTTGTCAACCTCGGGTTCCTTTGAACCTGTATATTGGTCACCAGCTTTAAGAGCCTCTGTCATTGCCCTGGCTTTAATGCCTTTACATTCAATTTTACTGGTACTCATTGTTTAGATAGCGCGGGGGCGCAGTGCTGGGGGAATCTTACAGACAAAGGATATGCGGCGGAACGAATATGAGGACAAGGAGGGGTCTTTGTTTCCTAATTGGGAGGATATCGGAGGGCAATACTTGTTTAAGATGCCTTCACCTAAGATTTACCTCCTAAGATCTGCTGAGTTGTTAACGTTAATAATTTGAACACCATATGCATTCAAAATAACCTTGAGAATATTTAATAAACAATTACGAATTAAAACTACGACAACCTTGCAGCCTTCCACTACAAGTGTTAGTTTATGTAACTTTAAAACCTTACTATTTGCAAACATTTCGATTGAAAACTTTATGTAAGGACCTAAGCTTAGGTTCCGAAATCCGGCCCTAACATAGACGTCAAATACTTCACATGCGCAGACTCATAGACGTTTAGTGGCATAGGCAATAACGGCGAGCAATATTCCCGTCATTCCATATATGATCCTGAATGTCCTACGGTCTAAAAGAGGCCCAAATTCCATCAATAAAAGAATATACAATCATCATTACATACAATGCCTATCGCAATGCTTACTGCAATGGCTATTGCAATGCCTATTGCAATGCCTATTACAATGCTTATTGATATACCTATTGCCATGCCTATTGGAGTGCTTATTGCAATGTCTATTGCCATACCTATTACCATGCCTATTGCAATACCTATTGCAATATCTATTGCAATGCTAATTTAAATGCCTGTTGCAATGCTTCTTGCAATGCTTCTTGCAATGCTCACTGTAATGCCTCTTGCAATGCCTCTTGCCAGCCTGTTTCAATGCCTATTGCAAGGCCCTTGTATTTGTTTAGAAGACGAAGAGGGCTATAAGAATAAAGGGTAAGGCGCTTTACAATCTTTTTCTGGGCCTTTTTGCAAGGAAGGGATGTAGTTTCTGTTCTCAAAGACGATGGAACCTTTCCATAATCCGCGAAAGGCGGTTGTGAGTGCTTAATGGCTTGCTTTTCTGGCCGATAGCCAAAATTTAGCGGTGCCCTTGAATACCGTAGCTTCCCTTTATCTATTTGTTAGCCTGTTTGGTGGTTTGAATGTCGGACCCACCGCTCATCAGATGTATTTGATTGAGAGACTTTTATACAAACTCCCATTATTTAATATAAAGTGTCACTATTGTGTAGCTTAAAGTTTTCTTCTTTTCAATATTTAACACATGCTAGTATCAACTGAGTTAGTTTGGAAAAGATACTAGAGAAGTAGAAAAAAGTGTCTACGGCTATTCTAATCGGTAACTCAATAGACTATCATACGTGTCTTATTTGTGTCATATAAGTTAATAAACATAAGTGTCGTTACATTTTAATTATAATTTTTTCTTATTCTCTGGGTGGGCACGTAAAGCGTACAATTACCATTTTTTCTTCCATGTAGTTGTTAAACGGGGCCCCCTTTTAAGTGGTTGTTATCCCAACACAATTTTAACCTAGACTTGTCAACCCGTTACACACTGCATCATCACATTTTTGATTAATTATTCACGGGATGTTACACACACATTAGGATAATTAAACGAAAGCTTTCTTACGGTATTTGGAAAACTTTGCTCCTGCAATTTTATTCCAATTCAGAGAACATTTGATTTCTATATAAATAATCTTCTTGTGATACACAGGCTTCATCCCTTGGGTTTTAACCACGCTCTTTTGGTGCCGAGCTCAGACGTAGCCCCAAGATAATTCCCATTCAAAGTACAGTATCATTTCTAAACAACGCCCCTTCTTCTTTTAACCATACCTTGCCCGACGTATTTGAGGAACTGTATACCCGAGGGGGGTCAGGATCCGCCCCTATTTTATCTCCGAAAAGGCTTGACAGAATTCCTTCATATTTGGCACTGATACACTGTAGGTATATACAGATCTGCACACCGAGTTACAACTTTCTGTGTTCAGGCAAATTGGAAATATGGCTCGATACATTTCTTCGTAAATTTGGCAAATGTTCAATAAGTATTCAAAACAGACTAAATTATCCTCAGATTGCATGCGACAAAACCCTCATACATAAAAAAGTACAGAAGCCAGGTAGTTTAAACTTTCAGAACATCTGAGACATGACATTTGGTTAATGCTCAAAAAATTTCTAAAAATTTGACAGAACAGAACAATATGTATTACAAAAAAACTAATAGGGGGCGGCGGAATCCGTCGGGTGAGGTAGGGTTAAAGGCAACCCTGTAGTTAATGTTCTCATAATACCAACGTAATGTATCATCAACTTTTCTTTCAGAAAATATTTACAGCATGTTTACTGTTAGGTGATAAAATTCTGTCATAAAACGCGACGAATTTTATGTTAGCATCCGTTTTCGTTGAACTTACAACCATATTGTAATTATTTTTGCCCCCTTTGTTTATCACCTCCCACCAATTAACGCCCTCCCTTGCTACCAAATGTAATTGACGCCACGTGCGTTAATTAATAGTGTTCCCGTGATCACCGCGAAGTTGTTAAGCCTTATCCTTCATTGTTTACTATCTTCTTTGTAGTTTATTGTTGAAACTAATTAGATTCAAGACTGTGGATTATGTCTTATGGTTCGATATATTAAATTGGGCAACACGTTTAATGCTAAACAGAATTACTAAGTGTTTTGTAGACATTTTGTCTCAATATTGCTTACATTTACTAAGGTATAAAACCCTCGCCTGGCAACCCCAATTTATAAGGATGACATCTGCATGCTCCAGCTACCCTTTATTGTTTGATTTTGTTGTTTAGTTAGGGTCGGCTAGTTTCAATATCAGGTCCTCTCTTTCATTAAGATGCTGGCTTAAGATTTATCAAAGGACCGATAAACATTATAAACAAATCCTTGTTTTGCAGTGTTGCTTACATGTTTTATGTGTTCGTGTCCCTTATGCTTTCATAAGATTTCCCCGTTACTGTTTGTGTACTTAGGGAAGTACATGACATTGAAAACAATTGACATAAGAAATGGTTGTTACACTTCAAAACTGAACAGTTTTACAGTACTGTACCAAGGGCACTCCTCTTAGAGTATGCAAAATTTTCATTGAGTCAATTGATCATACTTCTCCTGATTAGGTTTACCTTTGTAGATTTGTTAACTAGCCCATCCTCATTTACTACATACTAGTTACATACTACATTTACTATCAAGTCATGCATTACTATTGGCCCTGAAAACAATTAATGGGCTGCTGCCACAGGACTTTACTCACGTATTTAGTATGAATAAGGTCATAGGTTAAACAGATTAACAAAAGAAAACAGTAACCATTTAGATGATAGACCATAAAACAGCTCTATCTCTCATTTACCTCAGTATCCTGTAGCACTATCATGAAGACCAGGGAAAATGCTACTACCTTTATTTTCAACTCACAATCCATTCTGGATTATAGAACTCAAACAAAGATACATTACAAATTGCTTTCTAAACATCTCCTTGAATTCTGTTTGTGCTCTTTCTAACTTTTGATGTTTACTTTACTGAAGATATTCAGTAATCTATTTTCTATGTCTACCTGGGTACCTGGTGTCAGATGTCAATATCCAGACACTAGCTTGTTATTAAGCAATGCTGTACTCATCCTTTATATCATCCTTATACTCATCCTTCTACATCACTTCCCTTAGCATATCTACTTTGGTTGGGGCTGCAAACCCAATACAACTCTACCTCTTCTTCACTGTCCATGTATGATAATTCTCAGTTAGTTGCTTGCCATCACTTGGCAGGAAACATGTAGGGTTCTGGATCAGTATGACAAAAATAAGCTGGTCACAAATGACATTTTAGCACTATTTAACAATGTTTTGAGTTAATTAATGGAATTGACAATTTTAAAGTTAGCTCCATTCATATTCAGACAGTTCTTTTTTCCAAAGCTACTCAATTTCCAAAGCTACTCAAATTTAAAAAGATATATATATTAAACACAGTATTCTTAATTGATAGTTTTTACAGCAATAACACTAACATTACCTTAGTCTTCTTTTCTGCACAAGATTGGCTTCCTGACACCACAAAATCCACTAAAAGGAATTCAAAAGATGTTGAAGTCTGTTTACATAATATCGTCACATTAACCACGAGAACTTTGTTGCTAATAAACATTAATTTATGCAGACTTGATAGAGGCACTTCTCTTGTATGGAGTATGGGTCCTTAAATACGCACAAAATATTGATGGGGTGGCTCAAGGCAACTTTCATAACAAAGATTTATTTAGCATTGGTCATAAAAAAGTTATCTACTGTAACTTTTATCAGAAGAATCTAGAGCTGGGTTAGTAAATACAGAATAGAAGGGTTAGGGCTTCTCAGTTACCATTACATAATTACAGGGGTCTACTCTTTCTGCATCATGGTGCATAACAGGGGGGTGAGAGTGGAAAAACTGAAGCTTTTATTAGTACCTACTCATTAAATCACCCGATACATAAATTTGATTTACATAGAAAGTTCCCTCCCCTCTGTCTTCACAGCATTTTAAATTCTTTACCTTCAACAATAATACATCAATTGAGAGCTGTGTTTATGTTTCATAATGTGATGTTAGTAGCAATAGAAAACAAATGGGTTTTGCACAAAAACATACCACCAATAATTATATACCTTCTTATTTTGAAAAACCTTTGAAAACAGGAATGGAGACAGCAACTGAACTTTGATTAAATGGTTGTGGTTTTCTCTCTCTCGAACACTGAGTTTCCACCACATGGATGAAATTCTCTCTGGCTCAACTCGCACCGTCACACAACATGGCCTACTCATGTATATGAGCTACACTCTGTACAGAGTTTTCAGTCCACTTAACCCTTTTTGAACGAATTCTTTGAGTATGTAATCAATAGGTGCGCAAATCGGGAGCCACTTCGACCTTCATGGGTCGGGAGACTACCAGTATATATTCCCCTTAATTGGGCCAGCAGGGCAAAATGTTGGGCTTTTTCCCTACTCCGGCAAAATAAGGCATACCTAGGTATATCTTTTCCTACATAGAACATATTTTGCGTCACCCGTGAAGGAAATAGGGAAAGGGTATGTTGTGCCACTGTAAAAAAGGAGGAAAATTTCTGCCCCAATTTATTAATCAAGCTGCATCATAACATTATTGTAACGTTATTATAAGCGGACGGAGACGGTACCCTTGGGAACGCTGATGACAATCCGAACATCCCGTATGCTGACTATAATTATGCTATACAATGTTACCAGTATGCATCTCGATTTTTCTGAATTTCCTTCCTTAGCTAAAGTCCCTCTCTTAAATTTTCAAATTTCTCCCTCAAAAAGGAATTTCCTCCCTGTTGAGAACCACGGGGTTAAAAATATCGGGAGGTTATAGTCAACTGAATCCTGCCTCCCTATTGTTGAAAATATTTGTTAAATTTGTATTGCATTGGCATGATGACATGATCTTGTTTCTTGTCTATTTCTTCAGCTTCTACTTACAAATGATTTCTCAAAAATACACCGAAGACCGAGACTCAAGCTTACAAGAAGCCTTTCGAAATGGTTGGACATCACCGAGACCCAGATGACCAGGGCAACAATAGACCGAAAACGACTGAAAACCATGATCGCCAACATTCTCATCGGATAAGGAACCGGGAGTGAGTGAGTGACACTGTTTCTAAAGTATTAGGAGTCTGGCTCCCTTAGCCACCTCTCATCGTGGCCTATGCGGCCCCGTTCGCAACATCGCATGCTCTTGAAATAAGACTATCGTAGTACAAATAACAGACGTCAAATTGACATTGATGTATTTCCCAGCGTGATTACCTAACATGCCAAGCTTAAAGTACAAGCATAATAATCATCATAATCTAAGTTTATTTTATCGTATTTGGCTTAGAGTTTAATCCAATTATAAAGTTTAAACAGATCCGCTGCTCGACCTGTTCTGGTAGTTCTAGATGCTCTGTGTAGCCCAAGAGATCGGATTATCTGAACGTGTACAGTGCCATATATGAGCAACTGACCTAGGGTGGCTTTGCAGGTCAAATTGGCGTCGGCTGCAGATCTGAGTTGTTGTAACCGTAACTATGAAACAGATGATATGGTTGAGGGCAAGGATTTAATTTGTATTTCAAAGGAACGATCGATTTCCAAGATAAGATAACCGGTTACACTAAACATGCGTATTGAATCCACGTGTGTCCTTGAAAATATGAAAAAAGGAGTCAGTTTTCAAAGTCACTTTAACCTCTTTGCTCTGCAAGCGAAACTTACATCGAAAGTGGCGTCAGTTTTATTTTTTTATGTTAATCTTTCTGAGTGCTTTCCGTCCAAACTGTGGAGGTTGTTGCTTCCTGTTTAAAAAGCTGACACATAAACACATGCTCCTACCCATGCCTAATAACGATGACCACTACTACTATTACTATTATTACTGCTTCTACTACTACTACTACTACTACTACTACTACTACTACTACTACTACTACTACTACTACTACTACTACTACTAGAAGGCATTGTCTGCCCGTGCTTGAAAACAAACACGTGCAATTCGACGATAATTCCTTCCTGCAATTCGACGATATCCTGTTAATTATCAGATACAAATATAACGTTATCAACAAAAAATTTCCCCCTTTCTTACCTAACCTGACCAAAACGGACAAAAATTGGTCAGTCCCTTGGGTGATGTTATAGGCAGGTTACACTGCACAATGTTTTGGTGTCAAAGAAAGTTTTGCAAAGAAAGAGTTGGCACAAGTATATCCTTACATTGATTACTCACCGAAGCATTTGACTGTTCATTGATTTCAAAAGTCCAAGCCTGCACGCCTTGATAAGACGACGATTGAAATCGACTCCGAAATCTGTCATAATATTGGACTATATCTTCTTTAAGCCTTAAAAGTGGGTAATAACCATTGAAATACGTCTCTGCTTCGGGATTTCCGGGGTTATTAGGGTTGTATTTTAATAAGCATGTTGTATAATCCCACAAAGTAGCAAATCTACAACGAGAGAAAAGAAAACAACCATATTACTCTCTTGTGGCTAATTGTAAGGCGGAGGTGGGGTGGGGTTGGGGTGGTGTGGGGGTAAAATTCCTTTTTTTAGGAAACCGTACTACCCATTTCATTTTGTTACGAGCAACCCCCAATAAAGCAATTGTTTGGTTGTGGTACAAAACGTGAATATTGCACGAAGTAGCAAAATCTTATAATCCCATTAAGAAACAAAACTACAATGAAAGAAAAAACCCATCTCATCACTCTTAAGTGGCTAACTGTAGGGGGGGTGGGTTAAAAGCCATTCCTATTAAAGCAATTATTTGTTTGTGATACAAAAAAGAATATTGCACGAAGTAGCAAAATCGTACAATTTCATAAAGTAGCAAACCTAGAAAGAAATAAAAGACAACAGCCTCATCACTCTCAAGTGGCTAACTGTAGGAGGGGGGGGGGGGTTAAAATTATATTTTCTAGGAAACCTAACTAGCCATTTTATTTTGTTACAAGCCGCCCCTAATAAAGCAATTATTTGGTTGTGGTACAAAACGTGAATATTGCTCAAATAGCGAAATCGTATAATCCCACAAAGTCGTAAACCTATAAAGAAAGAATAGAAAAAAACTTAACACTCTCAAGTGCCTAACTGTAGGGGGTTGGTGGGTTAAAATACAATTTTCTATAAAACTTTACTACCCTTTTCATTTTGTTACGAGCAACCCCTAATAAATCAATTATTTATTTGTGGTACAAAACAAGAATATTGCACGAAATAGCAAAAATTTGATGCACTTTAAAGCTTCTTTGTCCGATACTTCTCAGATTAGAGCTTGTTAGCATCGGAGGTCACATAGCTCAGTTGGTAGAGCACACACTACGATTTCGTGGGTCACAAGCTCGATCTGCGATGGTGATATATTTTCTATTCTCTGGTTTCTTTTCAATAATAACAATTTGAGCCCTTTTTTCTCTATTATAATTGGGAAGTAGCATAATAATTTTCTGTAAGAAAAGGAAGCAACTGAGAGTATATACACCCTATACTCAACTATGTAACAGGACGCGGTAATCGAAGTCACGTAGTAAATTCATATGATCATCAGTTTACTTAATTTTTGAATTACCTTAGACTGTCAGCATAGAGGTAGAGCATTTTCAATGTGTACGATTCAGTGTCCTTTTACTTAATTTTTGAGTTACCTTAGACTGTCAGCATAGAGGTAGAGCATTTTCAATGTGATCCGTACCAGTTTGGATCCGTACCAGTTTAGATCCGTACCCGTGTAAACAGGGTCTTGATCTCAATAGTAACCTATTCTAAATACAGCCCTACAAGCAAAATGCTTTTATTTTTGTCACTTATTGACGCTGTTTAACATCATCGAAGATATTTAAAGTCTGGATAACTTGATCATGTATTAATTACCAACAGAGGAAAGTCTTCCGTGCCTTTATTAGGTCATGGGACGGTGGTCCAGTCGAACACGTTTTTTTTATACAAGCAACTTAGTTGCTTAGGTGTGAGGCCTCGATTTGGTCAAAAATCTAAGCAACAAGCTAGGCAACTCGAGGCCTCAAATTCAGGAGGAACAATTTTTCAAACGCCAGAAAAACAAGTCAAGAAACGTTTTTCATTAAGAATTGATTACAAACTGTTGATATATAACAAATATCACACAGTTGATAATGTGTCAATCTGAGAGATTAAAGATCCAACCATCATTTGGTATATTTGGTATTTCATCATTTACAACAAGCTCGAAACTCGACAATACCCTGTGGTGATACCTAAGCAACTACTTAAGCAACTCCAGACCTGATTTTGGGAAATTGCTAAGCAACTCAAGGCCTCACCCCGAAAATGGAGTTGCTTATTAAAAAACACGTGTACTGGGCTTGCATTACAAATTGAGAGACCGGAGTTCGATTCGAGACAGTGATGCCAAGGTTAACTCAGCCTTCTATCCTTATGTGATCGGTGACATGAGTACCAGCTATGCTGGGAGAAGGGGTCAAAACATGACCTGAGATAGGAGTGGCGCCCACCCCTACCACTTTAGTGGTAGAAGCTAAGAAAAGAGGAGCAGTCATGTAGCCTCCGACTACCGTCGACCATCTTCTTCTTCTCTTCTATTAGGATCTGGTGCTGCTAAGGGGAGAATACCACCTCCCAATATCTAGCAAGCTATTGAAAAGTTTGTAACACAGATATCCTATCATAACTTTAGTATGTTATTGTAGGAAGTACAAAAATCCACACCTTTTTAGTTTTGCTACTTTTGCCCAACTTTCAAATAAACACTCAACTTCCAGTCTTGCTTATCACAATCACACATATACTCACCGTCCTATCACATCTACACATCTACACATCTACACATCTACACATCTACACATCTACACATCTACACATCTACATATCTACACATCTACACATCTACACATCTACACGACTACACGTCTACACATCTACACATCTACACGTCTACACATCTACACATCTTCTAGTCATGCCTATTGTCATATTATCAGATGATTCTTGGTTATTCTTTGTATTTACAGAAAATTCCAGAACATTCTACAATATTCTAGAACCTTTCAGAATCTTCTAGAATAGTAACCATATTTGATGATAGATCAATCTAGTACATTCTCGTATATTATTCGTTTTACTCTGGTGCGTGTCACCGCAGCTATAGTCTTACATTCTAAAATCACACCTATACACAACTTTTAGATTTGCTTATCACAATCACACATATATCCACCGTTTAGTCCTACCTGTCACTATAACAAACGTATGCATCTTTCAAACGTATAGAAAATGAAGAAGAAGATGGTCGACCGCAGTCGGAGGCAACACTAATGCTTCTCGTATCTTAGCTTCTACAACCACAGTGGTAGGGGTTGGCGTTACTCCTATCCCAAGTCAAGATTGGCACCTTCTCCCTGTCTGTTAATAACAAAAGCAACAAACGTTGATTAGCTTTCGATTTTATGACGTCGTGTGAGCTGTTATGTGTCTGCTGATATTCGAATTTATGTGCAGTACTCTTCCCATAAATAATACAGTCGCACCTGCGCTGTACATATCTTCCGGAACTGCAAGCTGCCAGTCAATCAATGGAAGAATCCTGACGAGCAGTGGCTCCCAAATTGAACTGACCGTTTGATACAAGTGAAACCACCAACCAGGCTAACTAATAAGGGGTGATTGGAGCATCGAATGGCGACGTCACTCAATTTGAGCTACCAGAAGCCGAAGCAAGCCAAGAGGCAGCTGTGGTTTTAAGCTGGCCTTGCAAGTAAATACCTTCTTTCAAACATTAGCATTAGCCCACTGCAATGATCGGTTTAGATTTTCAAGCCATATTGATTGTGTTATCTTGCGATTATGGGAAGATATAGAGGAAGGGGCCTTAATCAATGGTAAATGCATCAACAATGTCAGAAATGCAGATGACACTGTACTCTTGGCAAACACTGAATATGGTCTACAAAGACTCCTCGACCAATAATTAGGTCTTGTTATAAAAAAAACAAATACCAAATCTATCACTTTATCAAAAGCTACTCCAACGTCTCCCTGTAACATAAATTGTGGCGACGACAAAATCGAGCAAGTCAAGAACTTCATCTTTCTCGGAAGCCTAATTACGTCCGATGCTCGTTGTGAGCTGTCAAATGCCGAATCGCCATCTCAAAAAGCAACTTCAACAAAAAATGTTTTTAAAGATCGCAGAATTTTTATGAACCATAAAAATCGTCTACTAAAATGCTACTTTTGGTCTATACTACTGTATGGCTGTGAATCTTGGACTCTGTCAACAAAGACCATGAGCAAATTACTAGGCGCTGAGATGTGATTTTATCGACGATTGTCAAGAATTTCGTATACCGTGCATGAAACAACTGAATCAGTTTTAATTCAAGTTGGTCGAGAACGCAAACGTCTGAAAAATATCCACCATATACAACTGGAGTTTCTTGGGCACATTATCCGCAAGGGCATTCTTGAAAGTCTTTGCTTTACCGGCAGAATCCAAGGAAAACGTGTCAGCGGTTGTCGAAGTTTATCATATACCAACAATTTCAAAATGGACCCAAACCTTGACAGCCTGGAGAAACTTTGGCGCAAAGCACAAGGCAGGTATATTTGAAAACAGTTGGTACGCCAAAGCGCGGGTGGCGTATGGCACTGACAGAAGAAGATTGTGGTAGACTTTACTTCGCCTTAATTCACATTCGATTTTAGGTCTGTTTATTCAGTAAGGTGTTCTCATATTGAATATTACACAAAAGACAACCAAAATTAAAATCATACAAATTGATGAGAGATACCCGTGACCCATACGTTAAAACGCCCAGTTGCTATTAGCGAAGCATTTTAGCTAAATGTGGGCGAAAAACACCTCTCCTCACGACATTAAGGAAAACGTAGTTAACATCTGAAGTTGTCAATCATGGTAAATTAGAATAGATACTTTGTGAAGCTACTAATTTCTGTGGGTTTTATTATTACCCTGATGTAATGGTAGGCACATAGTAATTACATCAGTTAGCCACTGGATTATTAAATCCAGCGATTGAGTGACAAATATAATCTGCAAATTACTTTTGTTGACATAAAAGATTAACTACGTTCAGAGGCAAATCCACGAAAGCATCTTCGTGGTGGAAATTTTTGCTGGAGTTTGGTGAACGGTGACACTGTGTAACCTTTCAAGTGATGAAATGAAGTGGCACTGTGTAACCTTTCAAGTGATGAAATGAAGTGGCATTGTGAAACCTTTCAAGTGATGAAATGAAGTGGCACTGTGTAACCTTTCAAGTGATGAAATGAAGTGGCACTGTGTAACCTTTCAAGTGATGAAATGAAGTGGCATTGTGTAACCTTTCAAGTGATGAAATGTTTAAATGGAATAACTCTAAATTAGTGTTTCTATTTAAAATATTGGTGGGAAGTGGCGATGGGAACTTTTAGAAATTTATGCCAACAATTTTTTTTTCCAGGTGGGGGTTGGCCTTTAGAGATCTAGGTGGGGGTGGTCTTTGTAGGTGGCGGTTGATTTTTCTAGGTGGGAGTCCAGACCCCCTTTCAAACTATGGACACTGTATTCCCAACAATTAGTTTACTTTAACCATGCTTTTGTAAACATGTATCAAAGGTGTACACGCAGCGTCGGTTGAGTGTAAGCAAGAAGCTATGATTAATCCAGAGGGAGAGTGGATATAGTGAAAGTGTTTAATAACGAGAGGTGAAGAATCATGAAGAAACAGTCACTAATCGAGTGGCAGTAATACGTAAACGAGCCAATATTAAACAAGAGACAATGATTGATCGAATAGTAGTGTTGAGCTAAGGAGTATCAGTTAAACAAGAGATTGTGATTAATCGTGTAGCAGTGTGGAATAAACGAGTAGAGATATAGTAAAAAATCGTGATTTGTCGAGTAAATTAGATTCTCCGAGGAGTAGAGATATATTTTTGGAAAATGGCTTCGTTTAATAGAAGAGTTAAGCTTAAACAAACAAGCTTAATCGTGTACCTTATTTTAAACAGAAATAGAATTTAAACAAGTAATAGTGATTAGTCGAGTAGCAGTGTTAAACAGGAGGAGTAGAAACAGCGGCATTGGTCAATAGAGGAGTAAGCGTAGGAAAACGAGTAATGATTAATCGAGTAGAGATGTTAAATCGAAGAATAACAAACATAGAATGAACAAAATATTAATCGATAGGTAATGCTCAGTCAACTGAAATTTATTGCTAGCTGGTTTTTTTTCTTCTTAGATAGGATCTCGGAATCTTTGAATGAAATTTACCTCCTCTCGAATGTGTAAGTATAGCAACTTCATGTTCATTATTTTGTGATTAGCGATAATCTATATACATTTCATACGTTCTTTCTACCAAGTTTTCTCTGCCCTCGAAGAAGCACAACCCAAAAAAGTGGTAATGTAATCAAAGGAGCTGCTCAAAACAGGTATTTTTGACCGGATCGCGCTTACGAGCGATAAAAATAATAACGACAGACTAAACATGTTATCAAATTGCTCCTCATAGTGAAAGAAATGACCTATTAACAACAAAACTCCTAAGAAAGGACAAAGAATAATAGTTCCCAGTATAAAACGACTTTTGAACTAATTTCTCTTCTCTTCTCTGAAGCCGTTTGCTATTGAAACCAAGGCTTCAATGAAAGAGCAAGTCAGACAGGCATATGCTCGCTAGGAAGCCTGATCATATATGAACGTATTTCCCCTTTGCAGACATTGCATGTATTTGTCCCTTACATTCAAATATATAAATGATAAAATCAGCCAACCTATGTAAATAGCACTATAATGCATTGCTTTGAAAAATATTCACTTCATACGAACGTAACAAAAATAACTTAAGCTGAATTATATCTGCAACACTGTATTTTAGTATGAAGTATTTATCTTCTTCTCTTGAGTGCCAACTTTACACAAATGATTATAAAGCCAAGCGCATTAACTTTCCTCCCTTCATAACTTTTCAAGATCTCTATTTCTGATCTTAAATTGTAAATTCCTACGTTCAGTATCTACAGAATAATTTGTTTGTGCCATGCATGAATAGTTTACGTACTGTGGTCAATGAACGTGTCACTTGCATTTTGATTACTATCGCATTCTAGTGCATGCTCCTATAAGCAAAAATTGCCTTTTTTCGGTTTCAAAAAACCCAGAAAAAATTAATTCACTTATAAGCGCATGTGCTTGTTCTCGAGATTAAGCGCATACGCTTATAGAGACTCTCACAGAATATGATACAAGTTAATAAGTTTCTATTTCTTGCTCATTCGTTCAAAAATACTCATCAATGACTCGTTTCGGTTCTTATAAGATATACTGAACAGGTATCTCAAGTCCATTTTGTCTCTTGTTCTCATGTTTTCTTCTTACTTTCACAGCTATCTTTGCACCGAATAGCAGCAGATACGCTACCCATTTATGAGCTAGAAAGCGAGGTAGTACGGTACTTACTGTAATACGTACCAGGCCTGTGGACAAGGAAGATATGAAAATTCAGTTTTTATGGCTCTTTTTAACTTTTCCTCGAGTAAGTGTGAGGTAGCCAAATGATTTTGTTAATATTAACCTTATGCTAAAAAAGTGTAGCTTACATTTATAATTGCTTTTAACAAGCACAAGGGAATAAAAGTATTGTGTAAGATGCCAAAGATGATATGCTTTTAACTAAAGACGATTTAAACTGACTCGAAGAAAATTGAAAGTTATTGTTCATCATATGATGCCAATAAATTTTCTCTTTTTAAAAAATTACTCATTACTTTGTACTGTCCGACAAATTTATCGCGGACACTTTATAGTAATTCCGAATTTGGGTAAACATCATGAAAATTTATTCCAGGGATTACGAGAATTTGTAGGTTGCGTTTCTCAGCACGAGTTACAGCAATCATTAAAAATGAAGGTAGTAAACTTTTATTGACTCAGTTGTTTTTAGATAATAGATAACAGATAAGAGGAGTATTCACCTCAAAACTTGACATGTGCCGACACCTACCGAGTGGATTAGTTAAGGGTGTTAGCAAAAGCCGTCTCTCCTTTTTACCTAGCCTCTCTGAAAGCTGTATTTATCAAAACAGCGAAGTCTTTACTCTGTTTACAAAAAGTATATGTTTACAGTTTAGGCATTTTTCAGTAAAATAAGTGATAAGAAAGGCGTAACCCAGATACAATTTGTTTCCGAAACGTGTTATAATCTTCCCTTATCCTATAAATTCATTGCAAAGTTGCACTTTCGCTCCGGACAGACTTTATGTATACAAACCTTACGAAAATGTTGCTATTGTGATAAAATCTGAAAACCGTTGGTATCTCATGGACTACGCAGATTTCGGCAAGAGTTCAAACGGTCAAAATATTTTCTGCTGCCCTTTATAAAAATATTTAGTAAAGCTGACATATGTGTATTTAATTTTCACTTTTTTAAGTGATGGTTCTACACGAGAAATATTTATTCTATGCTAATTTTGCAAGATAGTCCACCAATAGTTAACAGTATAAAAAGTTGACCTATTAAGAGAGGCTAAGATGAGAATTGTAAATAGTAGATGAGGACCATTTACGGCTTTTGTGTAAAATACTTCTTGCGAAGGAAATCCAAAATTTGACATTTAATAAATCTTAATGAAAAACGTTTCTTGATTTGTTTATCAGGCGTTTTAAAAACTGTCCCTCCTGAATTTGAGGCCTCGAGTTCCTTAGCTTGTTGCTTAGATTTTGGACCAAATCGAGGCCTCACACTTAAGCAACTGAGTTGCTTATAAAATAACGTGTACAAGCTCTTTAAGTTATGCTGAAAGCACTGGATCCTCGACCAAGGGTTCTAAAAATGCTGCCGTGAAGTAATATTCACTTACCGTTATGAGAAAGACATTAACAAATGCCATGAAATCTCCAAAGTACTGGTAATATCGGTGGTTGATGAATTGTTGAATGTGACGCAAGAAGACGTTTTGAAACTGCTTAATTGGCGGTCGCTAGATTACAGAGAGATGACGAAATGACACGCATTAATCACAAGGATGACACCAAAAATGATGGCTCATGGAGTCCTTATGTGAGACGTCAAAATTACAAGAAAGTCGGATATTTGATAATATTAATTTTGCACTCGCTACATTCTTCTTCTTTATGCAGATAGCCTTACCAAATTTGAGAACGATATCTTGAACAAACGTCAAGATACGCCCCTTAAAAACTTTAAATCATGCCTATCAAAACCTTGGTGCTTGAACCCAGTTCACGATTTTATGAACTGAGCAAAATAAACAGTGTTTCCTTTAGAACTTTTGCAAATTCAAACCGCCGTTGCTCACAGTTGATATCAGATTTAAATGCGATATTTTGCATACGGGCATTTGGTGGCAGGGGTAACACTCTGATATAGTTATAATCGAAAAAAAGTTCTTTGCGACGTCATCACTTTAGTACTCTATCGTAATCATGCTCATAGTATGTAGACCAGCAGAAGTGTTAGTACCGGTTACTGTCTACTGCAAAAAGAATGCTTTATTAAAATCTAAGAAAGGCCCACTATACAAATCCTTGGATTAAAATATTAAAAATGCGTGATATATCCATCGAACAAGATAAAAGGTTAACGCAAACAAAAAATGGCTTCGCCGCAGTTGGTGGGTCGGCATCTTAACAATGCGACTCTTAAAAAACAAGAGGGCTGATCGGAGGAATCTACTGTTACTGGTACTGGTACGACTAAAAAACGGCGGCAGCTCCCAGAGGGCTTAGAAACGCACAAGTGCGTGGTACCAGTATACTGAGGGAGAAGGCTTAGATTAATGACTCAGAGTATAATTTTAATATACCATAAAATCCCGAATATAAGCCCTGGGCTTATAGAGGTTCGTGGGCTTATATTCGGGGGGGCTTATATACAGGGCTATCATATTCGGCTGGTCTTTTGGGTTAATAGGTGACTTGTGTATTCCAAAATATTCACCATTCGGTGTCCAATCAGAGAGACATATAACAACATTTAATACGTAAAATCTCATATAAGAACAAAAATAAATACAGAGGCTTTTTATATACTCTGTCCATGTTCATTCAGTGTCACAGCCTTCTGCACTACCAATTTCTAATCCAACACATAGAATTCCAAATGCAAGCCCTGGGCTTCTATTCGGGGGGCCTCTATTAGGAAGGATATTTTAGTTAGTTTACAGGGGGGGTTATTCGGGGGGCTCATATTCGGTAGGTCTAATATTCGGGATTTTACGGTATCCTTCAATTTTGTTAGAGAGCTTCACAGCCCAGCTTATGGTGTTATGTTCCGTACTGTTTATCATTCGCACATCACAAATATTCAGCTTAAACTTTTACCTGTTTTCGGCCCTCAGATGTTATAGGATAGTAAGTGTTACACATATATTAAAGATATGATGGGTGTTATAGAGTACTCTTTCATGATAATGTTTTAAATGAAATAAGGCAGATGTTATAGAATAGTAAGAAAAAAATATTATGAAAGCTAAAACTAAGTACAATAGAATACTATCTTATAATCATATTTTAAAGCAGAAAACCCAGATGTTATAGGATAGTAAGTGTTACACATATATTAAAGATATGATGGGTGTTATAGAGTACTCTTTCATGATAATTTTTTTAATCATGAAAAAGGAAGATGTTATAGAATACCAAGAAAAAGTGTTATTAAAGGCTATCATTTAATGGTATTTAAATGGAAAAAGCCAGATTTTATAGAATAATAATTGATAATCATATTTTGAATGCAAATTGGGTGTTACAGATTGCAATGTGATAATATTTCTTGAAAGCAAATAAAGCAGAATTTTAGAGAATAACAAACAAAAATAGGTATTAATATCATAATCTCATAATAATATTTGAAATTAGATACTACGGGTTATGGAATATAAGTAACAAAAATATATCTAAGGTAAAGTAGGTGTTATAGAGAAATATCTAATGATAATATCTGTAGGTCGAAAACCCAGAATATATGTATATGGAAGTACACCAAAGCTAAAACTGAGTGTTGTAGAACACTAATTAATGCAACAGTAATAAAGCTTTAATTAAGTGCTAAAGAAGAATAGTAATAATAAAGATAACCTAAAACCAGGTAATGCAGGATAATGTCTAACAAAATATTCACAAGGATAGAAAAGTTAAATTTTTAAAATGAAAATTTTTTCATACTCGAACTTTATAAAGTCGTTTCAAAGGTTTCGGTTTTTCCTTTTCATTTTCTGCCGTTGCACTGATCCATTGAATCACGAATCTTCTTCCTCCTTGGCCCCATGAATCAGAATACCCTGGATTAAGCCATTTAGAACCATAACGTATCTCCCATGAATCAACACCGGCGTAATAGCTATCTGATTCCTTGACAATGTCGATCCTCTCGACCATATATTCTGGAAAACGAGAGATAACAGTGAAGTGAACAACATCCAGTACACCGAAGGTTGCATTTTCTTCGTTATTTGTTTTCAATTTGAATAGGTCTAGAAAAGAAAGATTGAAGAGATGTTAATATCATAAGTCCAGTATTGAAGCTGTATATAAAGTTAAACAGACTTTCCTTTTTATGTTAACCATTTTCCTTAGCATGTTAATATTAGCGGTAGTATGTCGGTAAAGACGACAAAACTTTAAGTTCATATTCAACCCGACAATATACGATAGCAACAGTTGATATAAAAGATACACTAAAGCTGTCCACGGCAACAGCAAACTGTTTATATAGTGATCTTTATGTACAGACTGTGCCCTGATTGGGTCTTCCCCGATAGAATATCCGATGTAGAAGCTTGCCATTGTACGCTAGACTGGTAACGTTGTACAACCTTGACGTCATTGGCGTGGGATAGACGTTTCCTCTCTATCTTTTATTTTAGCTTATATATAATCAAAAATAAGTGATATATCTAATTCATTTGTACTTATTTGAATACTAATGTTTCAGTGACGGGGGAAGGTAAGACAGATTGCAGTGGGGGTGGGGCAAATAGGCTGGGTTCATACCAATTCTTTCACATTCCACTAAGGTGCCTGTCGTCATTGTGTGGAAAGGGGTGTTTCGTGTCGATATGCATATCTTGCACACACACAATAGTCACTTATTCGAAGTCATGGCAGTCTCCTACGTGGCTTCCCAGATTTAGAAATGTCCCCCTTGTCCTCCTGCTCAATGACAGTATTATTGCTAACATCTGTAATGTGCGTCTTCACAATTCTTCGAGCCTCCTAAAAGGCCACCGTCATCTTTTAATGTGTTACTTTCATATTTTAAGAAAGACATTTTCTACTTGCACACAAAAGTACCTCCTCAAAAAATTGTCATGGGAGGCAGATTACTTAAAAATTAATAGGTGGGGGGTGGGGGTGGAATAAGAATGTCCTGGGTGGAAAATTTTTGAAAAAATTAATTAGCGGGGGGGCCAACTATTAGGCATCCAAGAGTAGGTACCAAATGCTAAACCATAGAACTTCAACCTGCGTCAAAGATCCCTGGCTAAACAAAGTCTATACCTAATATCTTCACGGCAAATCCAAGCTAATCTACTTCGCATTTTGCTTTGTACTGAAACCGGTTGTTTTTAATATAATTTAAGTATGTAATTCTTCGTGTACTCAAAGATAAACACGCCTAATATCAAGGAAATGTGTTGAAAGCTTAAATCATGCAACGGACTCAGGGAAATATCGAGGGACAAATAACTGAAAAAAGTCACGTACGCTATTTGCGAACAGTTAGGAAAAAAGTCAAAAAGTCAGAAAAAAGTCAGAAAAAAGGTCAGGAAAAAAGTCGAAAAGTCAGAAAAAAGTCAGAAAGTCAGAAGAAAATGTCAGAAAAAAGTCAAAAAGTCAGAAAAAAAGTCAGAAAGTCAAAAGAAAAATACGCAAAAGTCAGAAAAAAAGGAAAAAAGTCAGAAAAAAGTCGGGAAAAAGTCAGGATAAAAGTCAAAAAGTCAAAAAAAATCACAAAAGAGAAAATCACGTACATTTTTTTTGCAATTGTTTGCCCCTCGGGAATATAATATTCCACATATTAAGCCAATATGTTTTTGGCTTTTCCATTTCCCAAGTTTTTCAACAACAACAAAAAGCAGCAGGTGCTTAAGAGTGTAAGGTCAGTTTGTTTTCAATAGTGCTTTTAGCTTTTGTTTTAAGTATTTTCTTTGTTTATTTTCTAGGATTTATGACTGTGTACAGACTAGATTCGATATAGTATTTCTGGCTTCTGAAGTGTAAAAGAATAACTTCCTGACACAGCAAGGAAGCAGGGAAAATCTATTCTTCTTCGGGTGCTGGAAGAAGCGCTTCCCTAAGCGAAACACGAACAGTAGCTTTCGTACCGAGATATTGATTTCGATTAGATGATGTAATGTTTTGTTCAAGTTACTTATTTTGCTTATTCGTATAATTTCTTAGTTTCGATTACGACAGCTTTAAAATAGATCTAAAGTTAAATACCAGCACACTCGATTCGTTCTTCAGTTATTAAGTTGTCAGAGAGCTGTCTCACGTAGGCCTACCGTAAAGACGCAAGAGGTATGACTTCTTTATAATATCTGTACATGTGATTTTATGTGATTTTACAGTAATCGTTTTAACATGTTTATTCTCTTAGTACGGTGTATTCCGTAGGCACGTATTTTATGTTGCTGGTCAAATTAATATTCTGAATAGTAGCTTATTATGGTACGAGTTATACCAAATGTATCATTAAAACTCTACACGGCCTTTGAGTTGATATGATGGACGTTAGCCACGGAACTATAAATAAAAAGTCTGGAAGGATAATTCTATTGTTCTCCCGGTATTGAATGCGTAAGTACCATGACTGCTTATCAGGGGGGCTGGTATGAAACATCGGTACCATGACTGCACTGAGATACTACACAGAAGGCCTGGTTATGAAGGAATGACACCAAATGACAAGCATCGAAAAGTTTCGCGGTTTTAAAAACGATATCAGCGATTTTGATTAAAATATAATGGTATTGGTATCTAATGGTATTTAAAACGACAAGATCCCGGGAGATTAACAAATGAAAGGCAGTTATTAATTCAACTAATGAATAAGAGTTCCTTTCTGCACTTGATCCCTACTTAAGTAATAATTCAATTGAGTATCAACTTGCCCATTGCTGCAAAGCGATGAGAAAAATGAAAGTAAAAATGTTTCCGTTGTTAAGCAACTAGGAGAATTATACTAAGTTATACGAACCAACTTATGACGGCTTTGATAGGGGGAGTGTATTAAACAACGGGCGGGGGTGGGGGTGGATGTGGGCGGGTACATCAAAAGTATTTCGTAATGCAACTTATAATGCACTTCTATACATACTTAAATTGATCTGGATTCCGGTTACAATACTGGTATGAAATGCTGCTGCATCACCGATGTTGTTGCGTTGAACTACAGGAATACACTCATAAGAATAACTTGCCTCACTTCCAGCTTTCTCTGCTAAATCAGGGTGCTCCTCTTCTTCATCTATTCAAAGAAAGAGTAATAATTATCAAACTGTACTTACTCTGGTTTAGCAGACAAATGAAGATTACAACTTCCTCTAACTAAATGCTAAAACAGTTCTTCCTACAGTAAATAAGCCCGCAAAAGTTTTTGAAAACGGCTAAAATCATTAAAACATAATTCTGAGAAATGTATATCAGGCATTTACCTTCAAGAGATATTGGTGTCTCGGAAAGGCCGATATAATCCAACGTAAGATTGAGAGAAACCTGAAAATGAAAGATAAACGAATCTGATTGAGTATAATTGTAAAAGAAAGGAATTTGAAACAATTATTTCCAGTTAAAAACGAGTTGCAACATACCTTAAATTGTTGAAAGTGGTGACCATCGTATTACAATTTGGTAAAATACTTAAATCAAATGAGAACAAACGGAAAATGGTTGCGGAGAAGTGAATGAGCATATCTACATTCTCTCAATTCTTTTTTACATAACATCTTTTATCGATCTGATTCAACAGCTATTACTTGATTGATCTTAAAGAATAAACCCTTATATCTAACTTGTAGGATTTGTCTCCTAACATATCTAGCCTTGATATTTAGATCGGAGTACGTCAGTCAGTCACATTTCAGCTTAAAAATAAAATGTCAGTGCTGCTCTCTATAAATAAATCATGTTATCATAATTAGAATTAAAAAGTAACTGATCATCATTATGCGTTCTCATTATTCGGTCTTGGAGATTCATATTAGTTCATTGAAGAAGCTACTTTACTACGAGTTATCTAATAATCTGGAAACAGGATCTAATTAGTCCGAAGGATGTGACCAAACAATGTATTTAGACTTGGGGGTACTTACCTTTGGCGTGAAAGCGTATTTGTATAACTTGAAATGTCTGAAATACCTAGAAAAATAATACAGTTTAAAGACCTTAACGACAGTAACAAGTACTCGATAAAGCCATGGACGAAACCTAATCGAACAGCAAATAGTTTGTGTCGGCGACATTTCAGGCTTAAGTTGATACACTATTTCAGTAGCTTAGTTTGCGAGCGCGCAACAAAGAAACGTGCCCTTGCACAATCCTTTCGATCTTTAGAGAAGATGTTGCATCTTCAGACGATTAAGTTATGACATGCAGCGACGGGGGAAGGTACAGCGGATTGGGGGGGGGGATAGGCTGGGTTTAAATTATGTTTTAATATTCCACTAATGTGCCATTAGTAATTGTGTGGAAAGGGGTGTTTCGTGTTGATATACACATCTTGCTGTGAATGTGACACAATAACTGTCACAATCAATTTCAATTTTGATAAAGCTAAAAAGTGGTCACGGAAAAAATTGAGATTTGGCGAATGTTGGAGGGGCATGCCCCCTCCGCTCCCTTTTCATCTTTATTCTTTTTACTTCAGTGTTTTCTTTGCTCTTTTTGCCAGAGTAAAACGTTACTAGGCTAAAATAGAAGGGGGTAAAGCACCCAGACCTTTCCAATGGCACAGCCACTGTACTGTCAAAGAGCACATAACTGTCAGGGACTTTAAGAGAGCGGAATTTACACGAGTAGTAAGTAACACGAGCGTAGGCTTTAAACATAAATAAGGACCATTTAGACGATGAGATGTCATGAAAAATAAAATTCATTCCGCTGTTTAGAGGATCGACTAAATTTAAGGTCGACTTGGGCTACTTTCAACGGACATATACATTTTACTTACAAACTTGAAACAAAGTGCACAATTAAAAATTTGAAGTTGCTTACAGGACAAAAGCTTCAGTACCGGAGTTGATTAAATTTCTTCCACTTTGAGTTTAGTTGCTTATAAGTAGATGTTAATAAAGAGATGAAGTGTATTGTGACAGTTTCACTACTTGGTGTATTCAGCTTATGTAGGCAGGGATTTCAGATTCAGGGATTTTAGACGTTTAGGTGGAATTTCTCTGATGTAGGGTATTACTGGCTAACAGGAGGTTCTCCATTAGGCCCCTAAGGAACTCGATGTTGTTAAGCATATCCTGCTAGTGTTCTAAGGTTGCTGCATTTTACAACCAGGTTCATTAGTAATTTTAATATGTAGGGAAACATTGAAAGGAGAACTTCATTTCCCCTCCCTGTATCTATGACATTAACCAGGTGAAAAATGGCGGAGCATTTAGTTAAAAATTTCTCTCCGCATCAGGCGTTGTAGATTAGGGCTTGTGAATGTAGGGGCTCAATGCCAAGTTATCCTAAAGTGCCTCAAGTATGCTGACTGAAGCTATACTAGCCTTAGAGTTTTGCACTTCGGGTGACAGTGGCGGTGCTACTGAGGAGACGGGATGGAACTTCAGCCCCTATACTTGTTTGCCAAGTAAATTTTTTCTATTGCACCCCCCTCCCCCCAAAAGGAAAATCCCACTAAAACTAGAAGGAGAGCAGGAAAAGAGAGTCTTGTTCTACTTTTCAAATGTTAAAATATGCAAAGATCAAATAGAAACATTTCATTATTTCTCAGACCACCTTTGTATTTGGTGACGCCGCCCCTGTGAATGAACACTACGATTAGACAGAGCCTTACAGCCATCTTTTTATGAATGTAGCGTAAAAATAAAACTTTACCTCAATGGAGAAAGGTTACGAGACGTTCGTATTTGTTTGGAATTTGCATTTCCAGCAGAGCTCAAATACGCGGACTGTCATTGTCGATAGCAAATCACCATTCCAAGAAATGTCTGGACTCTTTGTTATTGTCAGTTTTGGCAGATTTCCAGTACTTTTTTTAAACCTCAATTCATTTCCAGTCCAGTTTCTTCAAAGTGGGACAGTAACTTAGATATTGTTGAGTCAGTACCTTTCTGAGTTCCAGAAGGACATTACAGACTTGTTTCATATACATCTTCAGAGATATTCTGTAAAATACCAAAGAGTACTACCACAGTACTTTACGAACGGCATCAACAGGTATATCGGTAAACGCAATCATTGTCCAGCTGTGCTCTGTGTCACGTGAATAGAAGGCATACGTGGGTGGGCGTTAAGCAGATGTTGAACAGAAAAAGAAATTTAATACGTTCATTATGTATACCACCCCATAACAAAGATACTTTGAAGATGATAAGAAAGAAGAGAGCAGAAGTTTTAATATCCTCAAGAGCTCTCGTTACTAGCGTAAAGAAAACTCTTTGTTACTTGGAAATGAGAGAAATTTTGTACATGCGAAAGTAGTGGGCGTTGAAGGATCTTCCTCTCTACAGATTGCCTCTCTTTTGTGCTTGAGTTGAACACTGCGTTGTAGTAAAACCAGATCCTGTAAAACAAATCCTTATCATACGTGCAGTGAACCGTTAGTTGAGAAATGTCTGAAGTTTATGTATGTTTGTGTTTGTTAATTTTTACTCCGACATCTTTTCAAAATTCATTACTTATTTTCAGAAACTATAAAATAAGGTGAAATGGCAACCAACAAACGTATTATCTAGTTCTCCGAACGTCCTCTTTCGTTGAGTCACAGATTCCTTTTACTTAACATTTTCCCCATACACTGATCACAGCCATCGTATGGAGTGAACTAAGAAAGGTTTTGGCAATGGATTTATAAGAAACAAGGAAACAAAAACATGTCGTAGAAAATAACGGTTACTAGAGCGACACCTACTCTGTCGCTCGTGTTATTAAAAGACGCCTAAATTGTAAACAAACTCTTTTTAGCGTAGGTCGATAGTAGGCCTGCGGCAATTTTAAGATTTATTTCTGCTTTAAAACAGGATTATATGCTTTGATATCAACATTTTGAATACTTCAATATCTTTTATGTTTAATTTAAGAGTTAAAAAAACGTGTTTTTAACCCAAAAAGTATAATAAGGTAAGGTAGTAAAGTAGGAATAATATGGAAATCCACAAAACGTAAGAGATACAAGTATTCATGACAATCAACAGAAACAATAGTGAAGATGAGAAGTGTCAACGATCACTGTTAATCAAGTTCAAAAAATAGGTCAAATTTTTCTGAAGAAAATAATTTTTATTTGACAATTACATATGGTAATACCTATTTTGGATGCCAAGTATTTATATACTTGGGGCAGTTCTGTTTTATTTTTGTAGATAAAAATTAGCTTAAAGTTAGGATTCAATTATTATGTCATCCAAAGCGATAATTACGCCTTATTAGTATTAATTACCCCTCTATATATTATCTAATTTTACATCATACAACAAAAAAATTTCCAAATTCATTAAAACCTCTTGAGTTATAGCAATTTAAAAATTTTCACCTTACATGGTCAACTTTTTCATGAGGGTCATGCGACTTGACCACAAACTGGGTCAGCCAATTTTTTACCAAACGTTTGCTAGATAAAAGTTGTGAAAATTCAGGAAGTTTCAGAAACTTAAAAGACAGCATTCAATCGTTATTAAACAATATTCCCAGCTGCGGACCTACTCGACCCCCCGTGCTAGGTAGGGTTAATGGTACCTTGATGGCTAATTCCGCATTGAGTTTACTTTTTGAGAAAAAGATAAGAGCGCGGTGAAATATAGTAGCGATGTGACTGGAAATCCGAGTTTAAAAATGAAGAAGTCTGTTAGACGAAACGTTGTCAATAAAGTTTCAACATTTGGCGTTTTACTTATAATAACTTGTCGGTGGACTATTCACCTTTCATTCATAGACTAGAGAATATATAAAGATCACGTGCCGTGAGCTGATACATCTTCTTGTTACTAAATGCAATTAGGAAATGGACTATTGCCTTATTTCTCCCTTGCTATACCAAGAATCCTCCGTTGCAGAATATCTAAGTATAGTTACATTTGATAATTATATAAGTAAGAGAGAGAAACTTTTATTATTTACTTTAGTACAAAAAAGACAGTTTTGTTGCGTCCTTTATAGTTCAAATGAAAACAGAATATTGACAAATTTATGTTTTGCATGTCCTGAATTTATAAAAGTCCTTCTTCTGGCTGATCTAAACTTTAAAATCAGAGTACAGAAACGATTGCAGGAAAGTCAATTGCTGTACTTTAAGGTAGTTAAAAAAAGCATGGTGTTAGACGCAGGAGCCCAAAGGGGTCTGTTTCATGCTTCCATCCAGAATTGCATGAGTAGCAGCTTTGGAAAGTGTCCATTGGTGTGTAGGTTTCATGACTTATTATTGCAGCAATATTTGTAGCAATGGTGACTGCGTTTCTCTCCTAGGTGATGACATTTGCATCGTTTCATGAAATCGTTTGCTCCGTGTTTATAATAGACTCTACCAAAGTAATTCCTTTCAAGAATAACTGTATCTTTTAGAAATTCAATAAAACACTAAATAGCTGATACTTGATGTTATGCTGCCTATATTCTATACCTTACCACGTTTGCTTCTATCATTTGATTATATTCTGGCTAGATTCTGCAACCTTATCTTGTTATTTGTAGAACATTGTATTTCATCTCTCAATTCACCGCTGTGACTGAAGCCAAATTTAATTGCGTTGTCAGAGCTTCAGTAGCCCCACTTTCACTTTACAGAGAAAAGAGGTTAAGTATAGATCATTTGGCCTGTTGGTGACCTCTAAAAGGCCAAAGAGCTCCGCCAAAAGGTACCCTTTTGCTTGTTTACTATTCAGTGACACTCTGCTCACGTGAGGCGAAAACTACTTTTCTCCTCGCATTAAGGCTTCCATAGGCTTAGTTTCATCGAGGCATCATAATGTTGAAAATGTGGGATCTTTGTCTGATTCTCTAGGTGCGATCTTTCAGTCTAGTATTTGTCGACTAAATATTTTGATTGCATAGGCTGCATCCACGCCAGCATAATTTTTCTCTCCATTGCGGTCTGCATTGTCTCCAGAAGGCAGGTAACTCAGTGGATCAGCATTGGTGTGATTCGTTGCATTTCGTTACTTGACCTGATAATCAAAGTGGTTCACAAAACATTCCTACTGCGCAAGACAAGATGTAGTGCAGTAAACTTAACAGGGGAAACTGCAGAGGATTATAATCTTTCACCAATGAAAAGAGATGCCAATGAAAATTCCTCAGGTGATACACATTGTTAAATGCTTCTTTCTCTATTTGATGGTACTTCTGCTGCGAGTACTTTGGAGTCGGTATGGAGAGGTCGTTTACTTCCATCCTGAAATCTGTGCAACAAAACAGCACCATTTTCTACACTTTCTCTGCCTCTGACGTCACTTTTCTCGCCTCTGCTTCTTCGGAATTCGACCTTCTTCTCAAAGGAAGCCTTCTTTTGTCTAAACACGCTTATTCACTTAACGTAAACAAAAGTTCAATTCCCCTCTCCCTCTTCTAGTATGCATGCCAGGAGAAAACAGCGGGAAATGTTATTGTATAATGAAGATTAGCAATAAAGGCATTGAGTTTAAAAAAAAATATATAATTATAAATACTGACTCTAGTCATAATCACGCTTTCCCTCTCAGCCTACCTCTATATACACACCTGTACCCCGTCAATGAAGATTGTACAGTACTCTTCTGACCTCTTCTTCTCCTATTTAGTGCAAACGTCTATGGTCAATTTTTTTTGTTAATTAAGTTGTGTATCACAGTTTCTCATGTATCTAAGGTATGGCCACATTTCAGGCTGTTTATAAAGCAGTCTTGGAAGTGCAGCTTCGGTTGACACACAGTGCGCAACGAATGGCAAGCATCTGCAAAGCACTCACTCTCTCTAACCCATTACAAATCAAGCGACCGGAGTTCAAATCAAGACAGTGGTACCAAGGTTCACACAGCCTTCCATTCTTACGTGCTCGGTGAAATAATTACCAGCTACGTTGGAAAAAGAGGCCAAATCCTTGACTCGGGAGTGGATTGGCGCCCACCCTACCACTGTAGTTGTAGAAGCTAACGAATGAGGAGCATTCGCGTTGCCTCGGACTGCGGTCGACCATTCAAAAAACGAAACAAAATAAAATGAGATGCACGGACTTGTATTGAAAAGATCAGTTATAGCATCGTAATGGAAACGAGGCTATCGTCCTACATAAGATGTAACACCCCCTCCAATATGTATCTAACCAATCAAATTGCAACATGATTTAACTAATGCAACTATTGTTCTTACTAACCATTCACTTCCATCTCCTCTATCAATCTGTTCTCCGATTGGCTACAAAAGTTGTTTTGACAGATGCCTCAAAACTTTGTTAGATGAAATTAGTGTGACAGACCTCTGAGATCTATGATGGTCGTAACAGGTCAACAGTCAAAAGTAAAAGCATCAGATAAAAAGTCGAACTATGGTCACAAAAAGGTCAAAAAATCAATAAAAAAGTAAAAATGCCAGAGAAAAGCCCCAATAAGGACAGGAAAAGACCCCAAAACATAAGTAACAGTCAAGACCTCAAAGGAAAAGCCTAACTTAAGTAATAAGAGTCAATGAAAAGGTCGAATGTCAAAAACTGTCCTCAGTAAAGTAAAACATTTCCCAAAAAAGTCGGGTTAAATATAGGAAAAATGTCACGTACACAAGTAATAAAGTAATTGTCCCTCCTTTTGAGTAGTTTTCACCTGTCGATCTCTGACCTTTAGCACACTAATAGGCTTTAATACGCCGGTTCAAAAAATTGAGCTCACTTTACAGTTTCATTTAGAAGACTAGTTATGAAGGCTACGAGGCCATAGCGTACAGAAAGGACTCGCTGTCCAAAAAAGGGTTCCTTCTGAGCGATTCTTTTGCTCTCACAAGAATATTTGGATGCAGCAATGAATTGCATGGTAGACAATGAGGACGAGGCGAGGGATGAAAAGTGTTGTGATGATGATGATATAAGTGATTTGCAAAGCCTCAAAATCTTTATCTATATTGTTTTTATACCTCTAACTCGAAATAAAGCTCAGACTAAAACAGGAAAAGACAAAATCCTGCACTCTGAGGGAGACACTTGTGAAGAAAGAAAGGAGCAGTACCTAAGAGATCCTGTCCTCTATGAGTTATAGTTCGTAGGCTGGAACGTATAATGTGTGAGTGAATAAAGAAGTTAGTGGTTGTTGAAAAGCAGAAATGTCTTCGGTTTGTCCCAATAACATAGATAACCTGCTTATGAAATATGCTGAAATATGTCTTCAAAAACTGCAGGGCTTATAACTCAATTGGCTCTGACCACTCACTACTATTATCTAAATGTGTTTTTAAACTGAGGAAGCATAAAACAGTGGCAAAGACACCCAGAAAGTACGATTTGGACCGCCTAGATAACGAAGAAGTAGCCAGAGAATTCAAACTGAAAATTGGCGGAGCTTTTGAACTACTTCTTGAGTTAAATACCAACATTGAAGAGCAGTATAATTCCTTCAAAGAGGCTACAAACAATGTGACCAGGGAAGTAGCTGGCTATCGGAAAGCCCAACAAATATGTTGCATGAGGGCAGAAACTTCAGCACTCTGTGAAAAAAGAAGAGCGGCTAGGATAGAACTGATTTCGAAACCTAGTTCTAAACCCCTACGGGAGAAATACAGGAAGTTGAACAAAACCGTTAAGGCTGCGGTGAAAAAACTCAAACGTGAAAATATTGAAAAGGTAGTGAACAGTTTAGAAAAAGATTTCTTGGCAAAAAACACCAAAAACCTGTTTAAGACAGTCAGAGAGCTTGAAGGACGCCCACGCAAATCCTTAACAATAATCGAGGATAAACAAGGTGTGAAGCAGAGTCAGATAAACAAAGTCATGAAATGCTGGGAGGAACACTTCCAAACTCATCTAAACACCACTTTCCCGCATATTCCTGAAGGGATCCAGGATATTCCTGACCCGCAATGTGATACTGAATCTCAAGGGCCGCCAATAACAGGGGAACTGAGAAAAGCGGTCTACTACATGAAAAAGGGAAAAACTCCAGGGGTAGATGAGATTACCGCGGAAGTTCTGAAAAATTGCGGGTAAACCAATGATCCAAATGCTAGAAAAAATCTGTCGTTAAGTATGGTTTGAGGAAAAATCACCAAAAAATTAGTCTCGAATGCTTGTCTCGCCTGTATTTAAAAAGGGTGACAAACTGGATCCGGAATATTATCGAGCCATTACACTACTTTCTGTACCTGGAAAACTCTTCTTGAGAGTACTCCTCAATCGGATGAAGATTAAAATTGAAGAAAGATTGAGGGAGTCACAATATGGTTGTTGGACAGTGGACGCTATTTTTATAGCCCGACAAGTAATGCAGAAAGCTTAAGCCAGGAAGATCGACTTACATTTTAATTTTATTGATTTTAAGGCAGCTTTTGATACAATTTGGAGAAAAGCCCTTTGGAAAATGCTAAGAGCTATCGGCATTGACAAGAAAATTGTTAACATCATTGAACAGCTTTATGATAAAACAGAATGTGCAGTTGTGATAAATGGTCACACCTAAAATTGGTTCAAAGTCTCAGTTGGTGTCCGTCAAGGCTGCTTGCTTTCACCTATTCTATTTAATGTATTCCTCGAGTTTGTTGTGGATGAAGTCAAGTCGCTACAAAATACGCTTGTACTCAATGGAAACCTTTTCATCGACATTAGGTATGCTGATGATACGACACTTCTTGCCGCTCTATTTGATAAGCTTAGCCTACCCACAAGTGAGCTAGAAGCATCTTGCCACAAATGGGGCATGAAAGTTAATGCTGCTTAATGTAAGATAATCTTCTCAGATTCCAATGGAATTCAAATTGATGGAAAAAATGTAGAAAAAAGTAGATGAATTCACCTTCCTTGGCTCCGTTGTTCCAGGAACCTCAAGTGATGTTAAAAGAAGGATTGGACTTGCACTGTCTGCTTTTGGTCTACATACATACATACATACATACATACATACATACATACATACATACATACATACACACATACATACATACATACATTCATACTAGGGCTCTCTATAGCATAACATTCTACTATTCAAATAATCGGTGCAGATTTTTCCGATTAATCAATTAATCAGAGTATATGGGCATGGCATGTAATTGCTGTTAATGAAAAGGTGACACTTACCTATTAATTTATGAAGTCTTAAAATTGTTAAAACAAAGCTACATTACTCTTTAAACTTTAGTTCGTCATTTGATTCTATCTTAAAGTAAAAGAGACAACCAAGTATTTAGGGGGTGGTTGACTGGGTCATGGCCAGAGGCCCTGCACCTTCAAGAGGCCTCACACTTCAGAGTGAATTATTAATGTCGAGCAGGACTAAAAGCACACACCTTTTGTACTCTGAAGTGCCAAAACTAAGCTTTCTAAAGCTTTCTGAAGTGCCAAAACTAAGCTTTCTAAAGTAAATGAAAAAACAAGTAAATGTATCACTAACGGGTGAGAGGCATATATCATCCAAGTCCCCTACTGTTAATGCGTAATGTCGACATCAGGCCCCCGCCACCCCCTGCACATGCCAGTTAGTCCAGGGCCTCACACTATCTAAAACCACCACTGAAAGGGGAAGCTGGTACGTTTGTCTCGAGAAAGAAAAGGAAAGTAGCCATTAAATAAGCTTTTTCCGTTGTTCAATTGCAAGCCAATGTTTTAAATTGTGCGGCTCTGGGACAAGCGTCACTTTACTTAACCGAAATCTTCATGCATTTCTGAACAAGGTGGGCTAATCATGAGAGGGTGATTCCCCCTTTCAAGATTTCTATAGTTGTAAAAAATAAAAAACATCTTAAGCACTAGAGATGATATTTACTACTGTATCTGTGGTACAAAAGCACTACAACCCCAGATTTACCTTGGACGCCACTTTCTCTTACCCATATCGGTATCAAATGAGGGTTGGGTGAGCCCATACACACACCCTCCCAGTAATTTGAGATACAAGGTCTAATCATGGCTAATCATTATACTTTATTAAATCAACTGCCTAACAATGTAAAGAGACGTAATGATCTTGCATTTACATTATTTATGGCACAATTACCTTCCTTGCTTTGCTGCTTACTAGTGGCTCTTTGTAGTGTCACCAGACTACCCCCCACCCCCTGATAATTCTACTCTTGGGATGGCATTGTGCCCACCGACTTTCAGGCCGATAATTCTTCTCTATTGTATTTTAGTATACATTTCATAGTCGTCACCTTGAAGCTGTAGTTTCATTCCTTGTCATGTTATCCACAAGGGATAAAAAATGAGACAAGGTGGTCAAATGGGATTCTCAACAATTTTTATTTACAGGCAACTCTGTGAATAGCGTCCAGCCGTCGGACTGGATTGTAATGCTCTTATCAACAAGCTCGCCTTAATATGAAGATTTTGAAATTCTCATCTCAACCAGTCTCAACTCTTATTATTAAATGCGTTTGTGTATTATATGTGATTTTGGTCATAGTGAACTAAAGGTAGTAAGGAATCGTTGTGATAGGATTTTAAATTAAAAATGAAACATAAAATTAACTTAAAATATATTAGAATTAACTAGGAAATTTACGTAACAAAATAGGCAGTTTAAGCAAGCTGAACGGTAACCGAAACGGAAACATTAGCTAGTGGTTTGAGCACAAGTACGCATGCGCAAAAGAGGATTCCCTTAAGGCCTCGAAGATATGCTTTCCAAGCTTGACGTGTAGTTAACATCTAAACAGTGCCGCACGCTACATTGCAATGTGTTTTGACAAAAATATCGATTAATCTTTGAGGACAATCTCACTTCCACACAAACTTTAATTGGTGATAAATCAAAATTATGCACGCCTCGACTAACCTCATTTTATAAACTTTAAACGTTAAACTTGACTACAAATTGACATTTTCATGATATTAAACGCCACATATCGCAACATTTAAGTAGTAGTTTTCATGGAACAGTCTGTAAACTAATCAATACAAATTTTCACAACACCGTAGAAATCAGTAGGAATTTAATTTGGAAATTTTATCCCACGCAAAATAGTGGAAGCCTCGTAACAACTTTGAAATATCTCTTAAAGATGTTATTTATAATAATACGTGGGAGAGTCTGTATTAGTTCTTCGATGCACATTTTGATTGATGTTTCCAATCTTACACTTTATTTCATCTATAATACCGAGTTGTATGCTGAATACTTGAAGAAAGATCAGGAAATATGAGGAAACGACTGGAAAACGTTTCATTGTTTTAAGTTTACTTAGGATCGCTGGCAAGGACTGCAAGCAATACGACCTTGACGTTGGTATTGTGATAACTACGTTGGGCTTCGGAGGATTCATATGGGCGTCAGGGGCGCATGTCGACGACTACCAAGGTACAGCAACAAGAATAACAGGGAGAATGCATAGAAATGAGGATAATATATTATGGGGAAAGAAACCCGTTGTGTTTATGGCATTTCCATGTATATTATAAATAAGTGATAACTTCTGTTTTTCTCTGTTTTCTAGGGGTTTTTAATGAAAATAGATACTTCGATGTATTCGGTGAATATGCCAAAGCATCGCCAAACGATGTTCTTGTGAAAATTACTGTAGTAAACCGTGGTCCAGATGAAGCCAAAGTGCATGTGCTTCCAACTTTGTTCTACCGCAATACATGGATATGGGGCTGTAAACACGAAGGTTGTACAGTAAAACCCAAAATCGTTAAAAGTGGTGACGCCTCAGTATCTTGTAAACACGAAAGTTTGGAAAATTTTGGATGCTACTTTGATAAGAGACAAGATGGAGAGCTTCCGGAACTATGGTTTACCGAAAACGAGACAAATTCCAAGGTGCGTATGACGCCATCAATAAAATGAATGTAACTTAGTTGCTACTGTTAATAGGCAGGTTGGCTAGCGTGTGACTAATTGACTATGTTTGATCATGCTTTCATTCTTAAAGTAACAGCGCTAAAGTCGAGTTTACTTTTTACTGAACGGATTGTATTTTGACAGTAACTTCAAGCCGTCACGGTATTTACCTACCATACTGGCCTATAAGAAAAGGTCCATCTATTATTATTATTATTATTGTTATTATTGTTATTATTGTTCTGGCACACTTGATATTGTGGCACACTTGATATTGTGGCACACTTGAAGTTGTGGCACACTTGATATTGCCCTTTTAGGAAAAAATAAGTTCGGTTTAAATTTAGCAGATGTCTCAACTAAATTCATCCAATGTCAAGTGATTATGCGTAAAAAGTTATCGACAGCCGAAGGTCTCATATATTCGTCACATTTACAGTGCCACTAAATATAAGCACATACAATATGATCACTACAAATCAAGTAAAATGTTATAAAAGAAATACGGGATCAGAAAGAGTCTAGGGTTACCAACTGTCTCACATCTCAGGGTTTCATTGTAGCTTCCCTCTCATATCCTTCGGCTGTCGTGGACGTTACTTTGGTCGTTCTTACGGTCCATGAAATGTCTTGATTTCTCCTTAACAACCAAATTTCCATCACATCGATTCTACTTTGATTGGGTTTCGCAGAATCAAAGAGTCAGTTGTTTATTTTTTGCCAAAATAATGATTATAAAGTATTTTTACTTTGTTTTGTATAGTTTTCTCTGTTTTTGTGCTTGTTCCCAATGTTTTGATATTCTCCTCTTCGAGACTGTAAAATAAGATAACAATCGTAGGTAAAAGACAATCGGTATGTTGAGACTTGTTTAAAGTTAGTTTCAGAATAATATCTGCGTATTTATGTGTGTGAAGTTTAAATTTGGTCACCCTATATATTACAGCAGAGATTACTGCTCAAAACACAAATAGGAAGCCAAGGTTTCAAGTTCTCTCGTATACGTAGATGCTCGTCGACAAGTGGCTTTGTTCAGTTTAAAAGGCTATAAAACAACCTGGCTGTTTAATTATCTGTTTTAAATGGATAGTGGTCTCCAGTCTTAGAGAATAGGAAGAATAAGTTATTATGGCAACATTGTTGTTCATGGAGATTAAACTGTGGGTAAATGACGTCCTTGATTCGTAATTTAGAAACAATACAAATTTAGGGCTTTTTGAGCAGAATCAAAGAGAAACTAATAGACCTTTCTGTTTTAAACGGTTTCAAATTATTGTTGAGCCTGTGATGTCAAAGTATGGAATAGCAAGTTAATACGTCCTATCCGTAAGCTTTTGCGATTGTCGGTAGTTACATGTTATACGTTTAAGCCAGGACGGGTATGTTTATCAGCATTAATATTTAGACTGTTCTATCTTCACTGAATACAAGGTACGATGTATCAGGAGAATTGTTTCTCTGACAGAAGAGGCAGTCAAGAAGAGCAGGAATGTCAGTTTTGAAAAGATTTATGGTGCATTTGATTTGTAGTTTCAGCAACTGGAGCAGAGACTTCGATGTAACAGTCTCTTCTTAAAGCCACTTTTCTTAGGAATAGATCCTTACAGTAACGGTCACTTTTCTTAGGGATACATCATTACAGTAGCATATTCATACAAGAAGGAAGCAGTAGTCGAAGAAGCACAGCTACTAGTCCACAGAGTGCGCCATCTTCTATATGTAACTTCAGCAACATGAATACCAGTACCATTGCAACTACCAAAACTACATTGATAAGGACACAGGTACATGGAGCCACTTCATCTTCTTCCATTGCCTCACCGTATGTTGATATTCACATTATAGCTATTACGGCTTTGTTCTTCTGTACGGGGATTATGGCTTTGTATCTCAACATCTTGTTGAGTTGGATTATCCTAAAATATAAGAAACTTCGAAAGAGACCCAACGTATTACTCTTAAATATCTTATTATCAAACATTCTGTTTTTCTTTGCCTTCCTACCCCGCATTGTTATCGGATTGAATACCAGCACCTTACGAGCAGATTCAAGGGAAGGGAAGCTGCTTTGTCGTCTTCATCTTTACATGAGCTACTCGTTTGGAACTGTCAATGTCAATGGACTGGCAAATGTTTCTCTGGACAGGTACATTGCCATTGCCCATCCCTTTTATTACATCAAACATATGGGAAGAAATTATTTTTGGTTGATGATTATTTTGCCTTGGATAAATGGATTAATTTGTACGCTGCCAATTGCTATAGTCAGTGATTGGACAATGAATAATGTGGGTACTAGAAAATATGGCTCGAGACAGGAGAGTTAAATCAAATCGTCAGAATCGCAAACCCAAATAACGCCCTCTCTGATTAGTATGCTTCGAACGCAATTCGATTTAAGACGGAAAGGAAAAGGGATGCAACACGTGCATCAGCATCAGCATCAGCATTAAAAAACGACCAACAAGGGCAGGCCTTTCTTGTTCCTGCTTGGGTTTGATAGCTATATTACATTATTTCCTTGAAAATAGGCCTACCGTCGAAAATAGGCCGAGATAGATTTTTGTGAAAATTATTGTTTGTAAAAATGGCTCCTACGATTAAGTTGCTCTCTACGAAATTTAAAGCAGAAGAATTGAAGTATATCATGGAGAAAGGCTGTTCAAACTGTGCAGCCGAAAGAAATTTTGGTATTGACGAAACAACATTAGAAGGTGGAAACGTCAGTCGGATTCTGTCCATAAAGTTATCAAAAATGGGCTTTTCAAAGCCAAACAACCACCTGGTTCTGGCAGGCGACTACTTTCAGAGGACTTAAAGGAGCTTGTTTATCAGTGGATAGTATCAAAACAGTCGCAGAAACAACGCGTTACAAGAAAAGAAATGCAACAAAAAGTAGCTGAGTTGTACGATTCTACAATCAAGGGAGAACTAGAGTTTAAATCCAGCAACAGTTGGCTGGAAAATTGACGTCACTTGATTCACTATCGATGAGAAGAAAGACAACTCAGTCTCAGCGACTTGCAGTTGACCTTGTCCCGAATATTCATGGATTTATTCTTTACTTTCGAAAATTGATGACTGAGAAAAATTACCATGAAGAGAACATTTGGGCATTTGACGAAACAGCAGTTTGGTTTGATAGCATTGGCAAGTCGTCCCACAATTTGTGCAGATATATAAGTGCCATAGGGTAGAAGGGCAATACGATGCTCTTGATGCAGTTAAGGTACATAACATGACCTTGTGGAACAGATATGCCAACCTGCGGCCTTATAGCTCTCCATCTGATTCCTTTAAAACCTTTACTTGTTAATAGAGTTGATAAGGCAGTGTGTTTTCAAGTAGAAAAGTCAGTGGATGGCAAATGACTTATTTTATACTCAAAGACGATCACTATAAGATAGTCACCATCATGACCATGCGCTATCATGATCATGCAAAGTCGATACCAACATCCCCTGGTATACCTCACAGTGTGTAAACCTTTTTCCCGTTTGAGTACAAACTAATCGGCATATATGTGTGCGATGAAGCATTTTCGCTAAGGAAGTATCTTAAAATTTAATACAGGTTGGGAATGGCAAACAAAAATTTGGAGGCCAGTATTCCTCTCGTAGTTAAACAAATCCATACAAACTTTTAGGTCTTGAGAAGGAATTGCCAGGAGCAGTGCAGCCATCGAACATAATGTCATTGTTACAGTGTATATTTTGAATATAGGTGCTTAGGTTATTACTGCACATTTGGGTAGAATCGGAAAGATAAAATGACTTGCTAAAAAGTATATAGTTATTGATAATGCCCGTCTCTGCCAGAATTCCAATAAACGCAATGTATATACAGTATTGTAGGTCTACAATTGTATTCAATTGCCACTTAGTAATTTCATATTTGATAAAAGTTGTTTAATAGTAGATCGTTAACCGTTCTATCGCTTATACAAAAGTTTGTCTGGTCTTCATGTTGTGTAATATAAAATATATTTCGGAAATTCCAAAATTTTTGATACGCGGTCCATTGTGGAGTATGTACGCATAACTTGTACTTGAGTACTAGTGTCTCAAATGCGCCAGTCTGTAGCGTGATAGGTTGCCATTTTGGCCCGCCAGTAGGTGGTTGAGCGTAAGGTTCCCGCTTCCATTTGCCTGTCTTGTTGCTCGATCTGCCTTGTTTTAAGAATGAATGAACTGGGGATTTTTGTCTGCGCGTATAACATGGAGTTATGCCATTGATGTTTACATCGTCATCCTTTTTTGTCGTTGTTAGGTATTAAAGATTAAAGCAAGTAAGCGGACAGGAGAAAACAATTTTGTATCCTGCATAAGAGAGGCTCTTGGTCATCACTATAAGGAGAAGCCCGTAGGCCTTGGGGGAGTTTTTCTTATAACTAAAGGAAAGGCAAAACTTCATGTTATGGTAATCCTTTTTTTTAAATTTGTAAATCTACGTTAATTTATTAATTTAATATGACCAGGGCCTCTATAAAGCCATGGTTGTCGATAAAGCTATGCCTCGCAGCTTAAACTGTCTGCGCTCTTGTACACGTGCCCCCCACAAATCGTAGAAAAGTGTCAAAAAGGAAAACTACAATTACATTTGACAATTACATTTGACATATCTTACAGATTCTTCATGATATGACAGTTGACCTCTGCAATAAGATTGCAAGGGAAAAAAAATTGTGGGAGAAGTGCGGCCATTTTTTTAGACTTTCCAGTGCCAACGCTGGCCTTCGCTAAAAACGACACTTTATTCTGAACAACTTTTCCTTACACGTGTTACAGTATTTTCCGTGTCAGACTTTGAAACCAACGACAGGCCTCCTTTACACATATATGGTATCTTTTACATCCGAGCTATGACGTTCAAGTGCTCACTGAACAGCTACACGCAGTCTCTCACCAGCTAAACAGTCATCTGGTTACATCTCTGCTTTCTGCCCAACATCACCCTTACCATCCACCTAACAGCTGCAATCAAGTCGATTCTGTACATGAGATGCTTGTTTCTGCTTTACTCATATGCTGTAGGTGGTACGAGGTTGTATATTACAACCTTCGTAAGGATGGTGTTAGACTGTGCAAAACCCAAAACCTTGGCTTTGATAAAAGCTGTTGGTCGTCTCTACAATCCGTAACAAATGTTTAAAGAATATGCTGTTATAGTTTTGACCTCAGACTTCAAGACCTTACTGTTGACGTTGCATATTTCGGTTGATAGAATTATGGTTAGTGTTTCATTGAAAAGCATTATATATTAAAGCGGCTCCTATTTCAACGTTTGATACTAAATAGTAATAAGCTAACAGTACTCAGGCGTTTCAATATTTAAACAGCTTTAAGGAGTTCAGCTTGAGCTGGTTTACTTTGTAGAGTGCACACTACATATGAACAGAAGACGGTGTCGGGGCATGTGTTGTTACTAAGAGCTCTGGTTCTTAAAGCTCGAAGCCGAGATATAGTTCTTGGTGTTATGTTCGCGAAGAGTTTTCATAAAAATACCTCTCACTTTTCCGTTGTCCGTGTCCTCTTGCATTTACCACGACATGCCTTCGGGGGAATAACTGGCAAGATCACGTCAGTGCTCAGTGAAACATTTGCTGTACTTACTGCAAAGAAAAACTGAGGTTGTGAAATTTTCATTGAAACGAGGAGAGGCAAAGACAAAAGTAGCATTAAGGTTGTTTGAATTTTCAACATTTTTTAAATAAATAGTTTATCCACCGTATTGGTTAATTAATTGGCTGATAGTTCGTCTTGAAAAAAATATATCTGCTAACTTTCAGCTCTACAAATGTTGACATATAAAAGTATAGACATATAGCATCAAAACCCTAAGCTAAACGTGTTGATACTAGAGTAAAATGTACAATAAGTGCAAAGTAGATTAATGATAGCCATTTGACTGGGAACCATTTGAATAACAAATTTGTTATATACTCTGTGTATTCTGGCAGTATAATTTTCGAAGGATTGGCTGTATTTACCTCTTTGACATAATGCTCCTAACTTTCTACCACCAACACAACTAATATTGATCCTTAATCATTAGAAACGTGCAAAAGTCCCCACATAAACCTCTTAGATCCTTTAATAATTGAAAATCCAATTTTACTGAAGAACGATTCTGGTATATATGAAGTTTCAATGTCCTCTATGAATGCATATGGACGGCAGCCTAATGCACAAATCTTTTTGCAGAGAAGGCTAACTACATTAGCAGCAAGGTTCTTCCTTCGATGTCCTTCTGCGGTTCCTAAGCCTCCAATAGCACAGTGATAAAAAACAAACCCCCAGCTAACCATTTTGTGATCAGTATTGCTGAAGGCTCCCACGGCCAGTTTGGCCTCAGCGGCACCTTGGAATCTCGGTTTGGCCCAATCACCACCAAATTTCCATCTCTGCGACGCATCAACAGCATCTGACTCTGAAAGTTCCTTTAGATAGTATCCATCTGGGCACTGAAACTCTTTAAAATCTGAATCTTTCACAAGGACAGCCATAAAAGCAGAAGTCATCATTGATAAAGTGAAGTGTGACGACGGGTAAAGTTTTTGAACTGCCTTCCAGGTATCAGGTTCGATTCCTTTAAGATAACACATTTTTTCAGTGTTTGTTATTATTTGGCAATCTTTTTTGACTTTGTTCATTAATTCCACCGAATCCTTACTTCTCCAAACAAATACTCCCGTTAAGTTCGTGGACTCTGTTGCTGAAACTGGCACATATTCTTCTGAAAAAATTACAATAAGTGATGGGTTGCTTAATTGATCACATAGAATCCTCCCGTTCCATAACAGCTTATACGTATACAAAAAACCAATAACTAGGAGCAGATGATATGCCCCATCGTTACTAAATTGAAATTCAAAGTGTTGGCGTAAGTGTTGCACCTCCTCATCAGACGAACAATCCTTCAGAGGCTTGTCTTTTGATGACTTCTCGTAATCCATCCCCACGCTTACACTTAAGGTAAGTTGCTCCTCGATCGTATGGGTCTATAAGATTGCTCTATGTTTAGGTGACGGGTGACAGAGTTCCCCGCATTACTTACAGACTCAAAACGACGGAATGCATACGTGGTTCCTACAGAAAGTCTTCCTCTCTGTGTTGTGCACTGATGAAAACACCATCGGACAATCGCATGTTCACTTTGGATTCAAAGAATTTGAATGAAAGTGAGGTTTTATGCAGCTGAGGACATAGAATTAATATAATACATGTATTATATTAATTTTATGGCTGAGGACAAAGACAACAGGGCTCCAGCACAAGAGGGGTTGATATTATTGTTGCCTGGGAGGTGTTAATAGGTCGTTTGCAGTCTGAGCCATTTCTAGTACTCAGGCCACGTGAACGGCTCAAGTATAGGCAAGAAACGCTGAATACAACGTCTGGAACATCCTATTCACCACGTCCGTGAAACTTCAATGATACAGGACAAGTAACAATATTTGGGGGCATCATTAATTCTCATAAACAATTCACATGATTAGAGGTATTTCAGCTCATTCTGAGCACTTTTATTTGAAAAGGCATTTTTGAAAAATTTGCACAATAGACCAACTTTTTTCAATTGAATTTTCATTCCGAAGCTTGAAGTGTTGGAGAGATCCTTTTTTTCTTTAAGTAAAGCATAGGGGTTGTGGTGATAATTTTCTTGTTTTTAAAATGAATTTATCTGATGATATCTTAAGTGATGTAAGAAATTTCTGAGGATAAAATGCGCATTATGGTGATATTGGTTTTTATTCCACCACCACCCCACCTGTTCATTAATTTGTGAAATTGTTTCCAGCCCGTGTTTATTAGAGATCAAAGAGAAGTTGTTATCCTCTTAAGTTTCCTAAATACTTTAGTCCTTCTGCTTTCTTTAGATGTGTTTAAATGTAATATTCTGTTAGAGGAGATGAATGTCTCAGGAAAGAAAGCCGAGTGTGCGTGATGGGCACTCTCAGCAGCAATTAAAACGTTAACTGTTACGAAGGAAGATGGTCTGAACATTTCCAGCAGGCGAGTGATTTTTCAATACCTCAACTCTGGAATATACATAAAATTGAGAAGATCTATCTTTTTCATGGTCTACTTTTGCATGAGGCTTTGTCCCGATCTCTTCCTGGTCCTTTTTGCCCTTCGTGAGGTACCTCTTGTCCTGATGAAAAATGGCAATCTCTCAGTGCAGCCCCGTGATAAGCAGTGATGAAAAATGGCCCATGATATTGAAACCATTGTAAATAAACAGTGAAACGAACGAAAAAGCTAGCTTGTAGATTCAACAAAGCTGAGCATTCAAAAGCGAATGCTATTTGTTTAGGGTACACGCTAAGAAGCAGAACCGAAGCACAATTTTCCTGTCCCTTAACATCTCTTATAAGATTTGAATGGTCGCTTAAATTATAATTTTGCTGTTCATACGTCCGTACAGGAAAGTTACCGTAATACCCTTGCTTTGCAAAGGACTTTTTCATAGGCACAAATTTACCATAGTCTGTTGACACTTGTCCTCTTCTTACTTAAGTACCCCAACCCCCTTTATAAACGCAAGAAAATTTTGGAAGCCTATCTGACCGCTAATACTGTCAATAGGTAGCCAACTCTTTCTACATAACACTTACACAACTGTAAACGGCGCCTCGGTGTGATAAGTGGGGGGCTATTCTTGAAAAATGGATCCAGTTGTATTCTTGACGAGACGAGGAGGGATCTGTAAACTAGAAATTTTTGACGTCATAATACATGTTGTCCAAATAAATTTTCGTATCATAATTACTGCATCTGTAGAAATCCTTATATTATTTTCTCTCGATAAATGTTCACTGAATTGAAGATGCACCATTCGTGCTCGCTTGCATTAAGAGCGTGTCTCTCCCTTCCCTCACTTACCTACTGTTTTAATAGCTTCTACTCGAAACAAGACCTATGTATTGACGACCATGCGTGTAACGGCTATGCCCCAACGCACCGCTATAAATTTTAACGCAATTAACTTTTTAATGCAGTTATTTCTTCGGAATACTTTTTTATCTCTCTTTCTGAAAAAGATTGGCTAACAGTCCTGAAATGTAAAATCGGCATCGCGCAATGTGTTTTTTTACCAATATATCAATCTATTTCAAATTTAACATTCAACACATACGTCCTAGGAGACTCACTGAGCGTGAACGTTTTCACTTACACACATATGATGACAATGTAGTTGCGACTGTCTGGAGGGGCAGTGAATTTACTCGTCTTTGCTGTTTTGACATATTTCTTAATGATTGCTACTTTCTTAGTTTGTGGAATGTGTAGGAGACGCTCTTTGCAGAGTAATCTATATTCACTTTCAAGTTTGCCTGTATCACGTTTCACTTTTCTATGTTTACTATTATCTAAGAGATTCCCCCGGCGGGTTTTTGGCGCAATAAAAGGTGACCAAAATGTGTGGCCAAAATGTGTGACCAAAATGTGTGGCTGTTCAACATTATAGAGCTGAGATTTTCTTTGAACAATAGCCCGACTAATAACATTCAAATCGCCCTTCCTTGAAAAGTGGTCACTGTCAACCTGGTCTGACATGGGGTCGTCATCTGTCTTCAAATCTAACGAGCAATTGTCATACTTGAACGCAACTTTCCTTTTGAGATTCATTATTATTATAGAGGGGTATTAGTCATGTATAAAGCAATAGTAGTCACATGCATGAGCAAAAAGTGATTCAAAATGCAGTTATGCGTGGAGTAACACAGCAGAGTCCACATTGCAGTTCAGAAAACTTTCTATGCTTTGCGTAAAAGTTGAAACTGAGATATGTCTTTTCATTTTTTCTCTTAGTAATCGAGAAACATCAATTCCCAATAAGAGAAGATCATGAAAATTGTGTATTCCTTCCTGGTACTCTTGTTAACGATATTATGAATTACTTGAAGGGCAGCGTTTAACGTACACTTCGGCACCCTGTTCCTAAGCATGCAGTATCAGGATCATGGCTGTCGTGGTTATTCTTAAGGGGGCACTTAATTAATTACTGCAGTGGTAGCAATGCGTTTCTTTCGGTAGAACAGCGTTTGGAATTGAATTTAAGTTTGATAGTCGATACGAGGGATGTACTTCCATTGGAATTTTCTTGTTATCGTAAATGTAATGTATCAAACGCTTCACTTGGTCCTCACTGGATGGGGGTACAACAAACGGTTTTCCTTTAAATTGTCGTCTAGATTGGCCTCTTCCCCCCTTTGTCCGTCTTGGAAACCTTTCTCCACTTCTATTAACCCTTCTTGCTGTAAGTACCAGCATGTCAACCCTCTGTGTACGCGACATCGCACTCTTTGATTTACATTCACAAAGCAGACTATCCTCTCTCCGGTTAAGTGTTACAAATTTACGCAGATGAACTGCTAAATCTTGAAATATGCCATCATATACATACGGATGGTAATAGTTGCCGTCTCCATGTCGATGGCAGGAGGCGCATCAGCTAGAGCTGCTTCAGCAGCCTCTTCTGTGCCTTTCTCGAACGTTTCATGGCTTAAAAGCTGCAAGCGACAACTCCAGTAATGTCCGTTTAATACATGAATTTGCAACACGACATTTGATGGATACTTTGCTTTATTAAGACTAGCTAAATGTAAGGATGTCCGGGCCGGCGTACTATTTCGTCGGGCAATTTCCATTTCTAAGCGACATTCCTCGTTCCCGCAGTCAATCATTGTACCATAGGTACTATGGAGCAATTTTGTACGTGTATGGGATATCCTACTTCCCACCCCACCCCTTCCACTGCGACCTCCGTACCTCCGTATAAAGTCCTCTTCCAGATTCAGAACACAAAATTGTGACCTGCACTAATATGATGGACAAATTCCACGTGCCTCGTCATATCACCTTTTTACTGCAAATAGTGCTTTCGTCCCTACTTCCCCACTCAAATCTAAGACTGGGGAGATCATAACAGATCCCAAGAAGAAAATGGAGCGTTGGGTAGAGCACTAGCCTTTATTTTTACTAGACAAACTATTTGCAAGAGTGATGAAATATATGTGCTTTAGCAAATACGGTAAAGTAGCAATTTTTGTAAGAAGCTACATCCTGATATTGTCTAAGCTCTCGCTGGAAGAAAAGGTATGTACATTTCCGTTTTCCGTATAAGATATCGTGTTGAAGGCCTTCATTTTCTCTAGACAAACTATTTGTAATAGAATAGACGTGTTTTGACAAAATATGGTAAAGTAGCACTTTTTGCAACTACGAATGTGAATGAAATAAATGTGTTTTGACAAAATATGGTAAAGTAGCACTTTTTGCAACTACGAATGTAAATGAAATACATGTGTTTTGACAAAATATGGTAAAGTAGCACTTTTTGCAACTACGAATGTGAATGAAATACATGTGTTTTAACAAATATGGTAAAGTAGCAATTTTTGTACGAAACTACATCCTGATATTGTCTAAGCTCTCGCTGGAAGAAAAGGTATTTACATTTCCGTTTTCGGTACAAGATATCGTGTTGAAGGCCTTCATCTTCTCTAGACAAACCATTTGTAATAGAATAGACGTGTTTTGACAAAATATGGTAAATGAACAACTTTTCCAAGAAGATACACAAAAAGATAAAATATCCACTTTAGGGCTTTACTTTTTACTAAACAAACCACTTGTTAGAGTGATGAAATATCTGTGCTTTGTCATATATGGTAAAGTAGCACTTTCTGCAAGAAGATACACGTTGTTTTTGAAGCTTCTCATCGAAGAAAGACGTATATACGTTTACATTTTGACTATAAAAAATATCCACTGTAGAGCCTTTCTTTTTATTAGACAAACTATTTGCAAGAGTGATGAAATATATGTGTTTTGCCAAATATGGTAAAGTAGCAACTTATCTTAGAAGTTACATCCTGATATTGTCTAAGCTCTCGCTGGAAGAAAAGGTATGTACATTTCCGTTTTCAGTATAAGATATCGTGTTGAAGGCCTTCATCTTCTCTAGACAAACTATTTGTAATATAGTAGACGTGTTTTGACAAAATATGGTAAATGAACAACTTTTCCAAGAAGATACACAAAAAGATAAAATATCCACTTTAGGGCTTTACTTTTTACTAAACAAACCACTTGTTAGAGTGATGAAATATCTGTGCTTTGTCATATATGGTAAAGTAGCACTTTCTGCAAGAAGATACACGTTGTTTTTGAAGCTTCTCATCGAAGAAAGACGTATATACGTTTACATTTTGACTATAAAAAATATCCACTGTAGAGCCTTTCTTTTTATTAGACAAACTATTTGCAAGAGTGATGAAATATATGTGTTTTGCCAAATATGGTAAAGTAGCAACTTATCTTAGAAGTTACATCCTGATATTGTCTAAGCTCTCGCTGGAAGAAAAGGTATGTACATTTCCGTTTTCAGTATAAGATATCGTGTTGAAGGCCTTCATCTTCTCTAGACAAACTATTTGTAATATAGTAGACGTGTTTTGACAAAATATGGTAAATGAACAACTTTTCCAAGAAGATACACAAAAAGATAAAATAAACACATTAGAGCCTTCCTTTTCACTAGACAAACCACTTGTAAGAGTGATGAAATATATGTGCTTTGCCAAATATGGTAAGGTAGCAATTTTTGCAAGACGTATATACGTTTACATTTTGACTATAAAAAATATCCACTGTAGAGCCTTTATTTTTACTAGACAAACTATTTGCAAGAGTGATGAAAATCATCAGATCAATACTTAGATTTAATGGAGGTAACAAAAATAAGCCAGGAACGTATTCTTGATATCGAGAGACAGACAAAATCACAAGCTGCATGTCCCCAGTGGCTATTGGAAAGGCAGAAGAGAATAACAGCCTCAAATTTTGGGAAGATATGCAAGTTGTCACCAACAGCTGACAAAGCAAAATTTTCACGCTTCCTCTTGACCCCGCTAACTTGAAACGAGTTAAATCTATTAAATATGGGAGGATGCAAGAACCACTGGCAATAAAGGCATACACTGCCCAACAAGCAGTTGATGTAACCCCAACAGGTCTGCTTATATGGGATGAATATCCTTACTTAGCTGCAAGCCCAGATGGGGTAGTCACTAAAGACAGGCTGCTCGAGGTCAAATGTCCTTCTAGTGCTAAAGAGGGCATGATAACCACAGCTACTATTCCATACCTGTTTGACAACAAAGGACCTTTGTCACTTAACAAGTCACACAATTATTATTTTCAAATCCAAGGACAGTTAATGATCACTGGGAAGAAAAGTTGTGACCTTGTCATCTACACACAGAAGGATCTTAAAATTATAAGTATAGTTTCTGATCCAACATTTCAAGAAGCCATGTTGGAAAAGCTTAAAACTTTTTTTAATGTATATTTTAAACAGGCATACTTAGATCAGTATTACTTTCGAGACTATTACAAGTACTTTCCATAGACAGAAGATGGATGTTATGGGTTTTCCAAGAAATGCCTGTTTCAGAAAAACTGTGAAAAAAAATGTACAGTTCATTGCTTGAATCCAAAGGGAGAAATATCTATATACAAATTTACCATACTTTGCAGAGTAATGTATTAAATTAATTTAAAAAGTCATGTTAAAATACTGAGCATGTCTTGGTAGCTATTGCTAACCAAATGAAGTGTTTTTTATAAAACAACTTTCTAGAAAAACAATGCACCTAAATTTAATTTATATTTACTTTGCATTTGCCATCTTTCTGTTATGGGTTTACTTAAACCAGTGTTAGGTAGTATATATCTGCAATATTGTAAATAAGCAAAGGGTACATACACTCATTCCTCTTCGTAAGCATGGGGCTAAACCCAAAAGATCATAATATCACTATACTTTTATTATGTCAAAGACATGAATAATGGACACCTCGTATATTAATAACTAAGCCTTAAATATATGAAAAATGAGCATGAACTGACCTTAGTATGTACTTGAAATCAGTATCCTCATGAAGAATAATGAGATTATGCTGTCAGGTTTTGACAAACACATAGTACTAAAATGATGTAATCACAAAACATAATCTTGTTTTTTGAGTATTGTTGTGACAAAATGCTTAATTTCTGATGTCAAATACATTTTGTGGGGAGCAGGGCAAATATTTTGTGGTATGGTATACATGGGTGTGCTGCTAAAGTCTGAAAGATTTCTGAAAATTACCAGATGCCTAGTTAATTTGGTACAAAACAGTGTGTAGACAGTTCTTATAACTTTTTAATTCATTATGAACAAACTTAATGATTGATTAGGTGACAAAATCTATTATGCACCAGTGACTATGTTAGAAACTGAGCAAAAGTGAAGTAAATGATATGTAAGTATATGAATGTAACCTTTATGTGATTTATATTACATGATTTTTCAATTGCCTTAGTTATAAAATTACTGCATAATGAATATAATATAAAATCCTGAATATAAGTCTTGCACTTATGACAGATTAAATCTGTTGACACATAGAAATAAACGGCGGCCCGAGATGAAATTTCACCTCGAGCTGAGATTTCATGTCGAGCCGAGATTTCGTCTCGAGCTCATGTAAACAGGGCCTATAACACTTAAAATCTTTAGCAGAGATCTACAGGTGTCAGATTTAATTCGAAAGGTATAAAAAATACCATCAAATATTAAAATATTTATCAAGATAATTCTGGCGGTTACACTTATAACTGATTGCTAGATATTGAATAGCGCAAATAGCGTGAAATAGTTTGGGAGGCCGGTGTAAAATAGAACCTTGACGTCGTTGTTTTGGAAAGATGCTTGTTTGTAAGTAAAACCTAGCATAGCTTTATTCAGCTCACGCATTTTTGCAGTTTGCCTTTCCAAACTACTTTCCATCTCGTAAAATGGTATGAATAGGTAAATCTGTTTAGCATACATCATCATGATATCCTTCAGATAAATGATTGGCTACGAGTTCAGTTGATACAACTTGCTGTATAGGCCTATATTTCAGGCTCTCGTGCACCATTTGATCCGAAGCAAAAGTACCAATTTCCCTTCGAAGCTTTGCTGCTCCTCGTCTTCTGCTCTCCTTTTCTTACGTCGTTTGCATCGGCTTTGTCACTGCTGTGTACTTTTAATGTGAACCTTCAATTTGTTGTGACCAGGATTTACTGATGGTGCCCAATCTACATCATTTCGATTATAAAGGCTTGATGGTTTCCCATTAACAAAGTGATCCGAACAGACTCGTGTATACTCAAATTTATCCGAAGTTAGATTCTTTCTACTGATTCTCGAAATCCATAATACTTCCCTTTCTTCTGACATCTTTCTTATGTCTTCCTTAATGTTCAGTTACTTTTAGCAAACGATAAAAGGAGTTATCTCCGGGCCCGTAGCTACGGGGGGCATTCAGGGGCAATGCCCCCCCAAATTTGAGAATGCCCCTCCAGATTTTTTGCCACTCAAAAAAAATTTTACGTATGATACATCGCGATAAGAACTCTTATGATAGCAGCACATCTTGGCTTCCGTGAAGTACTGCCTACCTTGCTTTCAGATAACCGCCTATCTGAAACAAAGACGTGAAAGTGGATGTATTGTTTCTAGTTTTTGTTTTGTATACCATTGGGCTAGCGTTTGGTCGTACAGTTTAATTGAAGTTGAAACTGACTCTACTTTGACCTTTGACTTCAATAAAATAGCATATGAGAAACGTTCGATAAACAGTTACAACAAAATAGCATGCAAAGAAAAATACATGTATTTAACATATCTTTGTGCCAGCCAGAGAGTGAGCACTCAATTGCCCCTTCTTTTAAAAGAACATCATTGCCGTAATATTAAGCCATACTCTTCCTGACGCTATACCCTCTGAGACTCCCTGAGTTTCGTGAGAAGTCTCGACGTCTAATCGTTCAATTGTGACAACTGTATAGCAAAGGGGTGGCCAATCTTTTGTGCACAGTTGGCCGCAACAAATTTTTCAACAAGGTGATCCTGACGGTCCTAAGTGTTTTCTTCAAAAGTTTGCCATTAGCGACAAAATTTAAACTTTTGGTAAACTTTTGGAGCCTAAAACTAAACTTTTTATTGAGCACAACTTCTTTCTTCTGGATAGGTTGAAAGTACTCCATAAAAAACTTAGAATTAAAATTTGTATGAAAAACAAGTTGCACATGTTGGGTTGCTTAAGAATTCAGCAAAATACACCAACTGAAAAATTTCAGGAGGAGAGGCAGTGATGAACTCCCCAGTTGTGCAGGAATGTCAATGTTGCTGTGGATGTAAATTCCGGACCACCATCAGATGAGAGCTCATCATTGATACCAAAGGTTGTAAAGGTACGCCTGAGGCTGGATATGAGGCCTTTGGATTCCCTGTGCCCTCTTTCTACAATGGGCCAGTTGCTGTACCTGTCGACGATCACCAAGTAGTGGTGTCCAGCATACTGCACAGATACATTGAAAGGGGTATCGGGCTTGCACCAGTGGGGTGGGAGGAGCACTTGGTTGTGATGGAACTATACGGCTGCAAGGGAGGCACCGCATACGCATTTCACTAATCGAGGAGGTCATACCTGGCCATACCTTGTTACGTAGGCTCAGAGGGATGATTATGCGGTCATGGTATAAAGCCACAACATCAAAACTGGTCAGTTTGTCTCTGTATTGGTAATAGGGTCTGAGTTCCGTTGGCAGGTTGTCCTTTGCTGCAGGGAATCCATTCTCTATTAGGTCAATCAGTTTGACCGTTGAGTTGTCACTGTAGGTAGCCACACAAATATCGTTGCAGGTGATGGAGGTAATCCCTCCTAGAGAGTCGTCTTCACTATGGTGGAGTGTAGGATGATCTGGTTGTGCTTTAATGGCCATGAGGAAGCTGTGAGGTATGGTCGGAAGGTTGTTGTCAGTGGATACTGAAGTTGCATCATTGGGTAGGTAAAGGTGATAGGCAGCTTCAACTGGGTGACATGAGATAGTATCGGCAGCAACATGACGGATCCCTGGAATGTGAGTGATATGGAATCCGTATTTCAATGTTTTTTCTTTCAGGTTTCTCAGTCGTGGGTTGGGGATTACATCCAAATTTCTATCACCAAACACCTTGAGAAGGGGTCTGTGATCAACCGCAATGATCAGATTGGGGCAGCCCAGGACAAAGTGACAAGTTTTTGCGAGGGCATCCATGAGAGCCAATGCCTCTCCTTCAATAGGGGCATACCTTGATTCAGCCGAGGAGGTAAAGCGGCTGCCCACGAGTGTGACTTTCCAGCCTAGGCGGCAGCAGAATGGCTTGCTTGATGTGCATGCAAATGTTTTTGAAAGAGCCAGATGGCAATGCCGTTTTTGCTGAAGTCTGTTGCGAGGCATGTGGGCTTTCTTTTGTCAAATATTTCCACGCCATATTGTATTTCCTGGATGATGATAGTCTTGGTTTCTTCAAAGAGGTTGTCCAAGTGTGCAGTCAACTTGAATGGCGTGTTGGGTTGTAGCAGGGTGCGAAAGGGCTGCATTCTCTCTGCTGAGGCAAAAGCATATGCTACTTGGTTTACGAGTACAAACCAGCTTCGCACATCAGTGATAGTTCGAGGTTTGGGGAATCCTTTGATTGCCTCCAGAACCGGTGGGCATGGACAAACAGTTGTGGGGGTGATTTCAAAACCTGCGAAATTGACAGATTCTTTGGCGAATGAAAATTTTGATGAGTTGAGGACGATACCTTTTCGGCCGCATGTATCCAACCAATATGCTGCTTGGAAGAAGCTGTCCTCGATGGAGGGCGACCACATGATGGTGTCATCAATGACCTTTGTTTTGTTGTCAATGTCACTAACTATTTCATCTAATCGCCTGGTATTTTTGAAAATTTTGAGGATACCGAATGAAGGTACCGAACTTGCTCATTCTTTTTAGTTACTTTCCCATTATTATCCTTTTGTTGAATTGTTACACAATCTTTTAACGGTCATGTTAACATTAACATGTTAAATATCTGACCAGTCCATTAAGCGACATAGATTTAAATCTACCATCAACTATTATTAAATATATCACTTACAACTGAAGAAGACATTCTTACTCAACAAAGTACTAAAGCAAATGTGTCATAAGACAAAGATCAAAGGTGTGAACTATGATCACATACCCTACAGCTTCCCTACGAGGCACTCATTTCCATGCTTGTACTTCCGATATTGTATGAGGACATCATTAAGGACTAGTACTCGACTGTTTCCTTTGAGAACCTTTTCAAAGCTCAGGCTGTATTGCCTAATACGGTCATGTTAACATTAACATGTTAAATATATATCTGACCAGTCCATCAAGCGACATAGATTTAGATATAACATCAACCATTATTAAACAACTCACTTACGATTGACAATCTTACTTAATAGAAGCAAATGTGTCATAAGACGAAGATCAAAGATGTGAGCTATGATCACATGCCCTACAGCTTCGCCAAGAGGCACTTATTAACATACTTGGTTCCAATGATGAACCAGAATGAAATAATCTTGTAGAAAATAGCCTCTGGGAAGGAATCATTATCTTACTGTTCCTCTGATTTCTAGTTATATCCGATGCATCACTACTATTACTCCACTACTACCTTATTATAAAGATAAGTGCCCAGCACAAGGCGCGTAGGTGAAACATAATGACAAAACCTAATCTGATGAGCTTGCGGTGTATTCTACCACCATCCTCGAATCAATTAATCACAAGATATGAAACATGTTCGGTTAAGACTGTAACATAAACAATAGAATACATTAACAACTGACAAGAGACATACTAGAAGAGGGAGAGGGGAATTGAACTTTTGTTTACGTTAAGTGAATACGAGTGTTTATAGGACACTATCGCAGACACTACTACCTTTTTTACAGCTCCTGAACACGACTTTATATGTATGATCTTAAGAATGTTCTAGATTGCATGATAATCATTACTCTACAAAGTTATAACCTTATGATCCACGTACAATTATTTGTGATCTAAATGAAGATACTTACATCATTCTTCCTGTGCAATTTTCTGCTATAATCACATGTGAACATCGTTTACATCGGCCGTCAGTGAACCGTGTATGGCAAGTCACTTTCTTGCCTCTCTTGTTTGGGGGTGATGATCTATGTAGTTTCGTGATGACAGCTATTGTTTAGTTGAATCAGAGTTTTTCTTGATCAACTGTGGTTGAATTGGAGAATGCCTGATCACTGTCCATGAGTGCTGAGTAATCTCAGTTGTGAAATATTATGAAACTTCTTCGATCATCTTGTGAGCTAAGTCATCATGAAAAGGATTTGTGTACAATTCACATTCACGGATAATTCGGTGAGCGTTTACGGCTATAATTATATAATGTTCTATGCTATAATGTTGGAGTAAATTAATGATCATCTAGGTAAAAGGCGCTAGTTCTAAGTAAATCATATTATTTGTCCTCTTTCCAATTCTTTCTACTTCCGATATTGTACGAGGAAACCATTAAGGACTAGTACTCAACTGTTTCCTTTCAGAACCTTTTCAAAGCTCAGGCTGTTTTGTCTAACACGGTCATGTTAACATAAACGTGTTAAATATCTGATCAGTCCATTAAGTGACAGATTTAGATATACCATCAACTATTATTAAATATATCACTTACAACTGAAGAAGACATTCTTACTCAACAAAGTACTAAAGCAAAACGCCTAATAGAGTGTTTGTCTGATCCGGCCCCTGAAGTAATTGATTATTAAGGGAGGTATTCTTGTATGTTGCTGCACAGTCAAACACTACCCGGACCTTTTCTGGCTTCCGTGGGTGAAAAACCGGGTGGTGCACTAGAAACCATGTGAGGCCTTTGTCTGCCTTACTGACTGCCCCCTCTCTTTCTTCTGGTATCTCTACTGCATAACCTTTATCAATGTATCCTTGAATAGCTTCCACATACTTTTCATGAAGTAGATTATCCCTTGATAACCTGTTCTTAAGAGATAGTAGTCTTCTTTCTGCCATGGCTCGATTATTTGGAAGGTATGGCTTGCTATACTTCCATGGCAAAGCTATTTGGTAATGTCCATCTATCTTAGTACAGGTTTTGTCCATAACTGCTAGTGCTCTTTTATCTTCTAAAGAGAGCATCTGCTTCGAATCAGCACAAGACTCGCTGAAATCAATCCGATACATTTGCTCCAACCTTTCAAGTAACATAGCATCGTGTTGCTGAATAAAATTGACATGAAAATTGTCAACTACCCTGCTTCCCAGGGGACCTATAATTGTCCAGCCAAACAGCGTTCTTATAGCTAGGGGCTCATTAAATCCTCCCCTTAATTGTTCTAAAGGTCTATGGAAACCTGGGTAGTCATTGCCTATCAGGAGCATGATCTCAGTACCTTCTACATATGGCAAATCGACATGCCTTAAATGTGGCCAAAGTTCTATGTCCTCCTTTCGGGGTATGTTACTTGCAGAAGCCGACAGTTGTCTTGTTGTCTTAACCTTTGGCATCTGCACAACATGCTTGCCATCCAAGGATGTCACTTTAATGGAAATTTCACTCCCCGACCTAGACTCGTGGCCTATGACAGTCGACAGTGAATATGTGGTGGGGGTGCCAGACGTCCCCAAGCGTTCTAACAGCTTTTCGTCACACAATGTCGTGTCTGAACAATTATCAATTAAGGCATAAACAGTTACTTCTCGGTCGCCCCCCATGACTGACACTTTCATTGGCACCACAGGAAGGCTAACCTTATCTACTAAACCTTGAGAGACACTGCATCTTCCTATGTGACTTATTTCTCTATCGTGTACCTCTAAATTTGTGTCTTGTACAACCGTTTCAACTTGATCACCTTGAAAGCTAGGTTCGTTGCGCAATATTTGCTGAGATACTGGATGCATTAATGAATGGTGTTTTGCCTTGCAACCTGACACAGAGCATCTCTCTGTAGATGCACAATTTTTTCCATAATGTCCCTGCTTAAAACATAAATCGCAGAGTTTTCTGTTTCTTACGAATTTTTTCCTCTCTGAGAATGCTTCGTCCCTGAACTTAAAACAACGTTCAATACTGTGACCTGATCTTTTGCAGAATAAACATTCCCCTCTATCTCTTTTGGCGATCGAATTATTGGCATGCCTTGTGTCATCTAGCTTCGACATGTGGCCGACCTGTGTTGCCAAAGTAGTAAACTTTGACCTGCTGCCTATTATCTGCTTAGAAGCAGTAGTAACTTTGCTGCCGCCTTCATTTCCCATAGTAACTAATTGACCGTATCGAGTTTTGGCCATTAAAGCTTTCCTAGACACGAATTCTTTTAGCTGCTTGAAGTCGGGCATCTCGTCCTTTTCAAAAACGGCAAATGCCTGTTTGGCCCAATCTGCTCTTAGATGGGTTGGCAATCTTTGTACAATTTTTTCTAAAGTAATGCTCGTTTTATAATTGCAAATGGTAACGAATGTGATTAAAGGCTCTTTTCCTATGTCAAAAGTTTTAGTTTTAATAGCTATTCCAAAAAGTACAAAAAAACAGAAAAAGATAAAAAAGTTTAGGAAAAAAGTAAATAAATCTATGAATGCAAAAAAAAAAGAACGAAAAAGAATCATATTGAAGAAGCGGAACAATCGGGTCGCAAAGTCATAGAAGCGAGAAACCTGAAACATGCCTATGGTGATCACCCTCTGATTGATGGTCTTTCCCTCAAAATCATGCGAGGTGACCGAATCGGTCTGGTCGGCAACAACGGTGTGGGTAAGAGCACCTTGTTGAAGATCCTGCTGAGTGAACTTTCTCCTAATGGGGGCCTGGTGAAAATGGGCAGTAACCTTGAAATCGCCTATTTTGATCAACTCCGTCGCAATTTGGATCCAGAAAAAACCGTGGCCGAAATAGTCGGCGACGGTGCCGATTACATCAAACTCAACGGCAAGGAACGCCATGTCATTGGTTATTTACGCGGTTTCCTTTTCAGTGCCAAGCGCGCCATGACCAAGGTCAAGGTCCTATCAGGCGGAGAATGCAACCGCGTGATCCTGGCCAAATTATTAACCCGCCCAAGTAATCTGTTGGTCCTGGACGAACCCACCAACGACTTGGATGTAGAAACCCTGGAAGTATTGGAAGAAAAACTGTGTGAATACAAAGGTACCTTGATCGTTGTCAGTCACGACAGACAATTCCTCGATAATGTGGTCACCAGCATCCTGGTATTTGAAGATTCCGGCAAAATTGAACCTTACGTCGGCGGCTTCAGTGACTGGCTTCAACATGGTCGAGCTCTGGCCGAAACGGAAACACCCACTCTTTCAGAGAAAGACGAACGAAGCAGGGAGCAAAAAAACACCAAATCATCGAACAAACTGAGCTATAAATTAAAACTAGAATTGGAAAGTCTGCCAGATAAAATCGCCGCACTTGAAAAACAGATTCAAAGTCTGCAGGAACAGACCCATTCAGCTGATTTTTTTAACCAACCCTATGAACAACAAGCCCCTATTTTGGACAACCTAAAACAGCAGCAAACGGATCTGGAAACCGCATTGGCACGTTGGGAAGAGCTGGAATCCCTACAAGCAGAATTACAAACATAGGCCTTTAACTGAGTAAAGTGCTGTCATATTTTTGAAATATGACATGTAATTTCTTCAAATCTTTCACCAATCCATTGAGTTGGTGGTTTTTTATTCGCAATTAAGCAAGCATTCATTTACACTGTCCCAGTTGCATTGGGGAGTGCGAGTGTCGGGCTGTACTATTTTGGTATTCCGAGTATTTCTGCCAAGCCGTTGCAATTGATTTTGATTCATTATTTTGAGGTAGATATATCATGGATACTGGTACAGTGAAGTGGTTCAATGAGACCAAAGGATTTGGCTTTATTGCTCCGAGCGATGGTAGTAAAGATGTGTTTGTTCATTTTTCTGTGATTGAAGGTTCCGGGTTCAAGACCCTTGCCGAAGGACAGTCCGTCGAGTTCGAAAGTAAAGAAAGTGATAAAGGTCGTCAGGCAACCCGCGTTGCCGTTGCCGGCTAACCCCCTTTTTTATTTAAAGTTATAACTACCACTCTGGCATTATGCCGTGGTAGTTCACCTCTTCAGAGGCTTGCCATTATCAGTTTGTTCTGGCTAATAATGCAGGTGCGAAGTTCTTTTGCGTGTAAAAATATACCTATAAAGTGGTGAAAAATCTAATTATTCCACAGAGTAGTTTCTACTGGGTTGTACTTTATCCTCTGCTTTAACAAAATACACAAAACAGGGAGGGGAAGGAAAAACTTTCATCGTCAGTGAAACTTGTATCCGTGAAGTAAAAGCCCTAAATTCAACACTGTCAGTATTTTAGAATGCGTTTTGTCTTAGGGCTTTAATTTGTGTCGTTTCGTTTCGAAAAAAAAAACGTGTTGTTTGAAATCTCCGAAAAAAAGTGTCTTTTGAATTTTCGAAAAAAAAACAAAAAACAACAAACCTGTCGATCCTTGAAGAGAGGAAGAGTGCAGTGGCTAATCCAGCTGAATGGACCACCACCTCCCCCCATAATGTGGCCGGATTTCGCTCGGCTTTCTATGTCATTTATACACGGGTTTGTGGGATGAAAAAAAGGGTCCATTCGTTCTTAAAATTAGGAAGAGCTTGGTAATGTAAAAAATTGGTCCTAAGGAAGTAAAACATAAGTTTTCCAGTGTTAAATGTACAAAAGTCGCCACTACACAAATGTGCATTTTAAAGTTACGAATAAATATTCTGAATCCTAACCCAATCCCTATCCTAAAACCCTCGAGTGTACCCCCTAAAAGGGAGAATAGGAGAATGCAGTCACGTAAAACTTTGTCTTGGCAATATAAAGTTTTTTTTTTATTGCGAATTAACACTTTCTATAGCCTCGAAAGCTTATCAGTAGTAAGCTTGCATCTTTGTTTTTATTGAATGTTAAACTCTGCATAGAGGCCTTATCCATTGATAAACCGGATTTAATATCTGGATTGTAAGTCGTTCTCCTGACAATATAGGTCAAGAAAATGCTGTTTTACTGACAATCTGGATCGAGAGTTCATAATCTTAGATCGTGAATTAAACATTTTGGTTCAAGATATAATTTGAGGGTTTGAATTGAAAATTGTGTCGGTTCGCGGCTTTCTAATCGCTGGTTTATAAATTTTGCTGTTCCACTTTCTAATTTGGCAATCCAATTTCATAAACCGATTTTATAATCTTCTTTTTTTCACTGATAATTCTGAATACTGTTCCAAGAATCTGGATTGTCCATGGAAAAGGGATTACAAAAAAAGGGGGGGGGGCAATTAAAGAGACATATTGGATTCCCTGACAAAAATACAAGGCAAAAAAAGAAGGAAGTCTTAGATTCTTTTTCCTATTCACAAATATTCACCTACTGCAGGAAAAGATGGTTTTCCGCGGTCGCTTGATTTTCCAGCGTTATTTAAAAAAAACAACGAGAAATTAAATAAAAAGATTGTTGAACTTAGAGTAAGGAGCAACGTTAAAACTAAAAAAAAAAACCAAAAAAACCAGAAATTAATACGTGAATGAGGGGGTTCATCCCCTCCTCAATAACTCGCTCTTTACGATAAAGTATTTTAAGTAATTTAAAAAAGAGCGATTTATTCTAATTAAACGGCCTTTGAGATTCAGGGGCCATTCTTAAAGAATTGGAACAAAATTCAAGCTATAGAGTAAAGAGCGAGGTATTGACGAGGGGCAAACCCACTCATACACGTAATAAAAATATACGAATATAGAAGTTCGTTACGTAAGTTAATTACAATCATTACTAATGAAAACGTTCGTAAATAAAATTAAAAGTTCTAGTGGCCTTTTTAAGTAATAAAAAAAAATGGAGTGCAATTAGACCCCTTCCCCGCCCCTTTTTCTCAAAATCGTCCGATCACCTTACGAACAACTTGCTCAGTCGTACTCCCGCGAAGAGCATCCAAAAACCCTTGATGGCCTTGGGTAGGCATCGCAATAAGATTGGCTTGAATGTCCTCTGCGGTTTGTAGAATTTCTCCGACAACATCACCATTCTTGACAATATAATTTCCGTTACTGATTGTGTTTTGAATTGTTGGGCAGCTCTCTTCATCCCCTATGTAGAGAAACGTCATCAAGGTTTCCTGACAATTTAAATCGTGCAGAAGAGTCGTAATGGCCTGAACTGCCGATTGCGGCGAAGGGTCATGAGTTATTGGCATAAGAATATTTTGTAAATGTAAAGACCCATCTTTCAAAGACACAAACCCTTCTGTGGACAGAGGAATGAATAAAGTCATGATATGGGATTTCCGCGCTACAGGTTCAGAAATCGATGAAAAAATCCCAAGTTGGTGGGTTGCAAGAACAATTAGATCTGCCGGGTGGCGTTCCAGGTGTTGGAGGATTGAGGCGGAAGGCTCTTTCCCTCGGTAGAGGATTTTTTCCACATCCATTTTGGACTGTGAGATAGCCTGATTTGGAATTTCCTTTGGCAGCACATCCCATTTTTCCAGGGTAGATCGAACTGATGGAAAGTCGTGCCAATTGAGTTCGTCTAAACTTTCGTTGACATGGAATATCGTTAAACGGGATCCGGTTGCCAAAGCAATCTTTAGTACATGGCCAAAAGCGATCTCAGGTCGAGACGAAAAGTCGGTGGGGTGAAAAATTGTGTTCATGTCTTATAATTGAGCGTTCATGGTTTTTGATAGTTTTCTAAGTTTACTTGTCCTCGCTATCATGAACAAGGCCACCAATTAAAAAAATAGGTTCTGCGAAAGTTGAGAATGAAATAGAGAAGTGCACGTTTTCATTCTAATAGCCGGTCCTTGAATAAATATTGCAACATTGGTCGCCCACTTCGCTTTGATCTCTTGGCGATTTCTCTTACTACTCGAAAAGGCGTAGAATATCTATCCTCGGAACTCTTTATCAGTATACTTACTGTAGATATGTCAAAAAGGAGATAGGGTGCTAGTCGTTATAGGATGCGGTAATTTTAACTGCCAGGATGATGGGGTAGGGGTTGTCGTCGCCCAAAAACTTTAAACCTATTTTTCGAAAAAACCACAGCCTACCGTTCAAGTGTTTGATGCGGGAACCGCAGGAATAGATGTCATGTTTCAAGCAAGAGGAGCGCAATCTCTCATCATCATTGATGCCTGTGTCAGTGGATCAGAGCCAGGAACCGTTTTCACGCTTAGCGGCAAGGAAATCGCGAACCGGCCTTGTCCCAGTTATAGCTTGCATGATTTTCGATGGAACCATGCTTTATACGCGGGTCAACAAATTTTTAAAGACGAGTTCCCCATAGATGTCCCCGTCTATCTGATTGAAATACCCGACACGTATTTTGGGATTGAATTGACACCATGCGTTTCTCATGCAGTAGAAACGGTTTGCCAAAAAATTCTGAATCAAGCCCTAAACTGTACTGACCTCATTAACGAAAAACTAGATCACGATGAACGTTCCCTTAGCCGAATCCGCAACTAAAGAAACTGCCATGCAGATCCAAATTGAAGGGATTGTGCAAGGGGTGGGTTTTCGTCCAACCGTATGGATGCTTGCAAGACGTTACCATTTGAGAGGGCGAGTTTTGAATAACGGCTATGGCGTACAAATACTTGCCGCAGGCGAAAAATCTAAATTGAATTACTTTACGAAATCATTTTTATTTGTCTTACTTTCTCTTTGCCTACACAAGGGCCGTTTAATTACGACAAAATGCTTTTTTTAAAGTGCTAAAAACTTCCGCGTGAAGTGTAACGCATTGAAGAGGGTACAACCCCTGTATCTGCGGAATATTTTTTTTCGTTTTGAGTTTTGATGTTGCTCCTTACTTTTAGTTGAAAAAAAAGCGTATAGAGGAGGAGAGAAAAAGAAATAAAGACATAAAGACTAGTTGGTTTCTGTAAGAAGCCGAAGAGATCATCAGCTCTCCTTGTGTTTATAAGATTCAATCACTACACATCATACCTCTACAATACCATCTTCATATGTACCTCTAAAAGTAGGAAGTATTGTTGTAATTTTCCCTCCACCATACAAATTGAAGGAGTGGTCGTTGCTTTCGACTGGAAGTTGAAAGTTCTACTTCCCTCCACCAGATTTGAAGGTGATTGGTAGATAACAATTTTCCCTCACTTACACCTTTTTTCTACCTGGTCCCTCTAAAGTCGCTCAGAATTTAAATTGAAATTTAAGATGGTTAATTATTCAAAATTTTTGAAAGTTCCATTAAATATGGCTCCAGAGATGGCATGACCGACAAATATCCTGGGGCAGGGGGTTAAAAAATTTCTCCTCAGCATACTTTTATATTCAAAAGATTTCAATTTCAAAGAGTTTTTCCAATAATTCAATAATTGCAAATAATGCAAATTCCCATTGTTTACGCGTAGCTTCATCATGGAGGTTTATTCGGTATTGTGAGGACTATTGGCTTCCAACTTTTCAAGAAATGGTTGCTAGATCAAAAGGGTCCATCAGTTTATTTCGGGATGGAGCAGAGGGTAGGACGACCGAAAAAAAACAACAATTATTTTGGATTGTTTTAAAACTTATAGCCACAAATTCTTGGGCTAAGAAAACTTAATTTACAAAGATTTCGCAACACTCTCCTCTCCCCCAAAAAATGATTGAAAAGGGCCTTAAAGTGTTATCCCCGATGGGGTCGACACTCGTATATTTAAGTCCTAGAGGCAAAAAGACAATATTTTTTTTCCTACCACTTCATAAGGAAGGACTTTCCTTAAAAACTTGAGATGGGTCTCATTTCCTTTGTAATTAGAAGTTCTAGTGTTGTTTCTAAGACAGATTGTGGTTTGAGGGAACAAGCCTTCCTCTAAAGCTTTTTCTTCTATCTTTTTACTTAAAACTGGTCCCATGAAAACCAATCTTTGTCTCATGGTAGGACTTGAAATCTGAACCTATAACACCTACAACGATACAACGGTCAACGGGCTACAACGGTCTTTTCTGTTATTGGCTACTGTTTGACTTCGTTGCTCAGGAGATCACATGGAACATCATTGTAAGCTATTTGGGAAACCGTTTGTTTAGCTACCTTGTTTGAAATGGACTTGTTGCAGGGGACTTGTTGGTCATGTATCAATCCTATGACACGATATTCCACGTTTAGACTACAAGTGGGCAAGCCTATTAGGCTTGGGTTTCACTTGTTTGCCTGTGAGTTCAAGCAAATTCAGTCCCAGATTTTGCATACAAGTTGAGAGGACATTGTCCGTCAAGTGTCAACTCAAAATCAATCAGATTTTTCATCCCTTAGTTCTATGACTGTCTACCTTAGTTCTGCCCTAGGAATGACGTATGGACGGATGATAGATAGACTTATCTGTCAAAAAATGAAATGACCTTATTTTTATGTGCCCAATCTTCCACAAAGCATCTCATCACCTAGACGTCACCCGGACTTATTACTGTCGAGTCACAAGCTGGCTGAAGTAATGAAGAAGAAACTAGTGGCCCCTAGCCTGCACCAACGGGACCATTTGCTTTTTCTCCGGACTTACTGACTTGGACGGTTTAAATAATATGATAAACGTGGTATATAGCGTTATGATGAGTAAAGACAGCTGCCGTTATGACATTTTGACTGACTAATGCAGAACTTGTGAGCTGAAATCGTTTGAAGTTTTAAATACTCATCATCCAGGGATAAGAAACACGATACTATGTGATACATAATTTATCTATTCTTTTAGATGGAATGAAATATATAAGGAGGGAGGACGAATATTGTCATGAAAAGGGGAGCTTCCTTGTCTTATAGAGTTAGAAAACTGTTTAACGCTAGAATACTAGTTACACGCTATGGGCATTAAAATTAGAAATTATCAGCCCTAAAGAATATGGCACTGAAAAATCAACGGACAGAAACAGTTGTTACTCGAATAAACTTATACTTTTACGGATACTAAAAGCAAAGATATCAACTTAGTACTACCCATAGTTGATTCAAAGGTGAAATTCAACAAGAGAATAGACCTCTATGTGACAAATTAAGAAGGATGCTGAAAGAATCGTTGGGTATGAAATTTGAGAGCTAGGAATTCAACAATGTAGAAAAGTTCCACTTAAAGATAAGAAAGAGTCATTGATCAGTGATAAATAGATGTTAAGGATGTTTGGGCAGGAGATTTTGAGGGCGGTAAACTGTGATAAACCGACAGGATATGACACAGAGAATAATGACAGAATTTTCAATAGCTTAGAAGTGAATGAAGATGATTATTAAGCACAATTCTGAAATGAGACTGTTTAGAAAACTGGAGGAAGATGCGCTAGGTATTTCCCAGAAGAATCGCCTAAGGATAGTTCCAGATGCCATTCGAATATTGTATATCAAACCACGAGCCTTAAGAAAAATGTGGTTCAATCCTACTGTCTAAGGTCCCGTTTTACGGATCAAAGTCATACTTTCTAGCAATCAAAACATGGCTAAAGAAAAGCAGGTCGTCCTGAAATGGCATGGGATGATACCACAAGAAAAGATTTAAAGAATGCTGAACTTTATTCGAAGGTGTAAAGTATGAAACTCTGTACGGATTGAGTTGATCGAAGAGCGTGCGCAGCTTTTTTTACCTAGGCTACTTTGCGATGTGACAAGATCTCAGCAGAAGCAATCAAGTAGTACATGTAAGAAGCATACAACAAATCTACATTACTTACGTCTCACAAATTGAGCCGGTAACGATACAAGAGCTTCATGAATCTTCGGAATATTTCCTTATGATAACAATAGTCTTTTATTTTGCCGATCGTTCAAAGACAAGGATGGGCAAAGACAATAACAAATTTTGGGTTTTGGGAGCAGATTGAAAGGTGAAGAAATGCCTGTTGAATAGCTGAAAGACTACAATAACTGATTTGTTTTTGTTTTTTTTTATGTTGACCGATAAGTGAAACTACGAAGCTAAAATTTCCGTTTCAATAAAGATTACAATATGATCAGCTACACATTGAACTACCTTTAAACAATAAATGCAGCCCCCTCCGTAACCTAATGTAATAAACTTTCGTAGTTTCCTTGTTGAATAATAATAAAATATTCAATATTCTTTAAAACAAATTTACATCCAGCTTTGGACAAAAAATTGTCCTAGTGCAATTAGAATCCACTTACTGAAAAAAAAGAAAAAGAAAAAAAGAAACTGTTTCAGTTCAAAGTGCTTTTGGAGGAAACAGAATATTCTCTTGGAAATCAGATAAATAGAATTTACTTCAATTTCCAGTAAATCTGAAATTGTTTCTTTTCGCAAAAACAAGTTTTTCATTTAATGAAATTCAATTCTACAATTTCTTTGTTTATCAGACGTACAGAATAAGAGAAAACCTTACTAGTCTTCTCGTTTTAGTTCTCTTCCAGAATAGACTAGAACATAAATTTCCTCTAAGGTTAGGATTTGGGAATCGATAAAATGCAATCAGTTTCAAAGAGCCTTGCTGAAGGCTACTTGGAAAATGAGAAAATTTCTGGAAAATGTAGTAAGCTGATATGAGAATTAGTCAACAGTATTGTTTACATAGGAGGATAGTTGCAAAGTTCTGGGGGTTTTCAAACCAATTGAGCTTTTAAATTATAAAAGTCAGAAACGTCTTATTCTATACTATTAACTAATTAAGCATATGAAGTCCAACCCCGCCCCCTATCAATCATTGAGGAAGGGAGGCAAGATTGTGAAATTTGCCAACAGTGGCTAAGGTTTTAAAAATAGTATTTTTTTTTTCAATAATTTGTGGTAGTGGACTATAAATAAGGAGTGAACCCCGTCAATACAAACAAAATTATAACTAAAAAGAGTATTATTTTCTCGCTAATTCCAAATAATCAAAATTATACCTTCAACAATTATTGGCATAAGAACATTTTAATAATTTTAGAAATCCGGTGGAAGTGACCCCGAAAGGGACATTGTTATTACTGTTGTTATTGATGTTTGTTCTTGTTACTGTTAATGGATATTGTTGTCAAATCTCTGCTACGACATTGTGCAGCTGTTTGTTGAAATTTCGCCGACAGGTAAAATTTTTGCAATTAACTCAGAAAGTTTTTATTCTAATGAAAATATTTGATTTTAGAACTTTGATTCTGTTGGATTGGAACACCTTATTTCTTTCGTAAAAATGCAGTATTTTGGGAAAATCTCCATAAATATGGAGTTGGTGGAAGATGAGTTTTTGAACGGGAGTTGTAGGCTCTAATGTCGTCTCCAAGTAACAGAATAAATTGTGAAGTAGCGAATTTCAGTCTAGTGCCATTTTCTTCTAGAAAACGCCAATTTTGGGTCAAATAGGGTCAAAAAGTTCTCGAAAGATATTTCTCTCTTTCAAGTTTGCCTCCCTTCCCCATAGGGTGATGGGGGGGGGCCTATAATTCATGAAACTTAATTAGTCAATAGTAAGAAACAAAAAATTTCTAACTACTATAATTTGAAAGCTCAACGGGTTTGAAAATCCTCAGAACTTTGCAACTTGCCTATGTAAACAACACTCTTGACTAATTCTCATATCAGCTTCCCACATTTTCCAAAAGTTTCTCATTCTTCCAGTAGCCTTCAGCGATGCTTTTTGAAACTTACTGCATTTTATCGATTACAAAATCCTAACCATAGAATAAATTTATTTTCTGGTTTATTCTTGAAGAGAAATATATAAATAGGCTTAAAAATGGTCAAAAGTTGATTTCATAGCCTCATATGTTCAGAGGCTATGCTGTCGTATGCTGGCGCATTTGCTGTAAGCATATTATGAATTCATACAAAATGAACAGTTACAAAAGACCGTCTATTCAGCAACATTTAAGATTGAACATTCTTACATAACTGCGTAAAAGATTTCAGTTTGGAGGTTCTCAGGTTCAATTCAGCACAGTATAAGGAAATCAGGCTAGATACGAAATGCATTGCAATTTTTTGATTAATTTCTATGTATAATACTATTATATTGAAAACCTCAAAGAGTTATTTTTTGGCCTTTATTTAAAAGGGTTCTTACTAGAATAAAAAACAATTGTGGCTGGTGACGCTGTTTTAATATTTGAGTTTTCCATTAAAGCTTCCCTCGTAAGTAATTTGTCTATTAATATATAAGAGAAGATTCATTATATCAGAGGATAACGCTCTAGCCTTTTCTACGGTGTGGAACTATAAGGCTTCAACGTCAAATAATTTTTTTCTCAGAGGCACTTCATATGGAAGGGGTGATCGTATTTTTTTACTCCTGTTCTTATGTCTGTTGTCATATTACACATGTGAACAGGTTTTTCCAGGCGGCCATATCTTAATTAAATTGATAAAAAAAATAGTGGTTTCGTATGAAAAGTAAGAGCCAGACAAACAGGTCATGGCAAAAATCTGTAAGTATACAATGACTTGCGCCAATTGTAACTGAAAATAATCGTATGATATTTAACCAAAAATCACAGTTTACTGTCAACAGAAAACATATCAAAAGCAAACTTAAACTGTGCATACTAGCAACTCAACCTGTAAATTTCATAAGTTTAATAATTTCAGTTATTATGCTTTGATGATTCTACTGGTATGATGTCACAGCTTTGCCATTTTTTTCCTAAAAAATTCTAAAAACCATGTATTTATTACTTTATTCATCAGTATTTTTCTTGCATGGATTTCTTCCTTTTTTTCGGTTTTCGAATCTTTTAAAATACTTCAAAATAAGTCAATGACGACACTTTTAATATTGATTATACTTCATCAAACATCTTTACGGAACTTTTGGTTTTTCTTTGGACCAACTACGTTAAATTTATATTTCTATTAATTGTCATGATTATTCGTACGGTTTGTTGCCTTCGAATCTTTTGGGATTTCCCCAACTAATTCTCACTACCGTCATTATCGGACATCTCATAGATCTGATTTGTCGTGTAAAGTTCTTCCGACTTCAAAAGCGTATTTCAGCATCCATCATACATGACCAAAAATCTAGAACTCAATTCCAATTAGAATCCGAGAGCATTTTGATAAACTTTACTCCAGAGCTGACTTAAGAATTATCTAAAAGTCAAATCTAAGGGGCATTAGTTCAATTTTTGTATAGTGTTTACGGGTGTTTTCATTTGACAAGCTAGTTTTTGGCTACCTTACTTGTAGTAATGTTAAATTGGCAGCGATTTAGTGTGCCACTAGGAATACGCAGTGTGTGTTTTTTTACAACTGTGGGTATATTTGTATTTAAATAAATTGTTCTAATTCCATGGAAAGAGTTCTGGTGCCTTCAATTATGCCAGGAAATGATTGACAAGTTAGTTGTTGGTTGCTTTAATTTTAGTGCTGTTAAATTGGCAGCGGTTAAGTATGTTATTAGGAATATACAGTATGTTTTGTTTTTTTTTTACTTTAGGTATATTTGTATTTAAATAAAAATGTTCTGATTCTGTAGCAAGAGTTCTGTTGCCTCCAATTAAGCCAAAAAATGATTAATAAGTTAGTGTACGGTTGCTTTTATTTTAGTGTTGTTAAAATGACAGCGATTAAGTATGCTACTAGGAATTTACACTGTGTGTTTGTTTGTGAACAGCGGGTATATTTGTATTTCAATAAAAAATGGGAAGGAACAGTACATTACTTTTCTAGCACGCTCTTCGTTTAATATCCCAGTGAACTCGACCTTAATCCAATAAATCTAGAATTGAGCTAATCTGCACGCAAGGCTAATTAAATACAAAAGAATTCTTTAGCATAAATATAGGCCACCTGTGGTTGTTCATTTGGCTGCCGTTATTTCCCATTTAATGGCCAATAAAACAAAACATAAGGTTTGTATCTGAGAGGAATTTAAGATTCTGTTAGACATTTGAATCGAACTTGATATAAGATTAGGGATATATTTAGTATTCAAAGACCTCGACATGCCTGAAAGAATTTGGTGTTGGAGACCTAATAGAACTACATTATTATATTTCAATGATTTAATGGCCAATGAAATAAAATGATAGGCTTGTATCTGAGGGAAATTAGCTATTTTTTTTTACATTTTGAATCGAATTTGACGTGAGTCGAAATTTCACGAATCGAATTTCACGTTTTCAATGCAGAAAACGCTTTGGATAAACTAGCCCACAGAAAAAGACAGCTTGATTTTGTTTTATAATTACATATTCGTTTACAGTGTTGTCTCAATAAAGAACGTGTCTTATATTCCAAAAACTTTATTTATCCTTTTTAACCAGTACTATAATCCACTAGTCAGTTTATCCGAATCCCCCCGGAATTTTTCGCTGGGTTCACCCCTGATCTTGCCCCTTGTAAGCATAGAATAGGTCCCAGCAAAGCTTTAAAGTATATCAACTACTAAAACTGCCAAAAATACTTTCCTCGCAGCTCCATTGGTGGATTACTTTCCAGTGTGTAAAATTCCTACTTTCCAGTGTGTCAGACAATGTAAAATTGTCTGTTAGTTATGTAAAATTGTTTAAGAGACTTTTATATACAGAAACTGATACTTTTATGCCGCTTTCCACAAATAAAACAAAAGAAAAATTAGTCGTTCACACCGTGGAATGTTTTTGTAGCACTGTGTAAAGAGGTGCCACCGGGCCAAGAAACAAAAGTTGGCAATTTATTTAACGATATTTGGGTTACATTCAATTACAACAGTACAAACGCAATATATGGAACACGGAATGATCCGTGAATAGATTCTAGAATCACCATATTATTGATGGTGTTTAACATTCCTTAGTTTTTCCTTCGCGAACAATGTTGTTACATAAATGTAGATGACAGCTCATACTCTCTAATGCTGACGTTGTGTTCCAAAACTCAATTATCATTCATGATTTATTGTAACCTTCCGCCTAAAATGGTACATACCAATAGATTTAGCCCCGGTAATCCTTATAATACTTAAAAAGGCTGAAATTATTGTCCATTTAACACTTGTAACTGTATTAATTGTCTATTTATTTCTTTATCCGTTGTCTCGTAACCGAAATGACAAAAATAGTTAATTATCATTAATGATGATTGATTTCCAGAACATATCCTTTGTTCAAATGTACTAAGTGCAATCTGTGCTCCACCTACCCTTCACATGCCTAGTACAAACCTGTTGATGGAAGAAATTAAAGTTGAACAGATTCTCGAAAACGTCACGAAGGTTGAATATGTTTGGTCTTAATTTGTTTTACTTTATATTTCTTTCATTGTGATTTTAGTTGTAACTTGTTCTTCACATTATCCTCTTGAAACTTCTTTAAGGACTTGAAATTCCAGGAAAACTCCAATTAGGGCATCACAGTCATCGTTCTCCACCATTCTAAGACACGCCTTTTATGGTTTTCCCAGAGAGTGTAATTCGCTTTTCGGTTGATCTATTATCGTAATTGATCCGTTATTGATACCTTTTGGTAATTGAGTTTGAGTCACATAGAGCCATATAGACCGTTCATTTGTAGTAAAAGTAATACACTGCAGTCACTTTAAACTGTCAAAAGATTTTCTTTTCATTACGACGTTAACTTGTTAAAAACCAAATTTAAGCAGCTTCTTCATCAACTTTTCATTTTCTTCTGTTTATCTTGCTAATTTTGTTTAAGTTGCTTTTTGATATGGATTTTGCATTAACTGTAGGTCTGAGTCTAAGTCAACACCATGACCTTGGGTGGAGGCCTTAGAATGTAAATTGATTGTCCCAATTAATCATGTAAATCTTAAACGACTACAATTTTTCAAACGAAATTTCTGAAATATCTGCTGATTCCAGGTTTCTTTAAATACCCTATTTTATTGAAAAAAATTTGTCAAGGGAACGTTAAAAATTAAGTCTCTAAATATATGTTGAAGAGAGTATTCATTGAGCATTAAACTTTGTAAACATGGAAAAAGAGAACAAATAGAGATTATGAACAAACAGAGATTATGATAATCTACGGCTGTAAAAAACGGCAGAGAATGTTAACAAGTTCTTTTCTAGTAAAGCTGTTTTCGTCATTGAAGCCATTAAAGCCTGAAGAGCCAATCAACTTTACGAACAGTGGAACAGTTCAACCTGTCAAAGGAGCTTTTTTTCATTACAAAGCTAACTTATTAATATTAAGAACCAAATTTAAGCAGTAGCTTAATCAACTTCTCATTTTTCTCCTATTCTTTTTCTTATTCTGTTTAAGTTACTGTCGATGTGGTTGTCTTTACCAGAGTAAATTAGTGATTTTCAGGGCGTTAAGATTGCACCGAGGCCTATATATGCTGGTGGTACGCCTCTGATTGGCACCACAATCACTTATTTATATCATCGTTGTTGATTTCATACTGCTACTACTATCAACTCTCTGCAGTACCAAGCCTCTGGGGCAAACACAAATGCACACGCTCCACCTCCATCCCAATCTATTCAAAGTCTCCCTCTTTACACCCTGCCAGGAAGTTCCCAAAAAGTTTCTCTGAAATCCTTCCTTGTGATATGCTCCCATCCCAACCGCGGATGACCTGCTTTCCGTTTAGCCCTAGACCGTTTACCAATAAGTACAATCCTCGGCAATCTGTCATCCTTCGTCTGCAGAACGTGCCCTAGCTACCTCAACCTTTCTTTCATAGCCCTAGAAAGCGCAATCTAGTTTGCCGTTGTGTATCGCAAATTTACCAAAGATAAAAAACGATATTGTTTCTGTCTAAGATATGCTATACCATTAGTAAATATGTATATTATTATGTCGCTTTGTATTTTTGATTATTCCTATTATAAAAGTAAAAAGAAAATAAATGAAATTTTTACTCAGTACAGAGATAATCTACAATTTGTTTTTATTTTTATTTATTGGTTTGTCGTTTTTCACAAATGCCATCTTCCATTACCTTTTAGTCTGCGCAATTAGTTTTTATGTCAATTGGGATTGTTTAAAGGCCAGGTGTTCAGACTTAACTCTCCTGCTGGTAAGTTATAGAGCTTGGTATTGTTATATATAATTCTGAAATAAAGTCTATTCTGTTTTCCTGTCTGACCCATTCAATGCTGACTTTTTTTCTCTTTTTTCTGATCTTCTATATTACCTTCTAGTAGTGACTTAGTCAGAAGAAATTCTCCCGGTCGTCATTTGTATCCCGGTGTCCCGGTCTGTATATACATTCGTTTTTTTTTGGTTTTTTTTTCTCCTTTATTTTTCATGACTATGAAAGATTGTATCATTGAAATGACAAAATCATTGAAATTAAAATCATTGCTATATAGCTATTATTAATGCAAATGCGCTTGTACGGATCATGACGACAGTCGAATAACCTATTAAGTTTAGTTTTCTATAAGAAAAAAACTTTGCTTCTGGTTGTGCCAATTGACGAATATACCGGAGGGGGAAGGTACTTTTTGCCTTTTTTACGATTCCGCAAAAAAAGTATTTTTCAAATTCCAAGGGAGATATTTTTCTAAAAATTTTCCGATTTTTGAAAATGAAAACACCAAAATATGTACTTTTTAAAATCTATTGGGGGGAAATCACAACCCTGAAACTCATCTTTGAACAGTGTTTCCCAACACATGAGCCGCGAGCTGGTATCGAATCGCAGAAAACTTCTACCGGGTCGCTAAGCTATTGTAAGATATTAAACAAAAATATTTGACATACCTTTTGATTACATTTTTAGACGCCAATCACACCAGGAATAGTATTTGTACTCTGTTATTTAGCTTTATTGCCCCTGCCTTGTGTTGCTAACATTGCCAAATGTTGGCATTTTTCCCAGGGGGATTCTCGTTCACTATCCTGCTCGAATGGTCCTCGACATTTACGCGCCTTTCCGAGCGTTTTTATGCCTATTGCCTGATTTTTCTTCACTGTGAAAAATGAAGGAAAAAACAAAGTTGAATTCACTTACTAAGGCTTCAAATGAGTATAACTGTTGATATTTTAGTTACTTGTATTATTATTTTGAAATTTGTGTATTTGAAATAAGTAAACCTTGGAATTTAATGGAAAATACGGTTAAAACGAGGTAAAAAACATAACAAAATGGGTGTAATATTTCAATAAGACGATAAAAAAATAACAAAAATGATTCTTTTTTTATTTATTAACAATAATAAAGGTCTGAATATTTCGGCTTCACACCCAGAAGTCTTTATTGACAGAAACAGAAAAGCAAAACTGAGAGATAAATAACCAAAAAAAAACATGCTAAACTAAATAGTGGACAAAAAGATAAAAGAAAAAACGAACAAAGCACGATAAAAACTCAAATATTAATGTTGTCCAATGTGATTTGGTTATTGCACGGTGATAATTATCATGTGGCGCATTATATAGATTTAGGGCCATGCACCATAGCACACTGATCATTATATGCTTATTCAAATGATTTTTCTTAAGCTTATTTTCCTTAGTTTTTATGTTAAGCATCAAACAGTTCGTGGCAACTAAGGAGCGATCCGACTCAATAGTAATCGAAACTCTAAAAATCGAAATTTTAATACCAATAGTTACATCAAAAGAATCGCTTTTTAATGCTGATTATAAATATATTCATTTTAAGGCTGATTTTAAATATATAAGTTTCATCAAGTTTA
>JAAAKM020073195.1:30773117-30815607 GCA_010016025.2 Alatinidae sp. Z8VKAUB7J3 | reverse complement strand
AGTCGGCGGCGGTACGGACCTGTATGTGCAAATCCCTGAGAAGATGGATCATGCCAATATTAAGTCCTTATTCAATGAGCCCAAACTCAAGGGCATTCGAGAAGAGGGCGGGAACTGTGTCATTGGTGCTTCAACCACGGCAAGTGACCTCAAAGAAAGTCCAATCTTGGAAAAGTACTTTCCCAAAATGGACGATTTCTTTGCCTTGGTATCCTCAACACCCATCAGGAATATGGGGACTTTAGGCGGCAATTTGGTCAATGCATCGCCCATTGGCGATCTCACTATCTTTTTCCTGGCTCTGGGAAGTCAGATTAGGCTCACCAAACCAGGTCAAACCCGCACCATCCCCTTGGCATCTTTCTACCAAGGCTATAAAGCGCTCGACAAAGAACCTGAGGAAATGATTGAGAACCTGTCTTTTTCAATACCGGATCAAAATACCCGCTTTAATTTTGAAAAGGTGAGTAAACGGACTTATTTAGACATTGCCAGCGTAAACAGTGCAATCCGTATCGACATGAGGGGAACACACATTCAATCAGCGCAGGTTTCTGCTGGAGGCGTGGGCCCTATTCCCATGATCTTGCAGAAAACATCTGAATTCCTTGTAGGCAAGGAAATAGAGGAGCGCGTTGTCACCGAAGCTGCGAGGATCGCACAACTGGAAATCACACCAATCAGTGATGCACGTGGATCTGCAGATTACAAACGTCTGCTGCTGCGCCAATTGGTCTTCGCCCATTTTCTGCGACTATTCCCGGAAAAAGTCCAATTGGAGGCCTTGGTTTGAAAAATATCGATTCCTGGGGTCACGTCCGCGGAGAGTCTCAATATATCGACGATATTCCCATCAGGGCAGATTGCTTACAGGCCGCCCTTTTCTATTCGCCCATCGCCCATGGCAAGCTAAAAGCCCTCAATTTGGAAAAGGCGAACAATGCGCCGGGCGTGGTCAGCATCCTCACAGCCAATGACATTCCTGGTGAAAACCAAATTGGTGGCATCATCCCCGACGAACCGTTATTGGCGACAGACCAGGTCCATTTCATTGGCCAACCCATTGCTCTCATCTGTGCGGCAAGGGAACGGGAAGCGCAGGCTGCAGCGAAGTTATGCGAGGCAACCATTGAGCCCTTACCAGTCATCGTCGATCCAAGGGAAGCAAGAGCCAAAGGCGAATTAATTATCCCCCCGAGAACTTTTGAATTAGGGCATACCGAAAGCGCATGGGCTGATTGTTCAATGATCTTCGAAGGGCGTGCGGATAGCGGCGGCCAGGAACATCTGTACATCGAAACGCAGGGCAGCACTTTGCCAAGACGGAACGTGGGACCATTGGGTCGCTGAGCTACGCAGTCGCGGTATCCGTTTGACGGCAATCAAGCATCAAGGCGCCTGGAATGCCTGGCGCGAAAAGGCCTGGGCTGTAAAAAGCCACTTGGAAAACCAGTCGTTCGACCTTGTCTATTTCAACGAACACCACGCCAACGGCTTCTATGCGCTCATGGCAAAAAGGGCAGGCCTGGCGCCATTTGTCGACCAGTTTTATGCAGTGATTACCCATGGTTCGATGGAATGGGTCGCACGGACGAACGATCAGCCGCCGACACATCCCAACGATGTTGCCATGGCCATGATGGAGCGGCGTTGCGTTGAATGGGCCGACGCCGTTATCGGGCCAAGCGCCTACCTTCTGAATACCTATCGTTCATACGGTTGGCATCTCCCGGCCCAGACGTACGTTCAGCCCTATTTGTTGGGTTCGACCAAGAACGAGGCGCCGCCGTCGAAGGCGATTGATGAGTTGGTTTTCTTTGGGCGCCTGGAACATCGCAAAGGGCTTTGGATGTTTTGCCAGGCACTGGATCGTTTGGCGGAACAGGGTCTTCGGCCGCGCGTCACGTTTTTAGGTCGTATGACACCGGTTGGCGACGTCCCCTCCGGCGCCCTCCTACTTGCAAGGGCGGCAAACTGGCCCTTCACGATTAAGCTCATAACGAATTATGGCCAAGACGATGCGCTTTCATATCTACAAAAGCCAGGAAGATTGGCGGTTATGCCGTCGCTTGCGGATAACAGCCCCTGTGTCGTGTATGAGTGTATCGAACGTTCCCTGCCCTTCGTGACCTGTTCGACCAGCGGTGCCGATGAAATCATCGCATCCGGCGACCACAAAACCGTCCTGGCTGAACCGACAGCAACCGCACTTGCCGACCGACTAGCCGATTGCCTTGCCAATGGCGCCTCGACGGCTCGGATCGCGTTCGATCCGGACAAGAACGTCGCAGCTTGGGATAGATGGCATCGACGGATAAGCGCGAGAAAACAAGACGGGATTGACGCCCGCCCGGCACCGATCCCGGTTGGTCGCCGAGGCAACGAAGCCCGACGGGCAATTGTTTTGTTGGATGAGCCTGGTCACGGCCTAGGCCCGCTTTTTGAATCGCTGGCCGACAATGCGCGCCGCCTTTCGAACAACTGCGACCTTTTGTTTGCAACACCCCGAGGCGGCTTGCTCGAACCGTGGATCGAGCAAATGCTCGCGTTGATCGCCTCAACGGCGGGCGGCAGGATCAAGCTCGTCGGCCCTGGGAAAATTCAGGAAACGATTTCCGATTATGACTGCATTGTCGTTGCGCCGGCTTCAGCCCGCTTGTTGCCGCCGACTATCGATCGCTGTGCCTCACTGATCGAATCCAAACCGGGGCTTTTGGTCTCATGTCTGCTAACCGGGCGTTCTGACAACCCGATCGTCCAGTTTCATTCCCTGCCCCATGGCGATATAGCTGACCTAGGAGCATTCGACGAGAGGCTGACAGGCTCGATCTGCGTTTCTGACCGTAAAACCGCCACGGACTTGCTGGTGCAGACGCTGAAGGCCGCAACCGAGCAGGGCGATTGGCCACCACCGTATGCCGTCTGCGAAGAATTGGCATCGCGCCATCTGGCAGCAGGCGGCCGGTTCAGCCTCGTTCCCCAAGTCGGAATGACGGTCGGAACCGAGAAGGCCAATCGTTCCAGGCCGATCTGGCACCGGCAGGCCCTTCTGCAAAGCAAAGAAGATGGCTAGAATAGGGTGGGGTGGGGGTGTTGGAAGAGTAGTAAGACCGTTTCGTCCTTCCTAACAATACTACCTGAAATTGAAAATTTTGGTTCTGACAAGGTGCAGCTTGCCAATGTTTTACTAAAGCCTATTTAATGGCATGTTAATCATTGACAATCGCTGACAAAATTGACATAGTAAGTTTAATATATTAATTTTTGTGATTAATATTGCAGGACTCCGAAGTAATAGCAATATTAAATGAAAGAGACATTGAGGATTGTCAAAACCGTTTGGCCTCCGGGAGTAAGGATGTTTTTACACAATGCAGTGCTGTTATTAGGACTTATCTCAGTGGAATTCCTTTTAGAGAGTTTGAATCGTCAATGTATTATCATAGGTACCTTCAATGGAAATGGTTGGAAAGGTGATCATCTTTTTTTAATTATCCCTTTATTTTCTTTTATTTTAGTAGCTAATTCCATGCACCCTCATTCTCTCAGGGATTTTTCTTGTTTTCTTCTGGTAAAACTTCTCTCGGTTACGGTTCTAAGAGAACATTTTTTGAAGAGAATGTATTTAAGAAAACGTCATTCTAAGAGATAGATTAGGAGGTCAACTTTTATTATGAAACTACGTATTTCTCTCTTTCTATATTCTCTTCGCTTTTCTCTCTTTTCACAAGGAAGTGTTTTGAAATAATAGTTCAACACTGCTTTCAAACACAAAAATAGCGTCCCTTTTTGAAGTCCCAGAGTCTAAATTTGTCCTAGCTAAAGATGGGAACGCGGTCAGAACGAGATGATGGAATAAGATGGGAATAAGTCAGATAACGAGAAAAAAGAAGGGAATAGGTCAGAAGGAGAGATTTAAAGTGGGATGGGGGAAAACACTCAGCATGTGTTAAACCGTGATAAAGTTGCAGGGAATAATATAAAAAAGAACGATAATTATCTTTTTACAATTTGGAGATGAAGGAAGATTCATTTTGCGAAGATTAGTCAGAGACAGTAGTAAAAGGATTAAAAAATGGTAAACACATCATGCTCTAACAATGTATTGAGCTGATGAAACATGGTTTTTATTAGTGTCGTCGATTGATTAATGCAAAAACTAAAACCTAAAAATTTACTTGGAAACATATAGGCCTAACCTTGATCTACAATAACCGACTCAAAATGTTTCATTAATAACTCTGTTCAATAAATCCACGGGTAATAATTTTTTTTTACCTTTTTCTTGGCTGTTAAGCTTCTTATAACCATTTTTTATAAGGTGATTCCTTTATGAATAGAAATAACAAATGTAGCAAATTCATAACATAATTTAAAGAGGAACTGCAATTTTTCCTTGCAGTTCGGATTATGTTTAGGCTTGATATATGACAAAATAAAAGTACAGGATGCTTTTATTACTTATATATAAGCAGCTGACATATATATAAACAATTAAATATATAAAAAATCAGTATTAATTCTTCTATTCAGGGTTTTCGAATATGGTGATTTTAAAGGCACAGTTTTCATTTCGATCCGACACCATTTTTAAGCGGTTTCAGGCTATTTTAAGAAATTCTCATTGATCCGTTTTTGCAGTACTTTTACCGGGGTCGCCAGACCCCGGCACTTGGCACTTGGCACGCGGCACGCGGCAGGCTTCTGTATATGGATTCTCATTGTCGCTTGTCTTCTAACCACAAATATTTTGAGACACTTTGCTGTCTTTTTAAATTGCCTTAACCGCAGAAAAATTCGCTCCCAACCCTTTTTCCGACAAGCCCGGAGATCGCCTTTATCAAACCGGTGACCGCGCCAAGCGCTTGCCTGATGGTTTGGTCCATTTCCTCGGCAGAATCGATTTCCAAGTCAAAATCCGAGGTTATCGAATTGAGTTAGGCGAAGTAGAGCACGCAATGATGGCCCATGCCGCCGTAGCAGCAGTTGCGGCCATGGTGCGTGAAGACCAACCAGGCACAGCTCAACTCGTGGGCTATGTCCAATTCAAAGAGAGTGTTACGGCGCTTTCGGAAGAGGATCTCCATTCCTATTGCGAAAAACAATTGCCGCCGCAAATGCGGCCCTCGACTTGGGTGGTTTTGGATCGTTTACCCTTAAACGCCAATGGGAAACTCGACCGCAAAGCACTTCCAGCGCCCGACCACCGCCAGAGCCATCAAGAGGAAGCGACAACCGCACCGAGAACCAAGCTCGAACACCTCGTGGCCGATATTTGGAAATCCGTTTTGAATGTTGAAAGCATCGGTGTGTTCGATAATTTCTTCAGGCTTGGCGGCCATTCTTTACTGGCAACCCAAGTGATTTCCCGAATCAGACAGCAGTTCTCGGTCGTGTTACCCATTAGGGTTCTTTTTGAACAACCCACCATCGCCGGATTGGCGGACCTGGTGCTGGAAGCGATGATGAGCGGGCAGACCGAAAAACCGTCAACACTCGAAGCATCAGCCGCCGACCGGAAAACGCCTCGGCCCCTCTCCTTCTCTCAAAAGCGGATGTGGCTGCTCTACCAACTTGAACCCGACAATCCCGCTTACAATGTGCCCCGAGGCTTTCACTTAAACGGCACGCCCGACGGTTTGGCCTTGGAAAAATCACTTCAGTTCTTGGTAGACCGTCACGAAAGTTTGCGGACGATTTTCCCGGCAGACCAAGAAACCCCTTGCCAATTGGTTCAGGAATCCCAGACCGTGCCATTGCTTTTTGTAGATCTCCAATCCTTACCCGAGGCCCAGAGGACGACACAAGCCCAAAGCCTTTTCAACTGCGATGCCCGCAACCCATTCCAGTTGGAACAAGGACCATTGCTTCGGTCCATATTGCTTCGCCTTGATCACAATAACCATCAATGGCTTTTGAACAATCACCACATCGTTTCCGACGCCTGGTCCGCGAGTATCTTTTTCGATGAACTTCAGCAGGCCTATAACGTCTACTCGGCCAACCAGGTCCCCGAACGCCCACCCCTAGCGATTCAATACAGCGATTACGCCATTTGGCAGAACCAATGGCTACAAAGTACTGAATACAGCAAACAACTCGCTTTTTGGAAATCCCAATTGTCCGGCAAGCGGCCACCATTGGAACTTCCCGACAAAAACCGTTCGAAAAAGGATCAGCGAGGAACCGGCAAAAACCATTTCTTTCGCATCCCTGAACGCCTCAGCGAGCAATTAAAAACCTTTAGTTTGACGCAAGGTAGAAGCTTGTTCTCCGTGCTCCTAGGCGGTTTTAAGGCGTTGCTCGCCCGCTATACCGGGCTGCGCGATATTCGCGTGGGCATGCCGATCGCCAATCGCAACCATCCGGAAATTGAAGGGTTGATCGGGTGCTTCATCAACACCATGGTCCTTCGGACTCAAGTAGAACACACGCAAGGATTTGCAGCTTTAATCGACCAAGTCCACGATCAAGCACTCAACGCTTATGCCCATCAGGACCTACCTTTTGAAGCCTCGTCCATGCCGACCTGTTGCAGTATTTTGACTCCTTGCTCGTTGTTTCCCTCATCAATTAGAGCGTTGCCTAAAAGAGAAAGGGCTAGGGGGTCTTGAGGACGTCGCTTGAGAGCTTCTTTGGCGTAATTTATGGCTTTATTATTTTCTAGAACCGAAGCACACAAGCTCAGACCAATGTAAAGTTGGTACTGAGTTTCATCGCACGACTCGGCAGTTTTTAAAAGCCATTTGAGTAATTTAAAAGCTTCTTCAAAGTAATGATTGAAATACAAATCTTTTGCTAGGTCTTCAATTTCAAACTGTGAATAGGATTCAAGATCTTGCAAGATAACTTTAAACAAACGATAGCCTTCTTTCTCTCGCTCTAATCGAAAAGCCAGTTGGCAATAAATCACATCCGTTTGTTCAGAACTTAAATGAAGATCTTGCAAGAGTTCCCAAGCATTTTCATTGCGGTCGTGTGCCATCAAAATGCGAACCAGTCGACAGCGCAAAATATCGTTGACTCCAAAATGCGCGATCGCCTGATGAATCAAACTTTCGGCATCAGGCCACTGCTCCTGGTAAAGGAGATCGTCGATCTGGTCAAGAGTTGCTGAAAATTCCATAAAAACTCCGTGCCAGTAGATTTAAGAGACTTTAAGTAACCATTATATACTTTTAAAAAATCAAAAAGTGTCCACCCGAAGTGGTAGGCTGTGTGGCCTATGGTTCCGATGACAAAACGTCCGTTTCATTTGCGTCCCCGCGAGAAAATTTTGCAGGAGGGAAGCCAGAATTTGAGCACCGCTGAGCTATTGGCCCTGATTTTGGGTTCAGGACGAGTGGGAGAAAATGTGGTCTCTTTAGCTGACCGACTTCTAGTAGAAGCCGAAGGACTTCGGGGTCTTAAAAACTGGACTCCTGAGAAATTAATGGAAATTAAGGGTATTGGGCCGGCCAAGGCGGCTCGTCTCTTGGCCTTTGTTTCTCTGGTTCAGCGGCTTCAGTACGAGCAGCGCAGACAAAAGCTTGCTATCAAAACTTTTCAAGATGTGATTCCCCTGGTTCAAGAGCGTCTTCGTGACCGTCAGCGTGAAGTTTTTTTGGTTGTCTTTTTGGATAGTGCTCATCACCTCATTGGGATTGAAGAACTTTTTGAAGGTGGAGTCAATTATGCCACTATTTCTCCCCGAATCGTGGTCACCCGGGCTCTTGATCGAAGAGCCGTGTCGGTGATTGTGGCACACAATCATCCCAGTGGAGCCCCTGAGCCATCTTCTGAAGATTGTCAACTTACCAAAAAGTTATGTCAGGCTCTTAAATTGGTTGAAATTCGGTTATTAGGGCATTTGCTCATTGCGGCTGATCAAGTCGTACCGATTCGCTGGTGATATAATCAACCCCCTTTTTGTGGACGGTCAAAGGCTTTGAGTCATTTTTGCGAAATGAGAAGGATTGATGACATTATCTCCCATTCATAAAAGAAGCTGATATGGATGACCTTGAGTTAGTGAGAGCCCTGAAAGCAGGTCATCCAGAAGCTTTTCAGGTGTTTTATGATACTTATTTTGAGCCTCTTTATCGTTTTTGCTTTTATCGCTTGGGTCAGCGTCATGTCGACACAGAAGATGTGGTGGGAGAAGTGATGCTGACAGCGATCCATAAAATTGATAATCTCCAAGAAAATGAAGATCCAAAAATTTTTAATTGGCTAGCACAAATCGCCCGTTTCAAATTGATGGAAGCTTATCGAAGAGTAATTTCAAAAGGTTGGCTTGTCATAAAAAACTTTTTTAAATTCACGACTGGGGTTCTTTGAAGGGTGCAACAATGGGGTCATCAATGGCTCCGGCATTGCAAAGGACCTCAAACTCTTCTAAGACTATGTGAGCTCAACTGCCAGTTGGATATGAAAAAGTGCTCCTCAGGGCGGTGGCATTGCATGTGGGAACAAGTTCGGTAATAGCAACTTCTAGCACAGTCTATTCATTAGATATAAGTAAGAGACTCCTAATGGAATCATTGCATTTATCGTAGGTAAAAAAAATACATGTTCCCTACGTTTTACATTGGAAAAATTTGTAAGGGAATAGTTCAGTTTTCTCAGTAATTTTTGCAGTTTTACCAATATTTGAGCAAGTGTAACGTGTCTTTGGATAGCTATGTGCTGCAACTTTGTTTTCTGATTGATCATGATTACTGAATAGTACCAGGATAAATGGGAATAAGTAATCTTTTATATCCTGCTTCTCCTGCACAGTATCTGTGCAACTTTGCTGCTCAAGTGACTGAACAATATAGAGCAAGAAATAAGTTGAGTTAGTGAAAGCTAACTGTACCTTTGCCACTTACGCACATACCTACTCTCCTGGGATTTCTAGACCCTGATTTTGCCTAGACGAAACAATTTAGCAACACTAAAGACACACTGAGTGCCTTCAGTTTCAACGCCTACTCTTTAGTCGGATAGTGAAAGAATCATTTGTATAGCAATTTGTTGGAGGTTAAACCACATTTTGACTAACTACTACCTCTAGTTTAAATTGGCACACCCATTCCAAAAATTGTAGTGGGTATGACGTAAAAGCACGCTTCTTTACAATTTCTAAATATGATTTAAAACACTATTTTGTAATTTTGAAATCCCAAATACCTTAATCTCGTATCACTAAAATAAAATTGAGAACAGAAGGAAAACAGGAAGGGAAAGAAAGAATAGAAACAGGACAAAATGGCTATCATAAAAACAGATACAGAACAGAACAGGTAAATAACAAGTCATCTTTCTGTTCTGTTGCTGTTTCCCTTATGAACTGAACAGAAACAGGTACATTGAAAACAGAACAGAAACAGCAAACAGAAACAGTGTCTATACACCTTCAAGATAAATACTCAGAAGTTATTTTTTGTTGCAAAAACAAATTTAGCGGTTTTTTGATTGCCCTTAAAAATGGCGTCAGACTGAAATAAAAATTATACCATCGAAACGACCAAGACCAAGACCCTTGACCTGGGGCTTACATTCCCCCGTCACGATAACTAACGGAACTCCTAACATGGAGGAAATCCATTTCAATGTCTCACTTTTTTTGCTTTTTACTTTGACTCATAAGGATTGTAGTGCTACTAATCTGTAAAACGAAAAGATGGCAAATAGATAACGAAATGCACAGCATAATATTGACTCCGAAATATTCCTCATCTTAAATTTTACTTTCATTAAAGTTGTAATTTCTGCTTTATATTGAAACAACAAAATGTACCCAAAAGTGGATCCAAGCTGTATCTGTTTTTCTCCAGTTTGTATGGCTGATGTCTAGAGAAACAACCCAATATAGGCCTCCACTTCCTACACTGCACTTATGGTCACACCTTGTAATAAAACTGATAAAACAGTCTCACCTTTCATCTTCCAACTCTTGCTGTTCTTTTGCTTCCCTTTTAGCAGGAGCTACTATTGGTTTTACTCTCTGCATTTTTGCAGTCTTCTATGTCCAAAAATTGGACTTAGGATTGTCTCGTTCTGATATAGATAATATGACTACCATCCTATATCCAGTTTTTTTGACGTTCTGACCTAAGTAGGTCAAAATTATCTTCACTAATACATAGCCAATACAAAAGAAACTGTACAGTTCGGTTGTTCCCCTATAACCTCTTTTTGAAGTACTGGAAAAATAATCTTAAAAACTTCAAATAACTCTCCTGAAAAGTAGCGGTTTTGGACGTAGGATAGTTTGAATCGACGCCCATTTGGAGGTGGGATAGTTTCATTCCAGTGTAGCGAAATATACCTACGTGTCTAGACTCGCTAGATTCACATATTTAACAAAAAGCATTCGGTGGGCGACATCCCTCAAAAAGCCAATTTTGGTCTTTCTTGTGATATTTACGGGCCTTTTTTTACAAGAGCAAAATCACTCCGATATATCAAAACTTTTCCAAGACGTTGACAAGTAAGCCAGTATGCATAAATATTTTGGCTGAGCAACCGATAGCGTTCCTGAGGCAAACAGAAGGCAAAAACCGTAAAAATACTGCTACTACTACTAACAACTCACCACAGCACCAAGCCACCTAAGGCCAACACGGCTACGCATGCCCCTTCTCTATCCCAATACAATCAAATAACTGTCATCAAAGGTCAAATTCAGACAAAAACAAAATTAAGGAGGCCTAACGTGACTGGAGCGGTAGAGTGGCTTTTTCTGTTACTTACAGCTTAAGGAAAGGTCTTAGTCAACTGTACCTTCTCCCTAACTAAATGCGCAGGACTTTTTTCCAGTGGGGCAGAGAAACTCTGGAAAAATTCACAATAGACAATTTTTCATATTATTTTATAGATAAGATTATAGCCGCCATAGAAATGACAAGAAAATGTGCTATAAGAAAAACAGTGGAGAATGCAAGATTTGGGGGGCCTCTAACCAAATTCTTCCGCATATGGAAACAAAAGCTTTAACAACAGATTTAAGGAGCATAAAGCCCTTCTTTCCATAAACATGAGGGCTAGGGCAGATCTATACGCGTGATATTTTGGCAAGGGACCAATGATAAAACAATTATTTTTAGGGGGGACAAAAAAAAACTAAGATTATTTGATAATTAGAATAATTATCAAAAGAAGTGCCCAGCGATTTGAGATTTCAGCGGGCTCTCCCCTACCCAATTTGTATGTCCCTGTGGTAGACACTACAACTTTCCAAGCATGATCACACTACAATTAAATAAACACCTTACTTAACTTTTCTAACACTAAGCACACAACACAAACTAAAAATTGATGTTCTTAAACACTACTGAGCAGCTTCTCAGGCACCAAGTAACATTTAACTCTGCCCGATCCAACATATAACTTCCCATAGACTCGGCTTTGAACTTTGCTAATCTAATCACAGGTTAATAGGATGCACTAAAGTGTGCATTAGTCTACAGGGATCAAAAGTATGTTAAACTAACATTGGAAATACAACACTAACTGACAATTTTTTAGAATACATTTGAATGTGTTTAATATCATTAGAATATAAAATAATTTAATAGCGGATGGAAAATATACATATCTTAAATCTTATTGACCTTGTTCAGCCTAAAATAAACACATAACACTTTTAGGCAAAAAATTCAAAAAAACGGACTGGTTCAACTTTGTGACCGTCTCAGATAATATAAAAAAACTACAGAATGAGAATGGTAAGTACACAAAATGCAAGTGCGAACCAACATTATCTTATAGGGTTAGCATCTCTAATGTCTAATAAAATGTAATGTAATGTCTAATGTAGCGAGAGATGGCTAGTTCAACGTTAGATGCATCATAATTTTCTAGAAAGTAACGCGATGCAATTATCATGTGTTTCATAAAAACGCCTCTTTCATAATATTTTGCAAAATGTCGCTTTGGTATTGCAGCGCTTAATGTTTTGCAGCAGCAAACGAGTACAAGAGTTGATATGAGCCTCTTTTGAAATTGCTTGAACATAGCAACTTTGAAAGAAAAATGGCACCTGTCAAATGCATCTCAGAATTGTTAGCATAATAACAGAATGCTATCAGCAAAGTTAAGATAGAACCATATAAACTAAGGGCTTTGGTATTTTACTGGAGTTTTGTTAATAATCCGTAAAGTTATGGCAGATACAGGCGTGCTTTGTTTAGACTCAAAAGGACCAGATTGATGTAGCCAAGCTCTGTTACTAAGCTGCTACTAACACAGAAATGTAAAGAAATGATTCACTAAACGGCACCATTTGGTTGCTGGTGATTTTCGATATTGAGATTGTTGAGTAATTGTACTGTCAGTAGCTTTCAGACACATTGGGGTAGCCGATAGAAGACACACATTACAAATGTTGGACGTTCTATTTTACCTCACCCACCGAGCGTTTGTCAAAAGCACGTTTAAACTTATACCTACACAGCTGTAGCATCAACTCCCTGTATAATGAAGGATACTCCTTGGCTAAGCTTTCGTAGACTTGCTGTGTTATATCCCTAAGGGTAGCTGTTAGTGACAAATGTAGCACCTATTTTATATAGGTAGTCCTCGCGAGTGAGTTTTAACTATCAATAATTACTGAGAAAGCCATTATTATTATACTTATTTATACTCAATGCCTTTATTGATAACCTTTATGATACGATAACATTTCCTGCTGTAATAACTAATAATGATAATAATGATGATAATGATAATGATATACAGGAGCTTTCCAAATTACATTGGCTCTTCATCTCCCTTAACAAATAAAAATAAATGTAAATAAATAGATTAAAAGTTTTTAAAAAATGACAAGCCTAGGCGACCAAACTATGAATATACAAACAACTAGGTTCTCCATGGCAATGGTCTGCAATCTTGGCTCCGCAAAGTATGTCAAGGGCTCTCGAACCTATGAAGGATTGGATTGAGTTAAATGTGAACGCAAGCTGCTAGGCCTTTGTTTAAAAAGGATCAGTAAAAGACGTCATAATAAACATGAGGTTGAATTATTTAAGAGTAAATGTTGTTGTCCAAAGAACAATCCTTCGTTCTAAAGAAAAAATGACCAAGAGCTATCGTGTTCCTGGAGTGTCGGGCTACTCATCCTAAAACATAGAAGAGATATGGGTCTGCCTTGGTTTAAAAGCTAAAATTAGTGGAATGGCTCTATAATGCTGATTACAATTATTCAGAAATACTCAAGGATAGGCATTAAAATTATTTGGCACGGACGTATATGATATAAAATAACGGTTTTAGTGCCAATGGACAGTGGTGCGTTATGACCAAATTTCTTTTCTCCGCGCTGTATTATAAATAGTACATTATGTGAGATTCCAATATGTAAGAAGATGTTATCTTTTTGAATATCGTTGAGTAAAGAGTTAATCACTTCACAGCTATTCATATCGGAACTAAATTATCCCAAGCGTTTTTGTTTCCTTCGATTTGATCAAAAATTTGTTTTCGTTCTTTCTTTGAAAACATTTTTACTTGTGTTTCCTGACGAGGCTGCAGTGTCTCTTATTGCAATAAGTAAATCTGTTTCTGTACAAAAAGGTAAGGTGGTATTCCAGTAAAAAAAGGGGGAAAAGAAAGAACTATAAAATAGTGAAAGTTATGATAAAAATCATGATACTTAAATGCTGAAATAGAACCTAGTTCAAATGTATAGAGTTGTTGACACTAACAACACAGAAAGTCAACAAATATAATCTCTGGCGTTGTACAATTTTATACCAGCCTCAGGATAACCTCTTTCCGAATTTGAATGCAAGCCCAGAATAGCCCCAGATATTATCAAGGGGTTGCACTGAGATATTGAAAATACCATATTTCCTTTATAATACTCGCTATTATATACAATTGCTTTCTGAAGTTCTGATTGCCTCTCGCTTTGCAGAAAACAGTTAAACATGAAACCAGTAGCCTACAGCCTGGGGGTTGAAGAACCCTTGTGCGTTTGCAAAGTATATTTAAGGGTTTGTTACGATTGTATGTGTGTGCTCCCAAATGCCACCTCGTATCCATTCATTTTCTCAGAAACATTTGTTGGATCGGTGATATTGATGTAGAACACTAAGTCATTACTCTCACAACAAACCCACTGATGCTAAAAATGAACAAGAAAACGTGAATTTTCGAACTCATTGCTTTCGTCTTGTTGACATAGGCAACTTGTCCAAATTTAAGAGCCATACTTTGAGCAATTGATGAAATAGGACCTTTCAAACTTTAAATAATGCCTACCAAAACCTTGTTAAATGAACCCAGTTTACACTTTTATGGAGAGAACAAAATTAACCGAATTTTCTTAAATTCTCCAAATTCAAAGAGCCATTTCTCGAAGCTGATATAATATTTTAACGTGATATTTTGTATACAGGCATTTGGAAGCAGGGTTAACACAGCGATTTAGTTATAATTGTGATTCCTAAAAAAAAAAGTGACGTCATCACTTTAGTACTTTATTAATTACATTGGTTGTTACGAAATAGTCTCCTTTTTAAGTGGTTTCTGCGATATGGGGATAGTAAAGACACAATAGGTTGGCTTGTTAGGGGGGGGGGGGCGGTCATTTTCATGAAGGAGATTAAAACTAACTGGGGACAATATATTTGAGGAAAGTGATCTAGCTCAGGTTGTGCTTACAGCCAAATACACGTCACCCTACGTTGCAGTAGTGAAAAAGACTATCATGCCATTGATCACATGTGATTATGATGACTGACAATGCCTTACCTCTGTAAAGGGACCATTAGGGAAACAAGGTCTTCTGAACCTTTTAATGCTACTCCTGCCAACTTTATCAGTAGCGGTTTATTGAGCACAATTTCTTTGTTTTTCATTACTTATATTTTGTATTCTATTCTTTAAAGTGACTTAGATATTTTTTTTTTAATTTTGTAAAATAATTAATATCTAGAAAATTGTAAATTTTACTCTTTTTTGTAACTATTTTTATGGCAAAATAAATACATACAATACATACATACATACATACATACATACATTTGATTCAAAGTTTGATTTTCAGGAAAGCGGACACCTTGTGTATCAGACACAAAGTAGGCATCATTTTAATTTTTAAACGTGACAAATTGGTTCCCAAAACTTCGTATGACTTACCCGCAAAAGACACTTTTATCCAGATGAAGCAAAGAAGGTAGATTTGCAATGCAGCCATATCTATAAAGAAAAGAATTAATAAATCTGTCTGCCACCGCATAACGTGGCCCTGTCCACTAAAGATAAGTAAACTTTCGATTTGTTATATTATTACTTTCATTATGGTACAGTTTCAGAAGGGAGATTTAGCGGTAGCTCAGTTAAAGGGATACCCCCTCTGGCCAGTTCGGATTGTTAGCATTACAAACAAAGAAAAGTCTATACCAAAATTCGTTGTATTTTGCTACGGATCTCATGACTTTCAGACTGTGATGGAAGCAAATCTTCTGTCTTATGATATCAAACGCTTGAAAACTTCGGAAAGTACAACTAAGGGCGTCAATCATGCTTATCGAGAGTGTGCATCCTCCCCTGATATTTATTTCCAGTTTCATAAAAAGCAAGCTACAAATAGCCCAAGTACTGATTGAACTGCCTCGAGCAAAACTTCTGAGCTTCGAAATCAGCTTACTTTAGCACAAAACAAAGTAGTAAAGCTTAAGGCTGGCCTAGCTAAAGAAATTGAGAAAAAGTTACTTCCATGGCAGGAGCAGAAGGCTCATCACAGCAAGCCACTCTAAACCCAGAACTGATTGTTTCGGAAATTTATGATTCGATCACGCTAGAATACAACGGAAAGTTTGAGAAAGTTGAAAAATTGTTTTGAATAGCCAGATTCAGTCAATAGAGCTTCGAATTGCTACTATTGAGAAAAAGCTTGACGATTACGAACGAGAGCGTTTGCTTGATTCTTTCTTTTTATTTTTATTTTATTTTTTTAGTGAAACAGGACCCCGGAGCTGACCTGGGTACTACTGTTCTGGATGTAACAAAGAAAATGGCTATAAATGTTCAGAAAGAACAGGTGTTGTCGGTGAACCGTTTTAGACTAAGGAACGCGACGGTGAATATCCATGCGACAATATCCTACGCCTATTGCAACAGTTCTAGATAAATTCGTGACTAAAAATATGGCGTATACTGTTTTCAAATCAAAAATTTTAAAGTTAAAATTTTTAAGTCGATAAAAAAATGTTTCGTGATGATGGCAGGAGAGCTAAATTATATTAACCTGAAAAACCATTTGTATCCAACTACATATTTCTAATGTTCGTCTTCCTAGTTACCATTGTTCTATCGAATTTTCGCATTACATTGGCCATCAGCAACACCCAAATAATTAGAAAAGAGGCCGAAATAGTAAGCTGTGCTAATCAAATCGAAATGATTTACTACTATGAATCAATGTTCTACGACTCTCGTCAGTGTTCTACAGCAGACCGATCACTAACTGACGCAATATTTTAACAAATAAGACAATTCTTTAAGGTTGACAAAATGCTACTGTTTGATCGCTGCCTACTAACAAGGAATTATCAAGTGTATCCAAACTATAACCAAGAGTCAACGTCGATAGAAGATAAGTGTATTTGCCACTCAAACTACAGGATAGACAAGGATATCGTGTGTGAAGCTTTGGAAATAGGCATGAAAGAGACCAGTTTAGCTTAGGTTAAATTAATGAAGTTTGAATATACAGAAACTGGAGATTTTTTCTAAACTTTAGCGTCCACGCTACATATAAACAGCGAATAGAGAGAAGAAAATGTTCAGAAATTAACTGAGCAGCCAAACTTGTCAAGTAGCCAAATGTAAGTAAAGCTACCAAAAAGAAATTATAGTAAGTATAGTAGCAAAAAGAGAGTATAACAGTATCCATGCTAAAAAAAAATATACAGCGTCAATAGAGAAAAACTGTTCAGAAATTAGCAGAGTAGCCAACATGGGAGACCCAGCCACAGCCATGCTCACGATGTCACCAGCATGTTACATGACAAGAACACGTTAAAATGGTCAAGAAAGTTTGAAGTTACGTTGAAAGATGCGAGAAGTTGCGCCAACGAAACTATATAAAGAAGAGTTGGTCACTGTGAGATGTTAAGGAGTGAAAGTACTTTTGGCAGGCTTGTTCCTATTACGCAGAATGCTTAAGTGCTGAAACTATTAAATGAGAAGAACCACTACAAATGTAGGTCTGGGTCAAACATTTTGTAAAACCGTTATACTTTATCACTTTTGCTTTTGGGGAACAAAGCGATTTCATGTAACCCTAGTGATTTCTTGTTACCCTGGCGATTTCTTGCTACCCTTGCCCTCCCTTTTTTCTTCTTCACCACAGGCAACCAGTATCAGAACAATAAATGCGAGCAATATCATCGACCCAGCATCTGTACCAGTTTTCTTAGGCTTTTTTCACAAAGGGAGCTTCGATTCGCTGCTCTAGATATCCATAATTTTAAACATAGAGAAACTGCAGTGAAGCACGGAAGCCAAAGCATTATGACAATATGACCACACATACCTTGTACAGGTCCTCAATCGGTGCATATCAACCTCCGATAGAATATCTCCCCCTTGTCGACCCAAAATTTCTAAGTACCACACCTCCCAAATCCAAAGAGTACAATCAGGGAAGTACAAACTCATGTAAAATACACAATTTAAGGTCATACCTTGGTTACAACATAAAAAATAAAAAGTAAGAAATGTGAAAGATAAAACTAAACAAAATTTTGTAGTTGTTGTGTTGCTTTTTTGGTATCGACATTTTGACGAAAAAACAAACAATCAATGGAATATATCATTAGCTTTGTGAAAGTAATTAGTTCGCAACAAAATTTGCAAACAAGAAAATATTTAACTGGAAAATCCACCCCCCCCAGTATACTTTGGACCCTTCCAGTACCCCTCGTCTCAAAATGCACCGCCCTTAAAATCTCAAAAAAACCCTAGGGGTTCCTTGCAACTTGAGAGGGAACATGGGTAACCTGCCAAGCTACAGAGTGGTTTTCGCCTGCAGTTTCTCGTCTCCTAACTTTAAAAATGCCATGAAGCTGCCGTCTCCCTAGAGATTACGTTTCGTGTCATAAGCATAGAGTACTAAAGTGATGACGTCACACAATACTACTTTCGAGGAATCGCAATTATAACTATATCACAGTCTTGACCCTGCCAGCAAATGCCTGTGTACAAAATATCGCGTTCAGATTCCATATTAGCTGCGAGAAACGGCTGTTTGCATTTGGAAAAGGACTTAAGGAAACACTGTTAATTTTGGTTCATTTAAAAAGGTTTTGACAGGCACGATTCAAAGTATAAAGGGGTGTATCTCAACGACTGTTCAAGGTATCATTCTCAAATTTAAACAGGTTATCTATGTCAACAAGAAGAATGCAATGAGTCCAAAATATCATCAAATTTCTGATATTCATTCAATCGTGACGTCACACTTTAGTACTCTATTGGCCACACAAATACTGGAAAAATTGGTTCATAAAATCATCATTGCATTCTGGGAACAAAGTACCCACCTTGTAGAGAAATAATTGCCCTTCGCTGGAGACTGTACTATGCAGCGTAAAAATTGGTGTTCCCCAGGAGTTCTTCTGGCAGAGATCTTCAAGAAGCTGATACGAGAAAATAATTTACTACAATTGCTGTAAACAATATGCTCTATAATCATCCACCGGTGGACATCGACATCCAGCTCAATGCAATTGGAGACCAGCCTCTCTGCGCCATGTGACTTGACCAAAGAAGAACTGCCATCCAGCCCGTCATCAACCCAAAGACCATTAAATTAGAAAGAGTCATCGAGAAGAGAGGATTTGAAATGCTAGTTTTGAAAAGAACACTAGAGAAATAGAAAATATGTCATCGCCATATGACTTGACCATTTTTTCTCAGCGTTAGTAATGCTTGTCACAGAAACATATATCAGTTGGTTAACTATCAGATAGTGAGGTTATCAAACAAGTGGACGAAGGGATGACGTAAGTTGCTAGAACATTTGCAATAAAGGAGGAAATAATTCTCAATATTAGAGTGAATACAACATCGATAAGTTATAGATTAAATACCAATAGGGAAAATCTTAGAGACTTCGTTAGTTTTGCATCAAAGGTATTGCAAGGCTAAATCAACTAGAGCACCAACGTGCAAAATATTAGGCACTAAAGGTGAGAAGCATTGTGGGAAATAATTATAATAGTATGCTATTGTTACTATATGGAAACGAGGCCAAAAGAAAAAGCATAAATTTTCTATGGGCATAGAACGTATATATTACTAAGTCCAAACATGTGACAAGGATTTAAAGTAACTGAACCACATGGGTACAAGAGGATAAGACAAACACACGAAATCCCACTGCTAGAAATATTGAAAAAATGATATGAAGCAAAGGAATATTCTATAGCCTGAAATTATTGTACTGAAACGAGTAATATTTTGCACATTAGTTGCTGTGAAATTAGTATTTAATATGCAATTTTTGATTGTAAGAAACTTGCGCTTCAAATTTTTGATTATATAGTTGCACTTTTTTCATCTATTATAAAATATGTTTGTACTATATTACCAAATTATTAAAATTTCTTTTCAGTTGACAGAAAGTTGCGATTGGATGATTGTTACTCATTTTACAATCAGAAAGCACAACAAAGGTTTGAAGTGGCTGGAGAGGAACTATTGACAGTGTGCGCTAAATTTGCTCCTGGTAGGTTTACATACGTGTTTAGTCTGCCTTTTACCAGATTAAATACAAGAACATGTTTCTCAAATTTGGTGGTCCCATTTAAAATATCTGAGTCGTGTTTAACTCAATGAAGCTAAGTGTTCTTAAAAGAATTCTTTACCTTGGGACTTGACGTTTGCTATACTCTCGCTCAACTTGTGCTGATAACTTCATGGATTGTTTCCTTGAAACTTTATGAGCAACTTGTCGAAGACTGAAAATAAACAAGGGCCTTAATCTTGACCGCTGTCTCCCTTTTGCAAATGAATAGCAGAACCAACAATAGAATGTCATATAATTGCAGAAAGTGTTCTAAGTATACTATCTACTAACATTTATGATGTAAAAGTCAATATTTTGCTTTATTCTTTGCAAATAGTACTTTTAGCAGATTCAATCTACATGCATCTGAACCTGCGGTGTACTCTGGAGTGCCGAATAAACGGGAGGGTCTGAATAAACGGGGGTTCATCATCACGGTCTAAAGTTAATAAACAGGGGTCCAAATAAACGGGGGTGTCTGAACTCCAGTCTCAATTTTGTGAAAGTTTTAAATAAGGATTGCACACGAGGACCAAAATAGTACTAATTGACTAATTACCAACTGTTTCAGGGTCAAATGTTGCATGGGAACTTATTCAAGTGTTTTCAGATATCATTTACATTTTGAGTACTGGGTGATCTTTTCAAAGTTGCAACAGTACAACCTCAAGGTGGAGCCCAAGAAATGTCAATTCTTTGGACTTTAAGTTAATTACCTTGGCCATGTTGTCTCTGCTGAAGGTATCTCAACAGATCCAGCCAAGACTGAAGCTACCCGGGATTGGCCTACACCAGCAAGCCGTCCCTGTTACATTCCTATAGAATAAATTAAAACATAACGTTCTATCAATCAATAAATCAATTAATACGTCTTCATCGTCCTCCGTATCATCATCTAAAAGCGTAAACTCTGGAGCTTCTACATTCACGTCTTCGCTGTCCAGACCTGGGCGCTTATTTGGATCTGGGCGCATGTGAAAAATATTTTCCCAAACTGGGCGCTTATTTAAGTCCTGGGCGCTTATTTATGTCCTGGGCGCTTAATCGGTAATTTACGGTAATATGGTTTTGGTTCGGGAGATTTTATGCATATATCTAAAATATGCAAAAATCCGATATCCAAATAACTGATACAAACTGTGTTTTGAGAGACTTGCTTATAGAAAAAAATTAGCATTTGTTACTGCACATCACTTTACAATAAACTAAGTAATGTTATTGCGCTTTAATGTTTCTTTTACAGAGCCACGTTTAAAGCACTGGTGGTGGCAGCTCCTTTATTAGGACTTAATTGGATAGCTGGCATCTTGACAGTAACATTCAACACTTTGGCTTCACACTACATGTTTGTGATTGGCTGCTCCTTACAAGTAAATCTTGACTCTTCCACTCATTTACAACAAAATGTTGATATGTTAATAATGAAACTATTTTACATGCGCTAGGTACTTCGAAGAAAAGTAATAGGCAGTATAAAAATGCTCAATGCTACTGTAATCGTTTTTTAGTATTTGTTTAACCACGTCGTCTAAAGAGTGGTGATTAATCATCCTTTTACATTATCCCTTGCTCAATGTTTATGCTTACATCAGGAAACTTTTTGTTTTCAAGACGTACACTTTCTTTTTATAAGAAACCAGTTTATAAGAAACCAGGGCTCAAACTCCCCAAAATTTAAGAAGCTCGAGGGCTGCTCTAAGAAACCTAAAAAGTCTCTAAAAGCGGTTTAGACAGTTTGATAACGGGTTATTTCATGAATAGGATAACCTGGAACGGAGGGTACTCTAAATGAGGACGAGATAAATGGTGTTGACATAATCTTGCTTCCTTGATTAAAGCTTCGCTTTTGATGCAAAGAATTTTTTACTTGTCTTGGTCTACTTCATCCTTAGTAATATGCATTGACCCCCAGCTGTTTTCTAGCCCCCTAGGCGTATTCCACCCCATTCTATTTGGTACCAGAGAATAAGAGACTGCTAAGAAACTTCGAGGACTCAAAAGTTCAATATTTTAAGAAACTTAGAGGGCTGGACGCTGAACTAGTTTCTTATAAAAATAAGTATAAAATTCACAGCTCAAAAGCCGTGTAATTGACGACTTGTCATTGCCTTAATGCAAGAAAAATCATTTGAAAGGGAAACTTAGCTCCACGTTTACCAGGGATAGCACGTTTCTAATGAGATTTAGGAAGAAGATATATAATAGTATTACGACGTATAGGCAAGTATTTATTTGAAAGAGGCGAAGTCAAAATGCGAAGAGGTTTTCAATTGGAATTTCTCTTTACAGTACACAACCGTTCACTTGAGTTTACTAAATGACATCAGACTTTCTAGTTGAAGAAATACAGTACAATTGTTTACTTTTATGGGGCAGCTAAAGCAAAGGGTATAAAAAAATGGCTGAGATAATGATGGAACCCGGGACCTCATGATTACTAAACCAACGCCTTAACCATTGAGCCATCGATATATATATATTCTCGTTTCCTATGAATTGATCGTAACAGCTTTCTCATTTCACTCCGTACGATTGCAGTGAGCAGTGTGTGGCAAAAACGTTCAGCAAAATGAATCCGTTACTTAAGGCAATATATTTTAAGTTGGAGATGTATCAATATGCGTTAAAACATCTGATCCGTTGCTCATTTCTGATCCAACTTACTGATCATCAAGTGTACGCTTTCGGCCAGAAATAGGATTCGCAGCCCTTTCATGCTTGTTGAGGGCACGGGTACCTGCTTCTAAATTGTTGTCTGGTTTTTGACAAGCAGAGGGAATTCAGGGCAGATATATGATCCCATATAATGATAACTTTAAAACACCAGAAAATGTGACCCACGTCTTAGGATAGGAGAAATGTTGGAGATCTTTTCAATTGTAAAATTTTATTGTTTCTTTGATTAACGGTCACGCCCCATTTATTGTGAGATTTTGTTTCTTTGATTAGTGGCCACGCCACATTTATTGTAGGACTTTATTTCTTTAATTGATGGCCACGCCCCATTTATTGTGCGATTTTGTTTTTTTGAGTGATAGACACGCCATATTTATTGTAGGACTGTATTTCTATGATTAATAGCCACGCCCTATGTATTGTGAGATTTTGTTTCTTTGATTAATGGCCACGCCACATTTATTGTGAGATTTTATTTCTTTGATTAATGGCCACGCCCCATTTATTGTGAGATTTTGTTTCTTTAATTAATAGACACGCCACATTTTATTGTGAGTTTTTTTTAATATTAATGACCACGCCCTATTTATTGTGAGATTTTGTTTCTTTGATTGATGACAACGCCCCACATTTATTGTGAGATTTTGTTTCTTTGATTAATGGCCACTCTACATCTATTGTGAGATTTCGAATCTCTGATTAATAGCCAAGCCACACTAATTGTGAGATTTTTGTATTATCTTATTCTAAACATAATTGAAAACTATTCTTATGCTGTAAAAGCCAAATAGGTAAACTTATTTTATTATTTTCCATTGCACATTTATCAAGTTGCTAGGTTTTTACCTCGATTTATATATCAAGAAGATGCCTCACTTCATCGTCACCATCTCTTTGTAGCTTTTAGAAGCTTCTTCTCCGCTAACTCGGTTCTTAGAGGTCATTGAAATATCTTCTTCAAAATGATGGCGCTGGACTTTTTTTACAGTATTTTAAAGTTAGTTTATGGTACGAAATTGAAGTATTACTGTGAGTAAAGATTTATTTTTTCTAAGCGCTTTCCCCAGTCACTGGTCACAACGATTGTGTTGAGGGAAGGGGGAAACCTTTAGGTGAAGAACTGAGAGGACTGGAAAGGAACAGAAGCATGTCATTGAAAGCACATATACACGAGTGATGTGTTTTCTGTCACTCGGGTTATTGACAAATGCCTTTTCGTGAGAGTACTTAGCCTGCGCGCAGACGGAAACTACTGACGTACCCTCTTCAGCTAGGATAGTCTCGACGCAGGCTAGAGAGTACCGACTTCTTTGTTTTTTTTTATGCAGCATTCAGAGCGGCTAGGTATGTAAGAACCCACTGAACTATAAATAAAAAGTCTGGAAGGATAATTCTATTGTTCTCCCGGTATTGAATGCGTAACCAAATATGGGAAGTTCAAAAATTAATCAGGAATAATTAATTAAATAATGAATTAATAAGTAATTAACAAATAACTGGGACATACGATAAAAGTCAAAATTTCTGATTAGATTACATGCAAAAAATATATCAGAATTGGATAGAACAAATTTATCAAATCTAATGACTAACATAAAAACTACTGTACTAAAAATAAAATTGAATTGAAATAAGAAAGCACTAAAGTTCTCAAAAATAATAAATCTAAAGCAGAAAGTCCAAAACATGCTGTTCTTTTTTTGGTTTTATTTTTTCGTTATCCAACATCACTTCTTCGCCCTTTATCTTAAGTCAAAGCAACTTATTCTTCTTCTTCTTAACATTAATTTGCATACCTTTTCTTGTATTGTAAGCTCTCAAAACTTCCATAAATTTATTTGTTTTCCTAATATTTTACAGACCATGTTTGTTTGTTTTTTTTTTTTTTTATTGTTTTCTTTTTAATTCATTATTTTTCTATCTTAAATTCATTTTTTTTATTCAATACCTTATTGGGGTGAAACTAATGATGACTGTCAGTGGCTTAAAAATTTTGATTAACACTTAAGTGATGTACCTTCTAGGAACCCTGAGTAAAGGATTTTTTTTTTTTTTTTTCAATATAACACAACTTTTTCATGGTTATTATTAACTGATGAAAGGGATTATTTCAATTAATGGGAATATTTTTCCTGCTAAGAAATATTTTGAGGGTAGGCTACTTTTTTAATAAAAACATTTAATTATTTACACCAACCTAATTTACAGCCTTTATACCCTAACACATACCTGCAGACAGATGGCAGGGCGGGGTATAATTCTTGTATGAAGCCTGTTCAAGAAAGGTGGAAACATCCCTGGCTTTCTGCAAAAAAAAGTTACGGAAGGGGAAATTCGAGGACCATAGGTCCATATTGTGCTTCTTAATGCTACAAACTAAAAATGTTTGTACGATATATTAAAAAAGAATACAGCATGTCTCACTTTATCCTAAACAATTAGCACTTTGTCTAATGATTACTGACTCCGCTTGGCTTCTCAATCCTTCAAAGTGAAAATCCTGGCGTGGTTCTAATTCAAAATGGTGAAACTTCTTTACCTTCCTGTCAAAACGTTGGAAGGAGGGGGAAGGTGACAGAGGGGTACAGGCCCACTTATTTTCTCCAGGTAGTTTTAGCTGCAAATCAGGACATATCGAACAGCGTCATTATCAGGTTTTTCTCTGGTCAGTACGGCAACAAAAAATCGTCAGTCCTTCAAACAATTCATGTATCTTAATAACGGAATTGTGTCCAAAAAATTTTCATGCAATATAGATTCATCAACTCGTAAAGGATTATTCATCATTGTTCAAAGAAGTTCACTTGTTCTAGTTCAAAAGTTGATTTTCTTGCTGCGGGCCAGCTTTTTGATATTACTGCTAAGAAAGAAGCTTACTTATTTCTTACTTAAGGAATTCTTACCTCTTAGAATCTCTGAGAAATCGTTATTAATTTAATTCTATTAATTAATTTCTCTATTAAAGAGAAAACTATTAAAGTTTAAGAGGCATATGATACCATTCTTTTTTCTCAAGTTCTAAACATAAAAAAGGAAATTACAAACTCAACCATAATACCAAACAGAAGTGACTTTTAGAAGTAGATGGTAGCACTTTTTGATCCGCGAGGAATTCCTCCTTTTGAAAAATTTAAGGTTTTATTCTTATTATGCTAAGTAATATGATATCATCATCATCATCATCATCATCATCATCATCATCATCATCATCATCATCATCATCATCATCATCATCATCTACAAGCTTTTCAAAGCAATTACGTTTTAACAGTACCAATGACAACATAAAACGAATATCCAAAATCACAACAAATACTGAAATTAAACAAAAATCTTAAAACTGGACTAACACTAAACCGCAAACGACCCCCTGTAAATTTACGCCTTAAGTCGCTTTTTACCGATGCCGACTGTTGTCAACGGTCCGGTTTCTACACGTAATGCGTGCCAAAAGCATTATATCCTAATTCATAAAGTAGCAAGTACGATAATGGCATTAACGGTAACACATGTTAATGGCAGCGACAGAGACGACAATGCAAGACCAACGAAGACAAAATACTGTTTTCCCAACAACATAATATCAAAAGTAACTTACACCACGTAAAGTCGAAGGTAGTTGTAGTTGGTTTCCCGGTTCCAGCACGAGTGTTTGCAGCAACTGAAAATTCATACTTAGCCGCCGGTTTTAAGCCTCTCACCACTGTCCATCTCTGAGTACCCCTGTTGATAAGTTTTGTCTTTGTCACATGTATCGGCAATTCGCGATATTTTAAGATAAATCCGGAAATAATCCCATTTGTTTTGTTTGGTGGTAGCCATGTGATATTTGCCATCCCCATTTCGGCGTAACTGACACGCACAGACTTTGGGTTTCCAGGAACTACAATGTACAAACATTGAGAACAGTAGGCACATGAAATCGACAGTCGAACGCGAGGAAGTACTGTACAGTCTGGCACAACCGAGATTGCACTATACTTATAGGGGATGGGTGCTGGTGTTCCTATCCTATAAACCTGACACCAATTGAAGCCGAAACTAATGTCAGTACCAAAACTCTTTAAGAAGAAAGCACACAAATTGGCAATCTCTCAATCAAATACCCCTGATGAGCACTGGGTCCGATATTAAAACTACCAAGCAGGCTAACTAATAAATAAAAGGCAGCTGGGGCGTCTAAGGGCAAAGCCCCTCAATTTAGGCTACCTGGCAGAGAAGCAAGCCACGAGGCAGGCTCAACCACCCAGTAGGACCGCCTCTCACGTATTATGGAAACCATCTGTTATCAATGAGAACAGATACTACATCCATTCCTTGCCAAAAGGTCGAGAAATTGGCACCTTCCTGTGCGTTATTGACAACTGGCTACAAATGAATAAATATGACGTTATTCTGCCATTCGAGGCTAATGTCGGTATTTGTGAAAGGAAATATTGTTCACTTACTATACTGAGGTCTTAAGGCAAGTAATTAAGTCATGGTTTTTCTGGCACATGTTCTGGACAAATTTTAGCAGGAATATTCGCTTCTCAAAAATGGGTACATGATTATCCTTTACAAAGGAAATCTCTGTACAGCCGTTGCCCAGTTGAATAAGTCTACCAAGACTTTACACAGCGAGGCGAGGGGAGCATTTTCACTAATTGAATCACTCACTAACAACAGCTTCTCCTCGTACGGGCACAATACATCGTTCCCTACTTAGTTTCTCTTTACTTGTTTTACAAACAAAACCTAAACTGAAACTAAAACAAGACTTGAAGGAAGGGTATAACCTGTCCTACTACGTTTACAGACAGAAAGGTATACTTACCATCTTCGGGTGTTCTCAGTGGCCCAACAACATTACTGCCCGGACCATTTCCTAGTTTATTATAAGCAACGACTTGGAAGAGATAAGAGTGACAAACTGGCAGTTTGTAACTGTTTTTGATTAGTGTACTGATATATCATGGCATGAATATTTTGCAATATCTCTATCTTTGTGATATACTTTTCACAAAGTGTCCCTAAAACGTGGGTCTTCTTTTAACTGTCCTCAACTTTAAAGTAAAGTAGTTCCTCTTTTAATTCAAATGTTACGTCATGTAACTTTTGGGAATCTGGGTAGACAGATGAGAGAAGCCGTCTCAATTTCATCCTCTAAATTACCATAGTACCAATGCTATTTATACACAACAATACCACTGGCAATTAAATTTTATCGTTCTTGAATCACTATTAAAAACAGGTTGCCCCGTATTCGTTACAATTTAACTTTTATATCAGATGTGTAATTTTTCCTTTTGGTCTCAAACGGACTATGATGTACAGATTCACTTATTTATTTTGGTCGTCGAAGATATTTCAACTTTCCATTTTATGACAGCTAAGTTTACTACTGCAAGCGAAGACAAGTAGTTAATAGATACCTAGCAAAATTAGAGTCTGTAAAAGGACAGTATTTTCTCTTTACAAGTTCTTGTTGAATTTTACATGAACATTCCAAGACAGTGATGAAAATCAACGATGAGAGCTGGGGTCAACTAGTATGTAACAAGCACACATAACTAAATAGAAAGCTCCGTGGTCAGCCTATTCTGCTCTCATTTTATTCTATTTCGATAGCACCAATAAGAAAAATAACCCTTCAACTCCTTACTTTCAGTAATTGACCTATGCTTGACGTATATCTATCTCTGTTTCTGCCTTCTATAATTTGAGTTTTCGGAACAGTTATCCTCCATAGTCTATAAAATAGTCTTCTAAGGAAAAGCTAAGCGCGTTAAGATTATTAGTGGCATAGGCCCCTTAAATGGTTTAGGCTAACAAGATCTTAACTTGATTACTCTATTAAGGAGATATTCCCGTAACGGCTGCATCTGCTACGTCCTCAGTTCTTACACATTGTACTCGATCCAGGCCGTTTATAGGGGGCAAAATATAGCGAATGCCTGCAAAGACAACTTATCTTGAAAACAATCATCGAGTTACCTCGACTCCTTTAGGGATTGATAGATGACCGTGTTGTTTAACCCGTGTTGTTTAAGCCTCAAATTCCTCGTTTAACATATTACATAACGTGGCCAATCATAGACTGGAGGATTACAAGGGCGGAACGAGCATTCTACTCAAGCAAAATCATGGGAAAAACGTATGGGGCGATTGAGCAATTATTGGTATTATCATCCAGGTGGTGATCGAGTCAGGGTTGCTGCTGGGCGACTCGTTGAAATGGGTTGCCCGAAATTTCACCTACGAAATTTTATGTATTTTTTACAGACAGTAAGAGATTGAAAGCTTGTTTCAGTTGCCATGCTTTCTTGCAAGATTAACAATGCGTCTATCTTTTCAATGTATCTTTTTAATGCTAGAAAATAAAACAACTTGAAGGGCAGCTACGGGAGAAGATGAGTATCATACAGAACTTGCAAGATGACCTGCAGAAAACAAGGGCCATCATTGCCAGTGACCAGAAGGTTTGTCTTTATTGACAGTATTAAAGCTACCAGGTTTATTCTATGAGTAGAAGTGGAAGCATAGACGTTGCTTATCATCAGAGAAGCGAGGTTTATGCCAGACCAGCCGCAGGACGTGAACCAAAGGATCTAACTTAGCCGGATAATTGTATAAAGTTATATTTTTTTGAAGTTCTAACTAAACTTCCATGTATCGTGAACTGCGTATATCGCAAACCTAAGTAGATCGTAAACTTGCGTGCATTGTAACATAACTGCATTGTAAAGTTTCATCCATCCTGAACCTGTCTACAACGCAAACTTGCGTGCAACGTAATTTAAGTACATCGTTAGCTTGCATGCATCGTGAACCTGTCTATATCGAAAATCTTTTTCCTTTTTAGGAGTGAATGGTGCGTAACTGCGCAATTTACGCATATTGTCGTAAAATTGCGCATATCATTAATCTCCGTACATTGTCAACTTACGTCAAAACCTGCATACTTCGTAAACCGTGCTACATCGTAAAGTTGCATGCATCATGAACCAACGTAAATCGCAAACCTACGCAACTAAGCCCGTTCTCATCTATCATGCATTAACACTAAATAATATGGCGGCCGTCTAGTTATCGTGCGTAATGAGTAGAATAAACGTGCACGGCGTTCAATAAAACGAGGCCCTAATCATTTTCTTTCTTTTTTAACATTTTTTCCAATAACTTTCTTTGACAGAAGGTTTTTGCTACTGTAAACACATCGTCTTTTCGAATCCCCTTGACTTGAAAGGTTCAATGCCTATTTCATCAAAATTCAACAGAAAAATTTTAACTCGTATGATATTCAACAAGAAAACGATATTGAACCAAGGTTCAACAACTAAAGTGGGGCGTTTATTCGTGGCAGTGTTTAATAGAGGGGGTTATTTAGCTGTCAGCCAATGTTTGGATGACGTTTAAACAAATTGGAGCTATTTTAAATTGCTTTAAAGTTAAGAATTCACACAGACTAGCACTCAAAGACCACCCACCCAGCAAAATGGTAATGTTGTGCACGAATTTAAATGCAAGTGTGATGCCAGTTATATGCGTGGAACCTCTTTGAGACTGGCAGAAAGGATAAACCAACATGTGCACATTATTGGTGCGCAACCACTGATCTCTTAAAAAGACTGGATCGAGGATTGTATAGTTTGCCAATGTAAGCAAACATGGTCAGCGCAGCGAAACTGAAAACGCCATATTGGTACCAAAATTAAAATCGTGAAGCAAGGTAAGCAGTGTTGCGCTTTTTGATGCAAGAGACGAAAGAAAAGGAAGTCTGACGTATGAAGCAGCGGCAGTGAACAAGCACTACTTGACTTTCATGTTGACATTGCTGGCGGCCCATACTCTCTTCAATCTCAATATGGCGCTCAAACGATTTACGGTTGACCATGAGTTCTGAACGATAGACACTCGATCCAGTCTTCATTAGAGATCAGTGTGCGCAACAAGGAAGAGCGCACAAAACACCCGCGCGTATCTCTGCTTCAAAGATCAGGAATAACAAGTACCAGTTACCGTATTTCCTCTTATTATATACCCGTCTGTAATTAATTGGGGGCACCAAAAGGGGGTCTATAATTAGAAGGGGTCTTTAATTTTAAATTTTAAGTTTTTTTTAAAAAAAGAGCAAATAGAGTTTCAAGAAAAACTACGAAAGTACATTTGTACTTTTCATCATTACATTTATAGTTTACACCAATGCATTTTCTACACTGAAATGCAGCCAAAAGGAAAAACTGTTTGCATACATTCAGTGGAAATTCAACAGACCTCGATATCCGAGTCCGAATCATTGTCAATACGTAGATTTTCGTGGAGAGACTGTCCCAAGAAGACAAAATCCATGTCTTCTGTTTTCATATAGATATAGAAGGGGTCTGTAATTAATGGGATTTAGACAGTAGCCTAAGTCACCCGTTACCAAACTTTAGGCCTTGCCATCGCTTACCTAAGATTTGCTGCCACCCGTATGAACCTAAATAAAGAGTATGAAACTGGCAATACTGCTATTTTTTAAGAGAAAATCTGGACAATATGGCGTATGTATCAGATCTCAAATGAACCCACTAGAGAACTGAATAATTTTGTTTTCTTGATTTTCGTCCTAAGGTAAGTCCCAAGTCGTCCTATGAGCCATCTAGTACGAAAATACAGTATTAGAAAGAAGCATATTATTCCTATTGTTTCTATTACTACAAAATCTCTTCCCTACGAGTTTATTTCCTGTCTTCAATATGATTTAGTGATCTCTGGAAATGCACAATGCCTTCAGTCTATTTTGACATTTGGTTTACTGCAAAATGCATAGATCTCGTAGCTAAATGTAGTGAATGTTCCCTTTCATTCTCGTTTTAGACTTCCGTGCTTACTGCTAACGTCATGTTTATGTTAAGGTTGAAATACAACAATTAAAATACCCCTCGTAGATGCCACAACATTATCAAATACGTAAACGTATCCATTAGGACAAGAAATATCAGTTGAATTTAGGTTGTCTCGTTTGAGAGTTTCTACCATAAATAAATTAGTCCATAGGTTTCATAGTCTGATATTAATGGCCTCAAGAACACTAAGATGCAGTATTGGCCGAGCTTTGACCAAAATATGTAAAGATATGGTTAGATGATTCCTCTGCACATTCCTGATTTTCTGGTGAATCTACAGCTGAGCTAATAGCAGTTTCTTTAGAGTTGACTTTAGAGATAGAGATACGCACAGATTGCCTTCTGCGCATGACCGATGTCACATGTTGCTTGATCCCCTCAACCAGTCTCAGCGGTATTCTATCCACATCAGGCATCACATCTGCATTTAAAGTCATACACAACTATTTGTCTGCCGAGTAGGTAGCTTGTCTTTGAGAACTGGTTTATGTAATGACCTGAGCCTAAATAGTAAAATAGGCTTACTAGACGGGTATGACGTGAAAGGCCGTCTTCTTCAGCAAGTCCTCATACATGGAATAGAATTCTCCTATCCATGGCAGACAAATGTAAACGAGTCATTTCCTGGTACATAGACTAATGAACATTTCTCAGAGATTAGCTTGTATTTAATAGAGTTTTCCACTAAATTACCTTAAACTTCCAACTCGGGCGACGTATTTTGTGAGGATTTTCAGAACATTATAAAAAAGTGCATGGATGAAATTGACCTTTTAACTAAAAGAAGTTTAAGATCAATTCTGGGTTAAAGAGCTCATCACGAGGCGTATTTCTACGTTTAAAACCTCCCATTACCATACGATGTAGGAAACCATTTCGTACAGTTTCACTCTATTTCACTTCAGCAGCACTCAACTGCCTAGCTTGTACTGAGTAAAGGAGCCTGTTACGAATATTTCCCTCGCCTCCAGAAATCCCTCGTTTTTAAGGGTCCCATTATCAGGCCCTTATCGAAGCAGAACACGCCCACAACAGGTTCGTGGGTGCAATTAAGAGAAATCGCAGAAGGAAACCACGAGGAAGGCCGCAAGCAAAGGATAGAATTCCTTTTCTTTGCAACTTTATAACCACAAGATATTCCTTGCTTTGACTGTTGATATCGAGTAAAAGGTTTCTTTTCACGATAACTGATGACCAACAGCAAGAAATTGGTCTGTTCGGAATTTTGACTTTCCGCGCCCAAGAATTTTTATATCTTGTAAACATTATTACTGTTACTGTAAATTTACAGAAAGAGTAAATGGCATTGAAGTTTAAAATTATTATCATCATCATTAAGTATTGGAATTGAGTACAAACTCTAATTCGTTTTGCTAACTGTATGTTTCCTTTTTATTAAAGTGTGCGAAATTGGGTGAATAGCCCTTGGAGATACTTGTAAAACCCGTGACCAAATATATCAGACCGAAACGAAATAACACCGAAATAAATCAAGTCAAAATAAACTTAGATCGAAACGAATAAAGTAAAAATGAACTTAGATCGAAATGAATAAAGTCGAAATAAACTTAGATCGAAATGAATAAAGTAAAAATGAACTTAGATCGAAACGAATAAAGTCAAAATAAACTTAGATCGAAATGAATAAAGTCTAAATAAACTTAGATCGAAATGAATAAAGTCTAAATGAACTTAGATCGAAATGAATCAAGTCGAAATGAACTTAGATCGAAATGAATAAAGTAAAAATGAACTTAGATTGAAATGAATCAAGTAAATATGAACTTAGATCGAAACGAATAAAGTCGAAATGAACTTAGATCGAAATGAATAAAGTCGAAATGAACTTAGATCGAAATGAATAAAGTAAAAATGAACTTAGATCGAAATGAATAAAGTCGAAATGAACTTTGACCGAAATGAATAAAGTCAAAGTAAACTTAGATCGAAACGAATAAAGTCGAAATGAACTTAGATCGAAACGAATAAAGTCGAAATGAACTGAGATTGAAATGAATCAAGTAAAAATGAACTTAGATTGAAATGAATCAAGTAAAAATGAACTTAGATAGAAATTAATCAAGTAAAAATGAACTTTGATTGAAATGGGTCAAGTAAAAATGAACTTAGATCGAAATAGGTCAAGTCGAAATGAAATGAGACCATGGCGTTCTTTACTTCGTGGCGTTCGTAGTATAGGACGCCATGAATCAGGCCGAAACAGTAGGATCGAAAGGAATGATTCTGATAAAATGTCCTTATCAACAGTGCAAGCTAATTCGAATAAAGTAACATAACCTTGTCATCAACATTAAATGCAGGATACAGTGATATCGATACCTGGAGAGGCTCTGTTTGTGCGATAAGCTCCTTTGGTATCTGTGTTAAATTTTCTAATCTGCAAAACAATTTAAAAGAAAAAAGAGCCTAAAATTATGTGGAATACAATAATTATTAAGTTTTCATAAAACAAAAAAGGTACTATCAGTGTAATTTCTGTTAGGAAAACAGTATTGAAAGGTCACTGTACTTTCATAAGTAATTGGTTACAGAAAGATTGTCTCAGCCAGTAACAGAAGGGCTACAAACTAACTATCAGTGCCACGCAAAGTCTCCTGTGATAGTGGGCACTGCAATATCTGTATAGGTGAAATCAAACCGCTCACGAAGCTCGCCCTCTACGAGAGGTGGTGCGCTAGGGATTTCCAAAATATCAAGGGGGGGGGGAGGGGGCAGGTCTCAAGTTTCATCATTCTCTGGAAATAATCCTAGAAATAGTACACATTCAATTTTATATTATGTTTGGTTACATCGATACAAAAATGTTAGAGTTGCATAGCCCAAATTGATATACTAAGGTGAAAAATGTATATACCGATAAGAATGTGAGGTGGGGTGGAATAGGCTAATATTTAAGACACAAGAGCAGGAGAGTCCCAAAGGACGAAGTAAAGAATCTCAGCATTACAAAAAATTGTAATCGGGAAAGAGTAAGATACAATAAAGGTGGGCATTCGGGGAGAGCTAGATTTACGGATAAATTAGAATAGTGCTTTAATAAAATTTTGCTTTAAGTGAATAACAACGGAACTAGACACTTTATAAAAAAACGGAGTACACTGTCCAAGATGATGAATCGCCCTTGTGAACAAAACATATTACTCTGTCCAGGAGGTCCAATTTGCCATTTGCAGAAAGCATTGATCTGAACAGTAAAGTTGCGTGTTCGATCACGGTTGTCCAACACCTAGTTGTGACCTCCAGTATGTGACAACTTCAAGAACGCTCTGTTCACAGTCCGGAAAAACCTCCTCTGAAAAGCTAATGGAGGCAAAAGTTTAAAATTACAGAAGTCTGTAGATGTTCCCGTCTTTTAAACACATCTTCTTTTAAAAAGCCGTCGTTGTTCCCTGTTTACAAAAATTTGATGTTACCCGAAGCATTATGGTGCGCTACTAGGAAAAGCACCATGTTCTTCACCTTCAGGATGGTTATAAAAAGCATGCTTCGAAATCATAACTTCTCTTCAGACCAGAGCAGTCTTTATTACGCATTATTAATGACATGCGCAGTAAAGTAGTTTCCAAAAGGCCATAAAACATTCCTGCGCATTTAAAACTGTCATCCACAGTTCCTAATAGGAATATTCTTGTTCACGATGGAAAAATCGCATTTGTGGCTTCTGTTAGACGTGCCGTACACACGTTATGAATCCACTAAACGTGCAATGTTTGCAGTATCCACAATAACGATTTGAGTTTAACGGTTTGTGTCGCTGTGCTGTTTGACCCGGTGCCCGACTCTTTGATTTGAGTCACACTTGCAGTGCATGTAGATATCTGAAATGTTTTGCTTAAAATACTTTCCACAATGTCACCAGTGTAACGAGCATATTGACAATGGAAAAAGAACCCTACTGAAATCTAACTGCTAAAGGTGCTATAATTGTGGACCAAAATAATGTAAACATTTACTAAAGCTCGATGAACATGACCGGAATCATGGAAGACACAAGGAAAGGGGCTCCCATTTGTGGTATTACTCGCTATCTGCCCCTTACCTCCTATTAACAGGGGGATGTGACATGCAAGTCACCGAAATGAAGATTTTCAAAATCCATCGTCAGTTGAAACGGGGGTGAGGCCAGTTTACATTAATTTTTGTCTAAGATTGTAGATACTGTATCATTCACGAAGAAAAAAACGCGTTTGACGGAACAAGTAACCTAAAACAAATTGACGTAGAAACCATCTCTACGCAGTTTTGTAGGCCGGACTTTTAGTACCCTGTAACTAGATCATAAGAGAATCCCCATCCAGCCGGTTAGTCTGATTAAATTTCTTTGCAATATAGGTGAGAAGAGGCTTTATAACAGAATGTATGAGAGATAAGAGAGACGATGAAATTACAGATCAGCGGAAAACGCGAATGTATGAGAGATAATAGAGACGATGAAATTATAGATCAGCAGAAAACCCGAATGTATAAGAGATAACAGAGACGATGAAATTATAGATCAGCGGAAAACCCGAAGGGGGACTGAAGGCATTAGTAGCAAGTCTTGTTGCAAACATTTTACTGCCAGCCAGAAAATTACACTATGGGTATTCTGATACCTATCCATGATTCGTGAGAGGCGGCAGTCTCTCAATCAAAGACCCCTGATGAGCAGTGGGCCCGACATTGAAACTACCCTAAATAAACAGAAAAACCAATACCGGCTTTTTTGTTTTGATAAATGCGGCTCCTAAAGCGGCAAGATGAAAAGGAGATCTGGCTCTCGCTAATACCCTACACGAATCCTCTTGATTGCAGTCAGCACATGACGGGTTTCCAATCAAATGCTGTCCTATTGCCGAGTTTGTTGTGGGATCTGTTGACCTATACGACCTATATATTCGCTCTCACAGCGACACGTAAAACTCGCAAAACAAATCTCGTCGCCTTTCTTTATTGATTCCGAATTTCAACTTTATAATTTGTCTTAACAATTTCAAGCCAATCTTACGTTTCCTTTACGACGTTTTTTGCGCAGTCTACAGGATCGACTCCAAGACCTCGTTTCAACGTCCCTTGGAACTTTTTAATCTGAGTCAGGACAGTCAGATGATCGACGAATTTGATAAAACGTTTGAAGGATTTGAGCGGTGACAGCATACTGATTCCTAAGTTTCTTTCTGACCTACGAGACAGGGCTTTGGTTAAATAATTACACATGGTCAAAAATAGTCGCACAAGGAGATTTTAAGGATTTTAACCAGTGCATCCAAAAAGGCAAAGAGGGTACAGTTATCGTCAGCTTGTCAGTCCAACAGAACGTTGCGAGGTTAGAAGAAGAGAGGTTTACGCTTTTACATGAAGAAGTAATGTTTTACAAACCTTCGGTACAATGAAGCGGCGTCAGACGGGAAAATAGGAGGATCTCTCGTAAGCACGTTATCTCGTATTCCACGGAGTTCTCTATATTTTCTACCCAATAAGAATGGGTTGGATTTTTTAGTGGACAGTGGCAGCATAATTACCTTGATCGCTAAAAAGCATATTCCTGGGAACGAGTTAAGTAGATACCAATCGACCTTGGTAAATACATTTACTGGAGAATTCCAAGGCTATGGTCCGGCGAAACATTATGCTTTATGTTTTAGGGATGCCGTTCATCTCGCAATTTGTACCAAATCGATTTTGCACATGATATCCTCAAATTTGGAGAGAAGAAGACGTTTCGTATCGAAGAAAGGAAAGCAAGTTGTGTCGCGCACTCAACGGACATCGTACGACTTTTGTACAGATTTCCATCGGTACTTCGCAATGAGAAGGTAGAAGCGGTCCAGGCATTTTCTTAACCAGAAAACGTTAAGGACCTTCAGTCATTTATAAAACTGTGAAAACTTCAGAACCATTAGCCTGATCAGTCACTCAAGCAAGGTATTACTTCGAATACTTCAGAGAAGAATTGGACCTCGCATTGAAGCAATACTAAAAGACGAACAGGCTGGCTTTCGGAAAGACAGAAGCACAATAGAACAGATAGAAGCTTGAGAGTACTATTTGTGAAATATCGAAATTATCAGAAATATAATCTCCATAACTTCATTGATTTTTAAAAGTGTGGTCGAGTATGGCATGATGCCTTTTGGCACATAGTGGAAAAGTACAAAATTAGGGAAAACATTTACAGCCTTGATCAGAACTATTTATGAGCGATCAGAGAGCACTGTGCTGACAAATAAGGACTACAGCAGTTGCTTTACATCCAATGTGGGAGTAAGACAAGGCTGCATTCTCTCGACGATGCTGATTAATCTTTTTCCTTGAGCGGATAATGACAAATGCATAGGAGCATTATGGAAGCGAAATCAAACGCGGCGGATTACGACTTTGCAATTTGAGGTTCGCAGTGACATTGATATCATTGCCAGTTCTGAAGCAGAGCTAAGAGAACTGACATGGCTCTTAGGTGACCCCAGGTCGAGGCAATGAATCATGCCCATATTCCGCTGATTCGTTATTTGTAGTGCGTTGATAAACGTCGAAAACAGATGTGGTAAATATGTCGTCCTAATGAAGAAACCCCTTTAAAAGATACGTAGTATTGTTTCTGAAACGTCTGTTAGTGATAGATAATTAACCATGCCAAGGTCTGGAACTGGACATATGGTGACATATAATCTGTTGTGTGCACTGGTAGTGACGATACTCAATGGTAATTTTTTGCGTCATTATGTTTTCATCAGAAGAGTTTCCAACGACTTTCCGCTTCGTCTGCAAAAGAGCCTTTCTTCGCATAACTCTTCCTTTCTATTGTTAATATTAATATTTTACCATTTTATGACTGCTCAATTTCGTCGCCAGGATCTTTGCGTAAAAATCCTGCAAACTTCAATAAATGCTCCTATGGTCACGGTTGTGTTCTACCTGAAGGTCTTGATCCGAGAAGTCGTATCATGTATTATATAACCAGCTCTTGCATGAAACAAGGGGATTTACATTCTCGAAGCACCGATCAACATCTTTTGTTTGGGTACATTTGCTCAACTGTTAAAAAACGTGAACAATTTCTTGTATTCAACTTTGCGTTTCCAAATTGATGGATTATAGTTTAAATGTAATATGTTTTGATAGTTGTGTGCCTATACTTAATACTAGAGTTCTATGAACAATGATTCCGATGGAATAAATATTTTTATATAGTTGTAGTGAAAGAAAAATAACGAAAAGGGGGAAAGGGCTGATGTGAGGCAGCAATCGGTCCACTAACGTGTGTGTACGGTTGACCACTTTTACAGGTCTAAGTGAGGAGATGACATTACGGGAGACAAACACGATACTTTTGCTGAGACTGAAAGTGATATCATTCGTACTTTCAGCTGACGCAGTGTGCCAGTGTGCTTTGCTAGTTCGTTTCTCAGGTCTCATAGGTTTCAATGAGCGTACTTTCCCATCGCAATTGTTGATAAATTGTTATATAGATGAGGAGTTTCCGGGTCACCTTTCCACTGAAATGTTTGTAGAAAACAGCCAGCCCGTTTTTGATTATGCTGTTGATCCCTCATTGCAAAGGAGGCAAGATGTACCGGTCTCCGGGCCGGGTTCCTCATTGACTGTTTAAATGTTATCATCGCACTAATACTGCATTGAGTTGGCCGTAATGTTGCTAATTATGTCCCTGCAGATTGAAGCTTACTTGTGTGTGACGTCCGTCCGAATCAAGAGAAATCTCGGCATTAAGATGTTAGAGCTTCTCCTCGCGGATTAACAAACAATGCGTGCTCAAATGATCTTTTTTGAAAAACCCGCGATCAGATCCAACATCTGCAGCTATGAGATAATTTGACTTAATCTGTGTTTGTGATCTATTTTGTTTCCAACGTTGACACTTTAAGTTATAAACGCCTATACGTCATATTTTAACATTCCATGTCAGTACAGTTTGTATTACGGTCGTTGCTTTGTATGATTCAAATCTGCTTGCTTTCGTTTCTTTGCCGAATCCAATTGCACCGCTGTTGATCCAAACCGACTCGGTTTCGTGTAAAGTTGAAACGATCCATTTCCATATAACACACCTAAAGAGAAGATCAGTAAAATTTGGAGCACGTGCTCCCCTCCACATATTTAGGCTTTATTGCATCCGATATTGCAACAACACATCAAAATAGGCCATTTGGTAACGGTAAGGATGAAAGCAATTGTATTTCAATCTTTAGAATTATCGACCTACAGAATGTATGCAGCTCAAGAGGAACGCTTAAACATAGCTCCTGACTACTTTGCACGGAATGGTAGTGCACCATAACTAAAGGTAACTTGAAACAGAGTGTAATCTCTCAATATAAGTATGGAGTATCTAAGAGACTTGAAAAGAAGTACGTCATAGCTTGACGAAGTCGCAGAAGTGACACATTAGAACTAGGTAGGGCCAGGAGCGGGTTATCCATGGGGCATATGGTGCGCTCATGTCACAACCCCAAAGAACGGGAGCCTCGAAAAACATTTGAAGGAAGCCGTGTGTCACGACAATTCGTACGCTGTAGTTGTGCTTCTTTTATATTTACAAATGTTTTTTTACTGGTTGCATTAAGAAGGGCAGCGATTTAAAATTTTGTAGATCTTTTTTTCATTTTTAAGTCATCAGGAATTTTTCATGACCATGAAGGTTTTTTTCGGGGGGAAGGGAGCTGTCTCCTTCCCAAAGACCTACGTCTTTTTAAAGATATTTAAAACACTGAGATTGAAGAGAGCTAATGTATACACAATAATGAAATAGCCCAATTTGGGTACAGTCTGACGAGGGTAATGCCATGGAATGATTATGGACGAAAGGCAATTGGGTATTTGTATGCAACAGAGCATGGTAAGAAGAAAATCTACCAGACAGATGATGATACTACTCATTCAGATGGCAAGCTTCATTTTCACAAGAATGGATATCCCGTCTACTCCACCAAAGCCAAAGTTGTAAACGCGTACGAGCATTTGGGACAAAGTATCATCTGGCCCCGTGGATATCGGCTTGATTTGATCGCCGAGCCCCAAGAATACAACGTCATAAGGAAATAGGTATTTGGCAATGCAGACATGTAGATGTAGCTCTACACGGAGATTGATTACCTTATCCGACAGCAAAATGGCGCGGCAAACGCTACAACAAAGTTCAATAAAATATAGAACACACAACAATAGTGCGTTCACAAAATCTAATTCGTAACGGAACCTATATGCACATATTTTTATTCTATTATTATACATCTACATATTTCTGCAAACGTGCAGCATTACTAGAGTACATGGCGTTCTTTCTCACTAAGTGGGTACGGGGAAATTGATTAATTGCCATTCTCTATTGTGTTTTAGCTTTGAGTATACACATAATTGAAGGTACGGAGTTACGGATATGAAACTCTTGTAGGTAGCGTTACACGTTACACGTAAGTAATGATCCATGTTGCTCCACACACAAATAGGGGTGGGGGCCAGGAGGATACACAAAACCAGTTACGAAGATAAATAAAACGTAGCAAAGCAGATACTATGACCAGTATTGAACCTACTTCAGTAATCGTGATTCCACTGTAATATTATTCCTTGCGTCCTTTCTCGTGAAATCTAGACCTCCAAAGTAAACACCAGGGCCTAAAATAAAGGGAAGTCACAAAGACTGTTGCCATGACAACTAAAAAACAGTCTTACGTCTTGCATGCAGCATGTTTCAAGTTCTTCTCTCTTGGTTTGAAGTATGGCTCTTTGGAAGGCCATTTGAGTAGTCGAATTGGATGTAGGGGTGACCAAATGAAATGAACGCGTTGGCATTGAAATTCAAGATTGACAGACGTATGAAGGGAAAAAGTAGTGGACCTCAAAGGGCTACGATATTCATGTCCATCTTGACAATATAAAGGAATGCATAACATATCTTGCATTCGCTTTTAAGAACAGGCAAGGGGGCACAGATACTGCTGGGCATGGTTGTGGGGATGACAAATTATTAAGCTAGGGTTCGTTAATAAAAGCCGCAGAATGCTTACGGTTGGCTCGTAAATTGGCGGATGGGGGACATTGGTAGCGAAAGTTCCGATGTACATTGTTGGTTAAGGTGTTATCATCAGTTTTCAGAGCTTTTGAGAGCCTGGAAGGGGGCACAGATACTGCTCGGCATGGTTGTTTGCATGAGGATTCTTTTAGCTTGGGTTCGTTGATATAAGCTGCGGGATTCTTATTGTTGGCTTTTAAGTTGGCGGATGGGGGACATTGGTAGGGAAAATACTGATGTTCATTGTTGGGGAAGGGGTTTTTATCATATTAGAGGGCTTTTAAGAACAGACAAAGGGGCGCAGATACTGCTGGGCATGGTCTTGGGGATGACGAATCTTTAAGCTAGGGTTTGTTAACTTCAGCTGCGAGATTCTTTTGGTTGGCTTTCAAAATAGCGGATGGGGGACATCGGTAGGGAAGATACTAATGTTCATTGTTGTAGAAGGGGTTATTATTATATTACAGGGCTTTTAAGAACATACAAGAGGGCACAGATGTTGCTTTTCATGTTTGCGAGGATGGAGGATCTTTAGGCTAGGTTGCGTTAACATAAAGAGCGGGAAGACTATGGTTGGCTTCTTATTTGTGGGTGTTGCTGGTTCTGATGTCAAGTGTTTGGAAAGGTGTTACTTACATATTATGATGCTGTTTTTATTGAAGCCAAGGGGGCACTGATACTGTTGGGATGGTTGTGGGAGTGACGAATATTTAATCATGTGTTTGTGAACCCTTGCTGGGGAATCCTATGGTTGGCTTTGCAAATTTTGAATGTGGAATATCGGTAGAAATCATTCTGATGTAAACTGTTGAATGGTGTTATTACCATTTTCATGGGCCATAAAGAATAGTGAATGGGGCTCGGATACTGCTGGTAATGGTTGTGGGAATGAGATCTCTTTAAGGAAGTGTTAGTGAAATTTAGCTGCGGGAATCCTTATCCGTTGATTTTTCAAATCGTGGATGGGGAATGTCGGTAGGGAGGATTCTGATCTAAATTATTTAAAGGGGTTATTATTATATTAAGGGGACTATAAGAATAGGCAAAGGGGGCAGAGATACTGCTGGTCATGGTTGTGGGAATGAGATCTCTTTAAGGAAGTGTTAGTGAAATTTAGCTGCGGGAATCCTTATCCGTTGATTTTTC
>JAAAKM020073195.1:30730479-30773017 GCA_010016025.2 Alatinidae sp. Z8VKAUB7J3 | reverse complement strand
AAATCGTGGATGGGGAATGTCGGTAGGGAGGATTCTGATCTAAATTATTTAAAGGGGTTATTATTATATTGAGGGGACCGTAAGAATAGGCAAAGAGGGCAGAGATACTGCTGGTCATGGTTGTTCTGATCAGGAACATTTAAGCAAGGGTTTGTTACCTTACCCCGGGGAAATCCTATAGTTCTCTTTCCAAATTGTGGTTTAAGAACATCTGTAGGGAGGATTGTGATGTAAAGTGTTTTGGAAGGTGTTATCATTATTTATCAGGGCTTTTGGGAACAAGCAAGGGGGCACGGATACTACTTGTCTTGGTTGCGGGGATGAGGATTGTTTAGGCTAGGGTTCGTTATGTTAAGCTGCGGGACTCCTATTATTGGCCTTTAAGATCTTTCAACAGAGTGTTCATGATTTAACGCTCCAGTTTCGGCTGCGATTTAGTGACGAAAATGTATTAGTGTAAACTAAGTATAAATGTACTTTGGAAGTTTTTCTTGAAACTCCATACGCTCCTTTTTGGTTAAAACTTTGCCTGGAAATTAAAGACCCTCTCTAATTAAAGACCCCCTTTTACTGCCCTCAACTAATTATAGACAGGAATATTATATAGGAAATACGGTACTCTGATAAAGTGGTTCTCGTAGGGGAGGGACCCAAAGGAAGGAATTGTCAAATTTAGGGGAGGAAATTTACTATACCGTAATTATTCGATTTACCACACCCCCTTCAAATAAGCGCATCCCCCGAATACGTTTACCCCGTCCGAGCAAAAAATTGTAATAAGCGCACCCCAGGTAATGCTTCTTGATGGTGATGATGGTGACAACGAGTCTTATACGGTTTTTTGTTTCATTTGTTAACAACACTGATTTTCCAACTTTTCTCTGGTGTATCTGTTTCGATACAATTTAGATTAAGAATCGTGTCCGTAAAATTTTGATAGGCGCACTCCCTCGATCAAATGCACCCCCCAAATAAGCGCACCCCTAAAATTTCCAAAACTTTAATAAGCGCACCGTGCGGTTAATTGAATAATTACCCTACTATTTAAACTCTTTCATATATAGTAAAAATATCATCCATTTATGAAAATGTCTTTTAGCTTAAGCTACAAACACTCGTCGTGTGGCTGTTGAAATATTGCACGGGTGACCGCCTGGGCAAATCCGAGTAACGTAAGGGCCCATGCGAGTGGTTAAGCACCTTGGGGTCTGGGACGTTATAAGCCCTCGTCAGTGGGGCACGAGGCGCAGTCTCTGAAAATTTTGCAATTTTATGTATTTCGTAGCCCTGAAACCCTTATTTTGAGCCCGTTTTAGAATAGTTTTACTATTTAAAACTTACAGATTTTAGTGGAAAGCATACATTTTTTTAAAATCTCGCATAAAACAAGAAATGTTATAAAAGTGTAGGGGCCCCATGATATCCCAATCTGGTCGGGGCCCCTAAGACCTGCACTCCCTGAACTCCACATGTTACGCACCGGCAAGCCATCAAATATTCCGTTAAATAGGTAGCCCTATCGATCAGAGAGGGTGACTCGTAAGACTTTTAACCACTTTTGCAGAACATTAAACGTTCAGTATCCTTGTCTGGAGTTTACAAAGTACTAGGAAGCGTTCTTTTCACCAAAGCGTTAAACATATGTTGTTTAGTGTGTCTAATATTCCGGTCAACAGGTTCTTCCGGAGTGCTCCAATTTCTTTTCTATTGAATTTAGTAAGAGTAAACAGCTGTATGAGAACAAAATAGAAGGAACTTGCGCAATAATACTTCCTTTATTTCATAAATTCAATGTTGAAACTTTAACGGCACAAGATTACCCAATCTCCAATTTGATTTGCTCGAGTGCTGCTTGCAAGTAGCCTGAGTTGGAGGCTAAAATGAGCTCTTTGCTGTTGAGAAAGAAAACTTGGACTACAACGCGGGATAATTCCAGCATGCTGTTGCGGTAACGTTCAGTTTCTTATCAGGCGGGGAATCATGACTCGGCATTAGGTATTTCAAATTTCCTTCCGAATTACTAATGCCTAATGGCGAGTCTTATATCTGAGCACACTTTTCCTACTACAGCATTAAACAGACAATCGAGTTGGCAACATATTTCAATAAATTACGTTTACTACTCCTCAAAATCAAACTACTTTAGTCTAAAATCCATTGATCGATCTGCAGAGATCTGTAAACATGACAATATACAATTTTAGAATTCTCGTTCCTTTGTAACACGTGTATTCACAGCGACAGCTTTGACAAGTTAGCATCGAGGCCCCTAATTCACCAACATCGACATTTTTACCTAATTTTGTGACTTTATACTGCAAACCAGATTTCTCGGAACAACTGTTAGAGAAGTGATCCAACAGGATTCAACTGAATCAACTACAATTTTGACAACTTATACTCCTTGGTTAGGCATTTGTTGATCTGCAACATTCCTTTCAGTAACAGATTTACCATTTTAAAAAGCCAAGTACCTCTGGCCTCAGTTTCACTCTGATATCCTTCAAAACTAAAACTGTTAAAATCTCCGCCATTTTTGACTGCAAATCAATGATCAGGACATCTCTGGAATTCTCATTGCATCGAGCACATTTTACGTTGACGTTTTTATGGAATTTCAATCTTAGAACAGACGAGGAGTTGTGCTCGAAACCAAATGGTCTATTGCAAAGCATAGATGATGTAGTTATGAAAAGCACCTGTCATTATTTATTGTAGAACTGTCACAATATAGCCCAGGAAGGACTGACGTGGTGTAGTATTGTATGGCATAGTAGGCTCGAAGATTGTGCTGTCAGTTACCGAGTAACTAGATATAAATAACTCCTTTTTCTGGAATGATCGTCTAAGGTCCCTATGATAGTTTTGATGCGCTTCTGTAAAAAACCTAAGGGTGTATAAAGATCATCTGTTTTCAAGAAAACTGTTAATCCAAGAACGAAATGAATAGGTAAACGTACTCACTTTCTTATAATTTGCAATTACTTAACGCCCTCTCGAACACGTCACACAACGTAGGGTGGAGGCCTACCACTGTATAATTCTACAAGCATGTTAGTGAGCAGGAAGTGTATTATGTAAAATTGAAATTTTGTTATATCATCTTAAAGCAAAACGGGTCTGTTTATTTAACTAGAAGAACCTTTCGCTTCAGTTATATTCCATGGTTGGCCACTTAAAATTTGAATCATGTGATTGAAAGATGGCAGATTTCAGCTTATGCTTACTACCTAATCAATTTTCTTCAGCATCGCTTATTTCATTATTTATAGTCAAAAGATTGTGTTGTGCGGTTGTCATGGAAATATACAATTGTCCACCCTGTAGAAAGGTCAAAATCGCGTAATCAACTTATAGCCATTTGTCTCCGATTGTATTATTAGGAAAACTAAATTATGAATAGTCAAAAGAACATATATAAAACTTAAAGTATCTTTTTAGAGTTCTAAATTTATTTTAATAATTTTCGTCCAGCTTTCCTAATCATATCCAATGGTACGTATGTGTAAAGATGTAATCTGATTGTTGTACGATTAGTGCCCAGTACTCTTGTCATAGAGTAGAACTGAGATGTAAGAAGATGATACATAGATCGGGAACGGCGGAGTATCACTCGAAATGTTAACTTGTGTTATGATATGAATTACACTTCAAACGGGCAAATCAATAGGTATTTACAGTATGCTTAAACGAAAAAAACATTTGTACACTTAAGATGTCCTTGGAGTGACAATGAATATCATGCTTTCAATTTCGGAAAGAAAAAGATGTTTGACTAGAGGTGCATTGTATAGTGAACACTTTCTGAGCATCATTACAATAAAAAAAGAAAACAATGATAACCCAGACCAGATAGTACAGTAAAAGTTTCAGAGGCAACTCTGTTCACGCTCTCCCACACTGTATATACATGAAAACTTATAAGTCTGTATTCTGTTTAATCACTTAAACATCAAATAGCGAGTAGACTCTCCAGGTTATCGGGGAGGAGTAATAATCTTTTATAAAACCAATATTATCCTACCGTTTAAGTAGTGCATCTTTAAATGAACTCAGTTACGGATAATTCAGGCCATTATCCCAGGCCATTATCCGGCCACGCCGACCTAAAAGTCACATCACAGTTCCATAAAATCAATTTTCGCCAATGTTTTCCTCACTTGCCACACTTTCCTTATGAACATACACCATCTGTCCAAATTTTAAAGGTAATCTTTTAGAAACTCTGATATATTTCTAACAGAACTACACAAAAGTTTCATTACAGAGCAGTTGATAATTTTTGAAAGCCTGAAAAATGAGAAACGCCTTCCTACAAGCTTTCACAGATTTAAACGATCATCACTCGTCGTTTGAATGAGTCATGAACGTGATCTTTTGTTTACTAACGTTTGATAGATGAGCTATCATGATGATCTTGTATGAAGGTGCTTTCTTAGAAGAATGTTGACAATGTCATTACTATAGTTCTCTGTCGCAGACGCAATTGACTGTCCGATTAGCTACTAGTCGGTCTTTTAAACCCCGTGCCAACTTCAAAATGCTGGCCTCTCCGTCAAGTGGCTCCTCCTTTTGTCGATTGTGACCTATAAAATGACAATAAGGTAACTGTCGACAACTTAAGCTTGTAGTCTGTTGAGCTATTAAAATTAACGTATGCAACAATTGTCGCGATTAAGGTCAAAATTTGCCAACCGATATTCCGATGTAATTTTTAGATTTAGACTCACTCAGCACTAAGTATATGTTGCAACGTCTAGGCCTGGATTTACTTTTAAAAACTATGAAGATTGATGATGATATCTACAAAAGAGAGAAAGGGTGCTGCCTCGCATTACCTTTTAATTCAGCAGAACATCATTAGCATTGGCATTGCAATAGCAAATCTGGCAAACGCTATGGGGTCAGTAATGCTAGTCTTCAAAAAAGCGATCAATCGTTCAATTGCTATGTTCTATGCTGATGAGGCTAACAGAGTTAGCTAGGAGTCAAATAAATCATGCTGCTGCTTCACTGCATAGTGAACTTACCTTGAATAATTTATCAAGTAACGGGGGCGCATCTGTGCTTCCGTTACTGCCTAATTTCTCAACGAATCCACTTTTAATCGTTTGTCCCTATAGCAACAAGAGAGTACGGCAATAAAATGTGAAACGTAAAACTTTGCAATCTTTAGCCTCATTCGAATGAAAGTTGCAGTATCACTAAAACTATTATAGCACGAGGCGTTGGACCTAGGAATTTACGCTAAACATGATGACATTCAAAGTGTTTCTTTGATGCCTCCCCTACAATATTTTATCAAATAATAAAAGTGCGATGATTAATGCATGCAAACTTGCAAGAGAACAAATCAATTACAGCAACAATATTTGATTGCTTATAATAGAGATGTTGCCCTTAATATAATAATGTTATGTGTATAACTGCCCTTGCAGAGAAGGCCAAAACGTTCGCCCCCCTTCAATAATTTAAGTGTTCGCCACTGCATCCGAGTTGGTAGTGCGAGTATCCCCCTGTCAAGCAAAGGGGTACGAAGCTGATAACTTAAGAATTAACTTACGTAACAAACTTTTATATTCTTATATTTACATACATACATACATACATACATACATACATACATACATACATACATACATACATACATACATAAATACATAAATATATACGTACATACATACATACAAAAATACGTACATACATACATATATACATACATACATACATACATACATACATACGTACGTACATCCATACATTCGAGAACACCTTTCTGTGCATATATTGAAAGCATGTCGCTTCGTGCTCCCTAAAACAGTTCCTTTAAGCTACTGACCGCCTCTACTATGTTGATGCGACCCCCTGCCTTTGAGACAGCAATTTCGTCATAACAAATGTGTGAGCATACGCAGACGGAAGAAACCGATCCCGTAATTTATTACATTACGATGTTAGGTGAAAGCAAATAGTCTGTTCTTTAGTAAAAAGACTAATTTTTGCTACTGCAATATACCCCGTTTTACTCTACCACTCATTGACGTATAACATGACTGCACCAACGGAAACATTGGCGGTCGTAAATCGGCCAAGTGATGCTTTTCTTGGCAGTAGCGCAGAGTATGTAGCGCATTATGAACGCTGTCGCCATTCTGCCCCAGTTGTTTGTACTAACATTTGGTGTTCGCCAGTGCGCCTTACTAACACTCCATTTCTTTGATGTGCTCCCATCTTTCCGTTACAAAGCATGCCACCATTCTCTCTCTCTTCCACTTTAGCCTACCGTAAATTCAATGCATAATAATCCAGTAGGTTTTAATGCCAAGCCAACTACTAATGGGTCGCTCCCGGCCAATGGAGCAGCTTTAAACTCAACAGTACCTCATGGAGGAAACCTAGTCAATTTTAATTTGTTTCAGGTAAGCGAAATGACTGATGCTATCGGTGAAGAAACTGACCAGGTCAATTTAATAGACCCAAAGATGGTGGATGACTCCGCGCTTTAACTTTTCGTTATGCCAGACCCTATGCAGAGGTTTGTTATTGATGCTTATTAATTCACTCATGCAAGCAGTTGAGCGGTGTGTTAAGGAAGACATTTATCAATGCGAAAAATGGATCTAAAAATTGTCGTATAAGACCCCGTAAAAACCGCTATTTTATCTCACCAAAATGTGTGCGCTCTGGTGTTAGATTGGACTTTCAAAGTCTTATTCATACTTTACAATGACCACTATTTTGTAGGTTTATTTTATTAATATTGTTTAAGTTTTTATACCTACTTTGAAACAACAAATGTCGAACGTACAAGTTTCAGTATCATATATTTTTCGAAACCAAGTGAACACTCACAACAGAAACCGTTGTCCTTACATTAACTACCAGATTCGAGTATTCGTTCGTTTTTCTAATAACACGCACCCATTCACACCGCACGCGAAGGTTTTGTTTTCCAACATAATGATAATCTTGCATTTTCATTACGCCGAACTGACAACATTTTACCCGAGTATCGATTAGGATTTAAGAGGCGTGGAGATTTGGTTTTTACTATACTTTTAAAAGAAGACTTAATCTTGACTTTTGGTTTGATTATTTGATCAGTTATTGACAAATGGTCGATAGAATGCAATTCGTCCACCGGTATATTGTTTTACTGTACAGACGAAAAACCATTTGCATGCCTGTTGTTGATCCTTTGAACCTTTGGAAGTCTTTTTCTTATCTGTGAAGTGAAGCCATTAGAAACAAGATGTTGTGGAATATTTTGATACACCGTATTGAATCGGCATGATCTAGAAGGCGACGCAGGCAAAAGAACGGGTGAAGCCCGTAAAAGTCGTTGCAGTACTGGCCGCCGACATGATTGCCCCGTTTTGACTTTTGCCTGTGTCATGTGAAACAAAAGGAGAGCGGAAAAACACGCTTCATTGTTCACAAAACGAAAGGGAAACGCACATTTCGGGCTTAAAGATGAAAACCGTTCATGTTAGGTGTTGGTGTAGAATTACGGGAAGGCCACTGGAGGTACACTTAAAATAGTGCTACAACGTAATTCGAACTCTCCGGGGAGCTAAAAGCCATCTCGGCCTTTTGGCAAGGAATGGATGTAATATCTGTTGGCATTGATGACAGATACTTTCCATAATCCGCGAGAGGCGGTCCTACTGGGCAGTTGAGCCTGCTTCATGGCTTACTTCTCTGTCCGGTCGCCTAAATTAAGGGGCGTTCCCCTTGGACGCCCCAGCTGCCCTTTATTTATTAGTTAGCCTGTTTGGTTGTTTTTCCGTTTATTTAGGGTAGTTTCAATGTCGGACCCACTGCTCATCATGGGTATTTGATTGAGAGACTGCTAAAAGCCGTCTAATTGTGTGACAATTTGCCCGTCCGGTCGATTTAATATTCCTCTAAGCAGGGAAAGCTTGTTAGGCCATAATGCCATTGGTTACGAGGTTGCAACGACATGCTTAACAGTGTTCTTAGATGCCGCTGCAAAGATTTTTACGCTATAGAGTACTAAAGTGATGACGTCACAAAAGACTTTTTTCAAGGGATCGCAATTTTGTCTGGATCACAGTGTTAACCCGGCCACAAAATACCCGTGCACAAAATATCGTGTTTAAATCTCATATCAACTTCGAGAAATGGCTGTTTGAATTTGGAAAAGGCCTTAAGGAAACACTGTTAATTTTTTCAGTTCAAAAAAAATAAATTAAGTGTGTTCATTTAACAAGGTTTTGATAGGCATGATTTAAAGTTTAAAAGGACGTATCTCAACGATTGCTCAAGGTATGGTTCTCAAAATTTTACAGGTCATGTATGCCAACAAGAGAAATACAATGAGTCCAAAATATCATCCAATTTCTGATATTCATTAAATCGTGACGTCACACTTTAGGACTCAATTGTAGGTATCGTGCAACTTGTGTGAAAGAATTTTGATCGATTAAATTAATAAGTTAAAGTATTTTTGATCAAGGGAGTCCTTTCACAGTTGCTAAGTCTAAACCTATGCACATATTTTTAGCATTTTTCACAGATTGTTGGATTCAGCATGTCTTTGCTACCACGTAACCAAGGTCGTCCAAGCTCTGGATTTAGTGGCGTGTAGAATCTTAGGAAATTCACTCTCGTTTATTGCCTTCAGTGACGAACTTGGTAACAAACAAAAGGGAGATTTACTATCGGACAAAAGTGGGGAATATTCCTCGGGCAGAAAAGAATCGTTCGAAATACAAATGTACCTTATTACGTCATATTAAGCCGTGTATGTAATCAAGCCGCATTAAATTAAGGTATTGGGTTGTGGAGGTGTTCGAATTGGAGTGTTAAATGGTAGAGAGTCAATTGTGTGCAGTAAAATCGAGCTTTGCTGAGTTTACTCTTGTCTGTTAGCAGTCTTGTTTGTTAGAAAGCTTTGTCTTGGCTTTCTAGGTCTTCCTGTTTGTATTTGTTGACAAACAGTCCCCCTGCCCATTGTGATTCACAGCATTAAGTATATTTCCGTTTTTCGTTCTCAGGCTTGCTTAGATCGGAATCCACACGCATTTCATCCGAAAATTGTTGTTACATTTGATCACGGCTCCCTATGTATAACCATACTTAATTGTGATGGTGTCCAGACCCCTGAGGATGAAAAGGCTGTTTGCCCCGTGGTTGTAAGACGCCAAAAAGATCACGCTGACGTCTACGTCGTCGAGGTTATTATTTTTTTGCTATTTACACGCCTATAGAAAAGGATGTTGTTAAAATATTATACGGGAAAGTAAGTTTTATCTGTGCTTTGCTTTGTACGTAAAAAAAGGGGATTTCAACCTTTGTCTTGAATTTCGAAAGGAACCCATTAGGAAGCAATAAACTGTAAACCCAACACTGTGTATGAAAAACAAAACTTGAGCTCAAGTAAGTTTCATAAGTCAGTGCAACTCCATTAGCACAGTTCGTATTGACGTCCCATTTTCATGCCTATCCTGCTTTACGTCACACTAACATGTTTCATGTTACAAATTACATACATCATACGGAACGTTTACAGCCGTGCGTCCCACTTGGGATAAAGAGGATAAGGACGTAAATAATATGGAACGTTCATCGACAACAAGAATACAGCCAGACACTGTATCCAAACTATACAAATGAACAAGAAATGTAACAAGTGAAATGCCACGCGAAAAACGTAGTCTGCATATAAATATAACAGCCAGGTTAAGGATCCTCAAGGAAAGAGACATATTGATATAGATTTTTGTTCTCTTAAAATAGACGAATGTTTCGTCAAACTAAACTGTTGACATCTTCAGAGTAATAAGTAATATTAACTGGATGTTACTGAGCGAAAGGATAATCTATTAAGATGCAGAGAGAAAAAATTAACACTACACAAATTAATGCTAATACTACAAAAATGTAAACGAATGGGACAAGGGAAAGTAGGAAAGTGATAAAGATCGACCTGGGACCACTAAATACTCAAAACAAATACAAAGGGTCATATGTAACATTATTGCACACTATAGGAGTGAACAAGAAATATCAAGAAGGCACAGGGGTCAACCGCAAGATAGTTTACAAAGAAAATAAAACATAAGTGTATGACTACTATGAGAAGCGAAGGAAAATATGTGGAAACAAAAACGAAGGAATAAACGGCACAGAAACAAGAGAAAAGGCATGAATTATCAGAGAAGACTAGGTGAGGCAATGAAGAAGTCTGAAATGTAAGAGGATAAAGTCAAAGGTGCGACAAAGAAGAACAAACACTGGAAAAAACTTGAAAGCCGGAAGCTTTATATCAGTAAGGTTACAGAACCAACACAAGACAAACAATTCATTCTTCAAAGACGATGACGACAGGCTATCGGTATGTATAGAAACTGCTCTTACCTATGACTTCCTTTGGTACTGCCTTGATATGAACTGTTATGTACCAACCAGGCTAAAACGGACAAAACATGGTAATCAGTGTAAAGAATAAGCTAGAAAGTTTCATTGATGAAAATCTCCTACTTTCAATGGACCATGGACAGATCGACCGGCCGAGTGGGGTAGTTCTTCCTACGTCAAGTCACACGACACAGAGAGGATAGTCTCCAACTGCATTGAGCTGGATGTAGATGTCCACCGGTGGATTATTGGAAGCTAATGTGGTCACTAGGGAAATATAGCACGTTAACCGGGGGTCATTCGGTAGAGCACAGGTCGTGAAAGCGTCGGTTTCGGCCTCGGTGGTGACATATTTTCTATTTCTCTAATGTCTTATCAAAGAATACATTAGTTGAATACACCACATATACTCAATTTACACCTTCATTGCTGTAAATAATTGAGAGGAGAGAAGAAACGTCTGTAACTTACAATAAACTTATTATTGCTCTCTGACCACCTTGAATATTAGTTTGTCTGCATTTTCTATCCTTTATCATATTGAAAATTAATTTCTCTCCAGTTTTGTATCGTTCAGTCTGAGGCAAAGCTGATTCCTAATACGTCTGCAACATGATATCCAGGTATACACCTGTAAAGTCTTTAAGGTCAGAGAATTTGCATTTGCTAAATGACCCAAGATCTAAATTAAGAGCATACAGGGGACGGGACATTTAGTGTAGTCGCACGAAAGTTATGGAATTCGTGACCAAGGAACATTTATTTTTCTCAAGTCGTACCTTTTCAGAATGTCATTTAGTGCTTAGAAATATTGTAATAGGCACTATAGAAACTGTTAAATTATTATTATTATTATTATTATTGTCATTATTATTTGTACTTCTCTCAAGATTGCTGTTATATCTTGGTTGATAAACCACAATAGTGGGCCATAACTATTGTAGCTTCCCTATTTTTTATCTCATGTCTAACACCTTTCTAGTTAAACAAAAAAGGCTTTTGTCATTGTTCAACTGTCAGTTGCAAGCCTGTTTTCTCAAGCCACTTCTCGAAATCCTTGGTTACTGTCCCTAATGCCCCAATTACTACTGGCAACACTTCTATTTCTTTCATTTTCCAAATTCTAGCTATTACATCTTTCAGTTCATTACAGCTGGTACACTTTTCTTAGTCCTTTCTTTCTATTCTCCTTCTTCTTCTTCTTCTTCTTCTTCTTCTTCTATTTCTAATTATTATTGTTATTATTATCTAACACCAGCTTATGTTTTTCCTGTCTAAACCCCCCAACTCTTCAACACGTAGTATCTGGGTGCCTTTCTCATCTCAATCCAGGACGCTATAACTGGAGATATGGTTCAATTCTTAAAATTATATCTGACTTCTTATCTGCTTCTAATCCGGCCGTTAGCATCTTTTCTGATATTCCCGGTTATCAATCTCTGTGCATTTTTTCTGGATCTGATCTTCGCCCGGACATGATAGTTCAGTTGAACAACTCATTGCATGTACTTGAGGTAACGGTTGGGTTTGAAACAAACTTACAGAATAACTATGATAGAAAAAAGATTAAGTATTAACAATTATGTAATGACTTGAAGAAACGATTTGACAAAATTTCTTTTGCTAATTTAAGTATGAGTAGTATTGGTGGAGTGGCAAGGGACAGTGAATGTTTTATAGCGATGCTTAAGGATCTGAATGTTGAAAATAGTAATTTTCTTTTATTCAAAATTATATCTTGTGCAATAAGAACAACCTATTTTCTTTTCTGTAAGAGAAATAATGATTGGCCCAATCCCGAGCGTCTTGTATGGTAGCTGTAAAGGAAACGTACGTCATACATGTAACCATTATGCCTGTAAAGTGAGTAATGGTTGCATTATTCGAAATGAAATAAGTTTAAAAAAATAATAATTATTATTATTAAAGAAAGTCCATGAAAGTTTTGGGTTGTTTTTCATTCGGAAACAGTCTTACATAAATGGAATAAATGTTCTGAAAATCAGTTACATGGTCCTTGAAAGTACTGGATTGTTGATCAATTTATTTATCGAGAATTTTTGTGTTAATTGACACTGCATTTCTTTCAGACTTGTATTTTCTTTATTGTCTTACTTTATTAAGCAATACACTGATGATGATACAAAATGGATTTTAGATATTATCTCAAAGGGACCTCAACCAACATACATAACTTGTGTTGATTATAACAGGTATTAGCAAAGTCTGTTTTGGGTGATTTGCTTCCCTTTCTGTTCTATTACGCAAGTTATCTCATCCAGGTAATCCATTTTATACATTTTCTCATTACATTCTCATTACAACGTATCTTCTCTTCCATACGCAAATTGAGTAAAACGAGAAATCGTAATACGAAGCAGGGGTGTTTGGGGAATCAGTCATAGAAGGGTCTCGCTTTTACAACTCTTAACAAACATTTGTCTGATGCCCATGAGTTCCACCCCTTGGCGAAAACATACTCCATGTTGGCACCAAGACATTCTAAACGTGTGAATGAGGGTGGGGAGCACTTCTATGATGTTGGATGAGAGCTTGCAAAGCTAGATGTAAAATATGACCCCAGCTTTTAGCGCAATATGAGATGCTTGCCCCCTACAATTGCAGGGGGGCAGTGATTGTGTCCCAGAGGATTGAAGTGTGGGACAAGCTACGGATACAATACAAAATGCTTCCTTGTCAACAAGTAAAAGAACCAACAAGAGTAGCTAATCAATAAAAAGTAGCTACAGAAAAAGACAGCAAACGTTCCTTAGAGGGGACTACCAGGCGGTGAAGCCAGAAAATTCATCACGGTTAAGAGCTGGGTAAATTCAGAGGAACGCCCTCAAGAGAAAGAGTCTTGACCTTTAAACTTCACAGCAGCTAAAGTAACTATATTTCCAACTATGACTCACTGGATAGTCTTTTATTGCGTAAGTAAAATCATATCTTGGAAAACAGCCGTACTCCTTTGTAGTTGTTTACATCGGCCTACGCTTCGCTGTGATGTTCGATTCCGGGGAAATCTACGGATACCGTTCAATTCCTTGATGGGAAAACTGATCTACAGTGTAGAGGAGATATTAGTTTTGCGTTTAAAATACTTAAAGCTTCTGGTACTCTTTTCAGATGATTTTCAAACATGTAATTAGCAAAGAGTCCCAAAAATTAAAATAGGGGATGGCCAGAAACGTCCAAAAAACGTCAACTCGTCGAGAAAGTATCAGTAAGACTCGCACGACATACTGTGGTGGTTTACATGCAATGATATTACATATGAACTACCATTTGTTGTATTCATATTTATACAGAAACTGTGTGAGCCATGCCTATTTGCAATCATTAACCACGAGACGAACTCCCATTCCACACCGATGGACAACGGTCATCAGAACTCAATAGTTGTTTCGGGAATACTGTAATCAAACATCTTCAGTATTCTGAAATCTATTAAAAATGTACAGGGAGCTTTAAGAAGGAGGAGATGCAATAGCGGAGTCATTGAAGGATTGAAAGTTTACTTACCCATTTCCCTTACTCTCCAAATTTAATACTTCGCACTCGTTTTATGAACAGTACAAAAAAGGTTCACCTGCCTTACACGTATGTCATGTGGCACACTCTACAACTTTTCTGTTAAAATGTGAAACGGTTTGCAACAGGGAAAGTAAGTCTCTGAATGCAACACATACTATGTACGCTTAAAATAATCAAAAGGAACATACAAATCACAACCCTGCCTTCTTTAAAACGTGTTTTACGAAACGATTTAAAACCAAACCCAAAATGGCAATGAAATATACTTATTATTTAGCCCTATTCGGACTTATCTTTAAATATTGGTACTTACACTGTATCCTCTACCTGACAAGTACACTTTTGGTACCAATCGAGGTACTAAATTTCATTTATCAAGTCAGTAAATTTAATTCTATACCATACTAAGATCAAGATGATCAAATATATCGTCAATCGATCTGTAAATTTAATACTGATCATCAGTACTACACTATACCATCATTAATTAATCAAGGTAGTAAATTTAATAACTGAAGATCAATACTATACTATAATAATATCAATGATAAATGCTATAATATACGATCATCAATGAATGATTGAAATCAATGTTCGGGACAGCAGTGCTTCAATAACGTCCGGAACCCTGAGCGATGTTGTTACTACAGATGTTGAATTTGCGCGGGAAGGAGTATTGTTTCGCTTAGGTTGCAGCATTTCCACTTTCAGCAGTTTGGTGCTCATACCAATCAACAACAAAGCACGTTCATGTATTAAAATCATAGTATTCAAAATAAATATCCAACTATTTTAACAAATCCCTGAATTAGTCTCGTTTCCAAATAGTATCTCCATAAGCCACAAGGCCCATATAGTAAACTCACCAATGTGTTCAAAACGGACTTCAAAATCTCACCAATAAAATCCATCTGGACTATTTCTAAATTGGGTTACAAACATAAGCAGAATGTGCTTCGAGTCCCCAGCTCTCAAAGCCCTTTAAAACTACTCGCAATTAAGAGCAACTTAAACTAACAACGTACAATATTTTCAATCCATCGTGCGATATCTATTCGGGGGTCATACATTCACGACGTCAAAATTTGCTAGCTTTCTATATGGTAGCAACTATAGAGACTACTCCCTCCCCACCCACCCCCGCCTGCCGACGTCATTTTTGTATAGTCCCTCATTCCTCTAGCATTAAAAAATTCTTAAAAGCAACTAGAAGGCAACAAATTTTTTCACTTTATTGTCATCAGTAACTGCTTGGAACCATGACCACTACAGTAAACAACTATCATTTCCTTTCCTACATAGAAAATTCCCACTTTTGTATCTCTACGTCCTTGCATATTTGTAACTGAACACCGTTCTCGATCCCCGCCAAGCACATCCCCGTTGCGGGATTATATAATTGTTCGGATGTCTAAAAGAGAGAAGAGACGAGATCAAAGTTTAAGGTCGAAGTATTATAATGAGAGTGAAATCAAAATAGCTGTTTCGTTCTAATAGCGCAGCCGACAAGCGGCAAGCTGTAGGCCTGAGCAAATCCGTGACTATTATTGGATATATAACCTGACACCTTATCTATGACCCAGAAGACATGGTTTTCTTTCACTATCATGGTATATCATATTAGCTCTAGATGGCACAAGCTTTTCTGATGCGTCTGCTAAACAGAACTGCGCTTACTCTTTTTGACGGACCTCAACACACTGGTATGTTGTTTCCCATTCCAAATTTGAAAACGGAAGGAATTTTTGAGTTTTGTACTAACTAAAAATGTAGCGCCTGCTGCTGTCTACGGCAAAGAAATAAATTCGGCATTTTGGACTGTACAAGCACCTTTGATCTACATGTCATCCCCTAAGAGCAAGGCAAAAGAGGAAGCACTTTGAATTTGAATAGAAATAATTAAATGATGAAAGTATCGGAAAATTCTTTGAGCGGCAAAATACGTTGCAACTGATACCAAATTCTGAAATTCTGGTGAAAATAACAAGGTTTAATGGAAATGGAAACTGGTTCAGACGCAGTTAAAAAATCATACGTAATAACATAGTAAGTGGTTTGGTAAAGAAGAGATATGATTCCAAGCCCAATGGTTTAATCTGTTACAAACCTTAAGGACTGTTACCCCCCCCCCCTGGGAAAATTGTTTATCAACCACATGGGGGCAAATCTATAATTTGTGGAAGTGAACTTCAATTGAGTCCCAAAGCAGTCATCTGTAAGGTAAATCCCATTCCCCTATCGACTTGTAGCACCTACAAGTCTTTCAAGGTGAATGTTATTCTCTTGACAGAAGGGGACAAACTTGTACTTGCAAAAGTGTGTACCACTGCTTTGACTTTCAGCATGTAATGAGTGTGCATGTGTCAAGCGAGTGATGTTTTGTCAGCAGGAGGACAATGTGAGGGCCCTTTATCACCTGGAGTATTTGGTTTTATGCCCCAGCCCACAGATCAGGTACAGATTCTCTTCCACATCCAATAAATGGTCCCTGAATTTCAACAGGGCATCTGTATCTCTTAGTATTAAACTCTTTCACACAGTTAGGTAGGGGAATGTATGTAACCATTATATACTTTTAGTGGAATACAGCACATGTTTTGGAGCCAGCCAAAATCCTGGCCACAAGAAATAGTGTTCAAAAATTATGATTATTGATCTGTTGAAGTTGCTTTGAGTATTTTGTAAATATAAATAGTATAAATATTAAAAAAAATATAAATAATATAAATATAAATATGTGGCTAGTGATTATACTTTTAAGGCTTTTCTTAATCTTTATTGCCTGGCAATAGGTTGACTGTAGGTACATTTGTATTTTCTGGCCACCTGTCAACATGTGCTTGAAGGCCAGCTGAGCCTCAATCTTGCATTGCCTCCACATAAAGTGTAAATCATGCTTTAAATTGTGGGGAGAATCCTATCATTATTATATTTTTGTTTACAACTCTTGCATATCTACTTTTTTCATGACATTTTGCTTGTATTAATCTGTAGTGTCGTAACCTGGTAACTAGTTAATAGCATAATTCATATCAATGACTTCCTTTTTTCGTAAATATCCATAACAATTCTTCTGTAATTAGAATCCTTGTTTTTACAACCTTTACAACCGGATGTCAGTTCTGATTAGATTAGTTATCATACTTTTGTTGTATTGCTACTCACAACCATACTTTACACAATCCAGGTCAAATATTAGATAACAGCATGGTGACATATTGCTATTATATGTATTTAATTCTCTGAGTCGGGCATAACCACAATAGCTTGAAATTTAGGGAGCTGAGAGATTTGAACACAAACTTTCACATTTGCAAACCAACACTTCAACCCTTGGACCCTTTGGTTCAAAAGTTATATAAATATATATATATATATAAGTTGGAAGTTTATTTGGAGCCTCCCACTATGCCCCCGGACTCTCCAATTATCATCTTTATGCAACATGGTGTTTGATTTTGTTTGTGCCCACACCTGTGGTATAAACATTGCGCTGCAACATCGTGATCAAGATGTGCGTTGCATTTATTCTAATTTAGTTCAGTTGCTTCTTTATTGTGTAATTCGAAATTCCTTGATCTGTATTAAAACAGCATAATTTTGTACGAATTTCAGTCAGTTGTGTTCGACTGCAGCTGCTGAATAGACACAGTGTTATGTCGGAGAATCTGAGTTGTTAGGATTTCATTCGCCGTGGTCTAGTCGCTGTTTGGATGTAACTGTTGTAATTCTGTCTAAATCAATCATTCGTCCAACTTCAAGAATAAGTGGTACAGACAGCTGCCCCCGCAACTTGTATCATTGTTGCTTCTTATTGCGCCTGTCCTTTAATTTGCATGAAAGGCCACAATGACATTGAGACACCAGCCGGTTGTTGCAACAAGAGACTGCATCATCATCATGTATGTAAAAACTGCAGATCTTTGAAGATGCTGGTTAGGGATGGCTGTAGTGCTTTTGAGCGAATGAAGGTGGAGCATGCTATGTTTAAGCAGGCACTATGTCATGCAGCAGTGGAAATGTGAGGTGTGGATGTCTTCTATTGTCAAAAGCACATACTGTAAGTCGGGGTAACTTTGTACCACTTTTAGGATGTCTCGTAATTTGAAAATTGAAATGGTTGTTAGTATTAAAGCTTTGCTAGTATCAAATATGTAAGGTGACCTAGCTGAGGCTATTCTGGAAAATTTATGCCAATATAATGCAACTTCATGAAGTTATAGCACTATTTGTGAGATGGTCAAAGTTACCTGGCAATGGGGTAACTTTGACCATGCATGTGTAACTGTTATGAATGCACTGGTTTAATAAGAAGCCTTGTCTGATACTCAATTTTAAATGGCAGTAGATATTTTTGTTTTAGTTGGAGAATATAACTTTCAAGTAGTCTTGGTTTCTTATACATAAAAATTGATTTTTAGTGAAATTCTGAGCCCACTTAAAATGGCAACAGAGAGAAATGATCCTGAATGCAACTGTAATATTTTGTTACAGAATTGCATATCATATATTCCACCATACAATTTCTTTGTTACACAGGGATGATGTTGAAACTATTAAGAACTAGTACCGGTACAATAGGTTCTTATCAATACAGTTTAACAGTTTAGCTGAAGATTGTAGATCAAGAACTGCACCTTGAAGTAAATGGTTCAGATTAACCAGCATGGTCAAAACATCCTAAAATGGGATTACTTCTTCAACCACATTTTTACTGTATTAAAATACATAGTCCCCCTGGCATTGTAGAAAGACAAATTATAGCTGGACATTTGCTGGACTTTTTTTAGTGCACTAGTCTATGTGGTACTTTTCTGATCATGGGAACTTGAATAATATTAAGGCATGAATTCGGCCGGCAATATGATGCATCTCAACTTCATGAAAGAGATCACAAGTAGAGATGGTTAAATTCTCTTTATCTGACTCATTGTCAGAATCACATGTAACAGATGATATGTCATGTTCTGTTTCTGTGATATGTGTGTCAGATTCTGATTCGGTCTCTGACTAGCTTTCTGAAATATATGCGTTGGCATGAACTGATTTACCAGGTTCTACATCAAGGGGGTTTCACTTAGTATTTGTAGCAGTTGTGGTGGCATCCTTGTCTGCATTTCTCAGGGCTGATAAAACTTTCACCAGGCTCTGATCAAGTGCGTTTTGTGGACTGACAGTGTTTTCACTTGGCATTTTTTATGATAGCATTGAGATGACAGAATGGCACTAAACCACAAGTTTTAGAAAGAGACGACTGTCATGCTGACAATACCCATTGTGTGCAATGCATTAGTCCCAGTTTCTTTTCAAAATGGCTTCCTTTTAGGTGGTCAAAGTTACCCCAAAATTCCTCGTTTTCCTGGGGTAACTTTGACCACCCTTGTTTACTTTAGACGTAGTGCATAGTTTGTAATCAAGTGCTCTTTTTGTAGTAATTTGACTTCACTTCTTCACATAAGTGCACAACATTATTCATTTTGCCATGTTTTTGTTCTAACCTCAGCAACATTTGAAATCACACTTTTTCAGTTTGAATTTACAAGCTTGACATTTAGTGAAATTACGCTAACATTCTTTTAAAACAATAATGACGTGTAGTAGTTCATTACAGTAACCAACAACAACTGGAAGTTGCCAACTCACTATCTCAAAAATGTAAAAATATTTTCAATAATAACTGATACGTATATATTGCATTTGAAAAAATTAGTTTAATATCCAATATCTGAGACTTAAAAATTGCATAGAAAATTCACTTCCAAAAATAATTTTTCCAGATACTGAGCAAAACAGATCATCCGGAGGAAGAGCAGAAAACATCTTCGCAAAAAATTATTATTAGGGGTGTGATACACAATTGTTAGCAAGTGTCGCGTTTTCAAACGAATGTTACAAAATACAAACTAAGAAAATATTTTATGTAACTCTAAAACTCCTTATTTGAATGTTTCAGAGCAACGTGCTGGATAAAAGAATTGCATACCAAACATGGAATCCAAACTAATTGTTAGTGATGCAAACGCCAAAAGCTCTACAAAATATAAATACCTTGGCAATTTCTTCATTGTTCTCTGGGACATAGTAGTCATCCAAGACTTCTTTAGTTACATGCTTTCTCTTAGTAGCTTTGGACATTACCACAGATTTCAGCAACTGAATAAGACATCACCTAGTATCTACAATGCAACAAAAGCAGCAAATAATGAAAAGCCTCTGGAGTCAAACTCTTGATTCTATTTAATACTAAAATGACTTAAGTCGACCACCATCATAGTAGTCCTCTCGAGAAAGGTCATCACTATAATTATTCTCAACTTGATGTCTGTTTCCATGCTTACATTGGTTCAGCGGGGCGTATTAATGGCTGACTTCCATCTAGAATGCGTTTGGTTTAAATTTCGAATTCCTTTGCTCTGATCTGTTGTCTAATTCTATATTATCTGTATATACTGTAAGTACACATTACACTTCTGAATGCATCTTTTTATTACTTCAAGTGGTAGGCTGGTCATTCATGAATACATGCAGTTGCAGCAGTCATAAGGGCAACTAATGCCTATTTTTAAAAAGTCAATATTTATTGACACAATTACCATTAGCAACATCTTCTTCATTTACATATAGAACTTTTCTTTTTCCAGCATGTCTATTGCTAGGTCTAGTGCCCCCCCTCCCCCTTTTCTTATATTCTGGTGTTCAATGGCCTGCTGGCCAATGTGCATGTGTGGGTGTGTGTCTGTGTGTGTGTGTCTGTGTGTGTCTGTGTTTGTGTGTGTGTGTGTGTCTGTGTGTGTGTGTGTGTGTGTGTCTGTGTGTGTGTGTCTGTGTGTGTGTGTGTCTGTGCGTCTGTGTGTGTGTGGTGTGTCTGTGTGCATGTGTCTAATGTCAGGTCAAAAGATTCCATTCCCAGCTGTAACCTTCTCTGTTTCAGATTTGATACAAATATTCTCACGTAACTTGTGCAATGGGGGAACGGAACAATGACTGTCCACATTATAACTAGCCCTACTTGCTAACATATGCATAGATTCTGGAATTATGGTATTTAAATACAATGGTTCAGGCTTTTGTTTAGTAATCATGAGGTTGTGGGTTGCAAGTAGGCCCGCAGCTGCGAATATTGTTTAAGAACTTTTTAATGCTTTCTTGTAAGTTACTGAAACTATTTGACTTTTCCAAACTTTTATCTGGCAAACTTTGGTAAATAAATTTGGCTGTCACTGCCTGTGGTCTGGTCACGTGACCCCAATAAAAAAGTTGACCATATATGGTAGAAAGTTTTAAGGGCTATAACCCGCAGCAAAACATTGGCAAGGTACAACAAACTGCACTGATCTCCTTGTTATAGAGAATGATAAACATGTCGCTTTGGCCAGACAACAAAAACAATCCATCGATGTGCATAGTTTACGGCCGATATACTGTCTACATTTAGTTGTGTGCCTATTGTTAAAAAGACGAAAGTATAAATGTTCAACGCAGTTTAAATTGTGTACGTATTCTATTTATTTCTTTGAGTGGAATGCAGAGATGCTTCAATTAATGGAAGATCAGAATGAGTTGAAGAATTCGAAGATAACATGATGGTAAACCTGTCAGGGAAGAAACTCAATTTTATTAAAGAATGGCGACTTTTGCTGTAAACTAAACTGGCATTCAACGAGCGAATTAAATTATGACCTACAGCAGATGGTGTAAGCAATGAGAAGGGGTTCTCAATGCAATTTTCCCTATTTTTAAAGAGGATACACAAGTCCCTTTTTTTTTAGTTGGATTCGTTTTCACCTGTCTTGAACTTATTCTGTGGAGAGGTTTAATTAACCACGTTGCGACAAGCCAAGCATTTCTTCAGTGAGATTTTCTTTATTGTGTTTACATTCTCCACAACATTTTCATAAGTTTAGCAAGCTTTGATGGAAAACGAAATTTGCAGTGTTATGAAGGAATTGTCTGCTTCTTGTTGAAGAGACGTCACAGATTAGCAAAAGGGATCGATACCTTTGTAATGTTCTCCACGTATGCCTTTATGGAGGGCAACAACAAGAGATGGAGATAAACTGCTAAATTAGAGAGATTCGAAGGTACTATCAGTCAAATAGATAGTGTAGCTTTACTCTAGAAAATCTGATGTATGTTTGACTTTAGATCGGCCCATGACTTAAGCATGGTTCACATAGGAGTAAAATCCGTCCCCAAACAAGCATCTTGCATGTTAAAGGCAGGATTTTTGGCATGAGAACGCTACTGCTTGGCTGTGAAAGTTAAAATTTGATTGAGATATGCCAAAGCAATAGTCGTCGGAAAGTAACAAAAAAATTTGTAGTGGTTTCCGACTATCACTTGAATTGCTGCCGCTTCTTTTGTTCTGACGCGGAAATTCTATGATGACGATGACAGGTGCAAATTTTCACAGCTAATTGATACCAATGGGAGATCGGTTTCCTATGCAAGAAGGGGCGGGGGGGTGTATCCAGGGCGTGATAATTACTTTTTGCAGTCTGTATACTGAAGTGTCACAATCTGCAAGATGGATGTAAACCCCCGTCAACCAATATCTGACGTGAAATGTTCAGTTTGGGTTATTTCCTCTTGCAAAGAATGGATCGGGAATGTAAATCAGCAAAAGTAAAGTGGAACAATCTCCTTGCTTGCTCATCCTCTCAAACCTAGCGACGGGTTTCACTCTTATGTGATCCAGGCTTTATAAAAATCAGTTACTCTTGGTTGCCTCGGAGACAGATAACCGACCTGAATTAGCAGCTGATACTTTTTTATACTTTTGAAATTTCATAAGGGCAACAGTGTGTTTTTAATTCATTAAAGGAAGAAGGATCACCTTCTCTTGCTAAGAGACCTAATTGGAACACCGCTCAACGTAAGGAATATGTAGGCTTAAATGTTTTAATTACTGACTGAACAAGCTGTGTTAGGATGCAGTTCTACCATGGGAATAATAAGGCGAGAATCTAGCAAGTTGTTCTTTGTTCAAAGGAAAGTTTTTAAAAGACTTTAATAGCGAAATGGCTTATGCTTTGTAAAACTATAACTTAGTATCATTAACACATTACCACTAAAAAAGCGAGTAAATTTTAACCCAATTAATGAATTCAAACGAGTGTAAAATCCAGCGAGAAGTAGAAGGATACAGTTCTTTTCTTTTTGCCCTTCCTCCAGTTAGCGCGAACGGTCCAGCAAAGTATTATACAAACAAGAGCAATACATGGCACTACAGGGAGTCCAAAGCAGAGGAAGGTTATTTCTTGCTTTGTCGAGAATTTGAAGGAGGCAAATGATGGTGTTGTTGGCTCTATACATTTTAGAGCAGTCGTACGCGAAAAACTTTAGTTGTTCCTACGAGGGGTTCAAAAAAGCGATTTAGATAGCCTGCTCGATGGTAATTATGACTAAAGAATTATAAAATGGCCTATTTCTTTGATTAAAGTATTCGAGTGTGCCAGGAACGTTTCTTGTTAGAATAATTATGAGTGTTAGGACATGATACTGTTAGTGATATGAATGGAAGAAACTAGTGGTTGCCACTTGGATCCATCTCTCTTAAGATTATCTGAACTTTGTGTCTTAGGAGGCTACGGTTGTGCAGATCGCAAAGTTAAATAGCAAGAGGGAGATTAGAATACAGAAAGAGCGTTGGAAGTACGTAGTTCCCAAAGCACAAACCTCATGAAAGTGAAGGTTCAAGAATTTTGTGATCCAGCCCTAAACCTTTTGTAAACGTCACGTGCCAAATGGCCTCGTTTCACTAGATTTAGCAATCGACTTGAGATATGCAGCTCAAGTTTAGCAATTTTCGATAGTGAAGGTCAGTAACTCAGTCTCGTTAGAAGATGGCAAGTTATAGAGAGCAGTACGTCTGCTGAACGCGCACTGTACCAAACAGCCTAATGGAATAGATCGTTGGTTTACTTAATCGATGGCATCAAATGAAATTCTGACATCCAATAAATCATTGAATAGTGCATGCAAAACTGATAAATATGTGATAATATTGGTTATTTTAGGACGTGTTAGTAAGAAAATACAAGTGTGAAATATAGTTAAGTTTCTTTGCCATTTCACCTTCTTGACATGTAACTGTTCTCGGCTTCACATACCAAGAAACCCTTAGCAAAAGGAGGCATTAGGGGGTGATGCCCCCTCTGATAAAATTTGACTCCCTACTAATACATTGACTAAGTTACATTCCTTTGATTTTTTATTAGTATACATATTTTTTATACGCAACCCAGTTGCTAAGGCTTCAGCCCTCGAATTAGCCATAAAATTAAGCAACTTGCTTAGCAATTCTCAGCCCTCACAGTTAGCAGCTTGTTTCACAGAACAAAATTACAAATTTTCTACAAATATAAAGACAGAAGAATTCTTTTTGATTTGAAACAAATACATAACGAACTATTTACATGTATAACTCACTGTACGTAGACAGAAGAAATGCCAGATATTGCATATATTTACATAAAATACTTGCATTTATCAAATTTCGAATTTATTTTCTGAAACCATTGCATTGCTTTACAAAGGAAACTCGCACTTGGAATGTTTTGCGTTAGGGGTATCCTATTACTTTAGGTTGGGCAATGTGGGGACGTGTGTGAAATTTTTCGATGATTTCATGATTCACTATCACAGAGAAAAAATAACCTTAGCGACCTGTTAAGCAACTTTAGCCCTGAGAGTGTATTCCTAGAACTTTTATTCCTAGTTTGAATACACCCTCTCCCGATTTTTAGGACCATTATTTCGGTATAAATGTGTTAATCGCATTAAAGCAAATTCATTAAATTCATTAAGTGATCGACTGTTTCAACAGCAGTGCAGTGATAATTATGAGAATTTTGAAAGACTTTTGTTGCATGCAGAAGTGAGGTGGCTTTCTAAAGGGTCATGTTTGAATCGCATCTATGCCTTGTATGATAACGATGTTCCTATTGAACTCCAAGGAGATATCGCCATACCTTGTTGAACAGGGATTCTCTGCTATAGTTGAGATCCTCACTAAGAAGAGAAACAGACTCGCAGTCTCAAAGCGCTTTGACTTGAGATTATTTCTCACCAAACTGTCACCAGACATAAGAAGTCTGACACAGCAACATCAAGCACAATCTTCACAATGAATTTTACTGGGCCAATCACAATTGACGTCGATCGACGTGAGAAGTTAATTATGATATATAAATGCCTATTTGCCAATAACAAAAATCTATGATAAATTAGTTTAATTTTGTAAAGGGAGAGGTAAGAATAATATCGATGAATATTGGTTGATGTCAATTATGAATGTCATAAGGATTTATTGATGATATGAATTCATAAACATTATTCCTCTTCGATCTTTTTTCTTTCTACTTCAGGGGTACATGTGGGGTTCAGCAAACAGGGAAGTGGGCAATGGCTGGGAAAGGGTTGAGAAACACTGGTATAGATAGAGATCAGCAGTAAACTTTGCAGAAATTGGCTGTTCTTTACAATATCAGTTTAAAATTACTCAAAAATGAAGATGCAATACTACACTTGATACATCCATGGTTAAATGTATAACAGCGTTATTGAAATAACGAAGTTGAATCCTTCAGAGCATTTGGCCCTGCTAACAAAATACCAAAACCATTAAAACAAAAGGGAAGAGGCCATGTTACTATGGTTTTGTATTATCAAAAGTGATGAAAGAAATAGTATAATGGCATTTCTGGATACCCTTCAAGCACACACTTTGTAGCTTTACACTCTAATTGCCTGTCCTAGTTTGGGTGCAGTATGTGAAATGGCAAAAGGGAGTTTTTATTCAGAGGGCAGCCTCTGTGGGAAGGCATTGGGAGGGCTTTCTGTATATCAATAAAGAAAAAGTGAAAGCTCTGAAAATCTCCTGAGCATCAAAATGCAAAATAAAATAACACTTAACAATTACCAGTCATACAATTGTTCAAACAGGCCACCCAGTTAACATCCCTAATGTTTCTAAACATTTTGTTAATGGCCCTCTCAAATTAATTTCCTAGGGTACAAAGAGTTCACAACTCACCAATGAAATAAATTATCAACTGCTCGTTATGGAATATATGTTTTTCTTTATGTGGTACGACTGTCTCATAAGATATGATATTTTTCACTTTTGGAATTCAGCTCTGGTGTATCCCATATCTAGCTACAAAAACATTAGATGAAAACCCAGGGTGTTACTTAGAAGTTATATTGTAAAATTATTGGATGGAGAGATAGAGCAGCATCTTTCTACAACCTTCATAAGGTTTCTGAGGGGTTTCTACAGTGATAGGCCAACCTGATGGTAGAACACCACTGTCTACCTTTATCCACCAAAGACTAAAACAACCTTGGGATAAAATTGTGTTTGATAAAAGAACCCATCTACAATTATTTTCAACATTCTGCAAACTAGTGCAATGGAACTGTCTTACCCTTTGGATTTCTCTTTCCCTGTGATTCAACTCAACCTCTTCATAGGATGGAAGCTTGACAACTTCAGAATGAAAAGCTTCACTAACATTATGAGAGTTCTTTTTCGGAGTATTTTCAAATTCTGTACCACTAACAACTTATTCAAGATTTTGTTTCTGTGTTTTTCTTTGTCTTCTGATCCAGAAAAGCGTGATTGGCAGCCCCTCCATCCCCGCCCACTCTCCCTTAGCCCACTTTTGCACTACTAATGCACTCACTATAAAGTACATGATTTAAGAGTGATCTAAATTTTTATTCAATGATAATTGAAAAACCGACTTTCACATGAATTTTCTATGAGATTATAATCAAATAGCTCCTTTTTGATGATCAAATATGTTATCAGCTTGAGCTTAAATGTGTAACTACTTAGGTTATCTAGTCATTTCCTGTTCTCCTGAATTGGGATTTTTATTTATAATTCTTTTCCTAATTCCGAAATTAAACTTGACAAAGAGTACTTATTTTTACATCCCTTAATTTCGTCCAATTACCTGCCACAAGTTTAAAACCTTTCTCGAATTTACTTCATCTTTAAATGGAAAAACGCTTTCTAGCAATCTCTCAATCAAACACCCCTAATGAGCAGTAGGCCCGACATCGAAACTACCCTTAACAAACAGAAAAACCACCAAACAGGCTAACTAATAAATGAAGGGCACCTGGGGTGTCCAAGGGCGACACCCCTCAATTTGTGCTACCAGACAGAAAAGCAAGCCATGAGGCATTCTTAACCGCCCAGTAGGACCGCCTCTCGCGGATTATGGAAAGCATCTGTCATCAATGAGTACAGATACTACATCCATTCCTTGCCAAAAGGCCGAGAAGCGAAAAACGCTTTCTAGCCCTCCATTTTCTAGTATCCGTCTACATGCTGAAAACTGTTCTCATCCGTTCTCTGCCTCTGACTTCAGAATTCGAGCTTCTTCTCAAAGAAAGACTTTTTTTGTCCCAAACACGCTTATTCACTTAACGTAAACAAAAGTTCAATTCCCCTCTACCTTTTCTAGTATGTCTCTTGTTAGTTGTTAATGTATTCTATTGTTTATGTTACGGTCTAAACCGAACGTGTTTCATTTATTGTAATAAATGGATTCGAGGATGGTGGTAGAATACACCGAAAGCTCATCAGATTACGTTTTGTCATTATGTTTCACTTACGCGCCTTGTGCTGGGCACTTATCTTTATAATAAGAATTTGCTTCGAGTTTAAGGATTTCTCTTCTTGCTAAACTGAATCCTGTATGTTTCTTCGGACGATTTCGATACCTTGCCCCAATGTAGTTCTAATTTGGAACTTTCCATTGATAAAAGTCTCCTTATTTCTAAATTAATGCCTCCTTTAAATTGTAAGATCTCTTCACTGCCTCTTTTGATGCACTTTCATTGTATTTTTTCCTTCTTTGCTTTGTAATTATTCTCATTCGACCCCTTTTGTGTCATTTTATCATCCGTTGTTGTTAGTAGCAATGTAAAATTTCTCCGTAGATGATGCAAGTTAGCATTCGAAAGCTAAGAAAAATGTATACCGATATGTCTCTCAAATTACGTGTCATTTCCTGGTATTTTATATTCCTTATTTGAATCCTGTATGTTTTTACACTTGTAACAAAACGCAGGCTTGTAGAATCGTTAGTAGCTTTTAGGTCATCACTGACTACTGCTGGCTGTACCTACCTTCAAAGTATGAGTGTAGATCAGAACCATAGGCGCAACGGACGAAAAATATTAAGGGGGGGGGGGGAGGGGGGGGGGGGGGTGAAAACTGAGGCTTGCTATAATTTTGCAATATGGATTGACATTTTGACGCCGCCATCTGGTAAGTACCAATACTCCATTTTATTGGAATATATTCTACTTATCTTTACTTTCAGATTACTGCTTTTTGCTCATCTGTACGGATCTCCTTTTTTCCACTTTCGATATCAAATATTAACATACCAAGTCTTTGGTTAAATAAGTGAGTATAGTATTCAAATGAAAAAGATTTCATGGTGCAACTAATAGTGGCTTTAAAAATGATTTGATTTAAATCAAAGCAGATGAAGTTTATATAGAACAACTTGGTTCTGAAGCAATTTGTCGTAAGTTTCCATAAACAACGTTTAAATCACAACAGTTAATTACGGAGGCTTGCTATTATTTTGCAATGCGGATTGACATTTTGACACCGGCATTGGTAAGTACCAATACAGCATTCTATTGGAATATATTCTACCTATCTTTCTTTTCATCTGACTGTTTTCTACTCATCTGTACGGATCTTCTTTTTTTCCAATTTCGATATCAAATGTTTTCATAACATGTCGTTGGATAAAATAGTGAGTATAGTATTCAACTGAAAACGATTCCTCGGTGTAACTAATAATTGCTCTCTAAATGAATTGGTTTAAATCATAGCAGCTGAAGTTGATATAAGAGAACATGCTTCTAAAACAATTTGTAATAAGTCTTTATCAATAACTGTTAGATCATTACAGTTAATGACGGATGCTTGCTATAATTTTGCAAGATGGATTGATGTTTGGTCGCCATCTGGTAAGTACCAATACTCCATTTTATAGGAATATATTTTACCTATCTTTACTTTGAGTTTACTGTTTTCTGCTACGCTCTACGAATCCTTTTTGTTGGTTTTTGGATATTAACTCTTGACACAATATGTCGTTGGATGAAATAATAATAATAATAATAATAATAATAATAATAATAATAATAATATTTATTGAAAGTAATAATAATAATAATATTTTATAATAATATTGATAGTATGTATTCAAATGATAAAGATGCATCATTGTAATTATTTTCAATTCTATACAGCAGCATATCTGAATTCAAAATGTTAGATACAGTCTGTACAAGTTGAAGTGCTCCTGTAGAAACTTGCAGTTTGCTTTCGTCTCTAACTGTTATATCATTACAGTTATTGATGGAAGCATGCTTCAGTTCTACAGTTTCTTCGAAGATTCTCAGCTTGGCTGTTATGCCCTTTTTTTACAATTAGATTACGATTTTTGACTGGCATTTTACTTGTTTCAATTGAGCATAGCATGATAAAGTATCATATCGTATGGTTTGGTAAGTTACATACTGGTATAGTATAGTATGGTAAGGTATAGTAAGGTATGCAAAAGTAAAGTAGAGTGATATATAGTATATTATTGTATAGTATTGTGTAGTGTAATATAGTATAGTAAAGTGTAGTATAATATGGTATGGTATATATTAGTCTAATCTAATAAGCTACAGCATTGCATAGTACAGTGTTTTATGGTATACTATGGTATAGTAAAGTATAGTATGATATAGTATAGTATGTTATGTATGTTATGTTATGTTATGTTATGTATAGTATGTTACGGTATCTTATGTACTAGTCTAATTTAACATAGTATATAATAGTATAATAGTCTCATGATTTGTTCCGATATAAAATTAGAATTGGAACTCAATTTTCTAAAGCAAACTTTTCTTTCTAATGGCTATCCCGAAGACATCGTATATGTATATAAATATATATATATATAGATATAGATAGATAGATTACCGAGGAAGAATTATCTTGAAACGTCAAATATGAAGCTTTTCTCTATGAATATTACATATTTGATAAACTGGTAGGTGTAGCTAATTGATAAATTGCACAACACGGTGAGCTTATGATGGCAATTGTGTATATACTCATCAATGTAATTAAATTTACTGTTCAGTTGAGCTTAAGTCAGAGAACCGGGAAGTGAAAACCTGATATCTAGGCATCACCTACTGAGTACTTATGTCTTTGCTGGAACTTTATTGCAACCTCTCAATCAAAGAGCCCTGATGAGCAGTGGGCCTGACATTGAAACTACCCTAAATAAACAGAAAAGACACCAAACAGGCTTACTATTAAATAAAGGGCAGCTGGGGCATCCAAGGGTGATGCCCCTCAATTTGCGCTAATGGGCAGAGAAGCAAGCCATAAAGCAGGCTCAACCGACCAGTACGACTACCTATCAAAGACCATGGACAGCACCTCCCATCAATGTGTCATCAATGAGAATTTTATTGCACTAGTAAGAGTGTTTATCCAGTATATCAAAAGAAGAAAGCCATGAGGCAGACTCAACTGCCCAGTAGGAACACAGACCATGGAAAGAATCTGTCATCACTGAGAACAGATATACTACATCCATTCCCTGCCAAAAGGCTCAAGTAGCACATCAATATTTAAGAAAAAGTTATTAGGTTATTCGATGAAAGTTACCTTGGGTGGGTTTAGTTGTATGGTCGTATCAGATACCACATCTACACAGTTATCATCATCCACATCATCTAATGGACGAATTCGGCAGTAGACCTAGAAAACAATGAAACAGTAGAAGTAACAAGATCAAAACACTTTCCAAATCTCAATCAACTTCATTCTATTTATCAACATACCATTGAAAGGTGTTCATAGAATTCGCTTTTACAGATTAAAGGGGAACAGGGTTTGGGATACCTATATTACAGGTATTTTTCATGAAACTAAGATTTGTCAATAGTATTGGTATGGTTAGAATAAGCAGCAATCATGGGTCCATTTTGTGGTGTATGCAACATGATTAGCAATTCGTAACAACCCATGTTGTAAACAAACAACGCCATCTTGATTCAGCATGTCAGAGCTGAAACTGATATCAGCTCCCACTCAAACATGCGTAGGTTACAATGAGTTAGTGTCTTGTAAATTCCTGATTATGTATATAAACTTTGATTGAATGTTCAAGAAAGAAGGTAGAAATACAGTTATGTTAGTCCTCTCTTGTGTCTGGAACTTATGCCACGCGGTTCTCTAGAATAATACATAACACATTTGGTTACAGGGAAGGTTACCCAAGATGGCACTCATCTTCAATACAGTGGTATATAAATATATATTAACGTTTGGTACTTTTTGTACAAAATAATAATAATAATATTTTTATAATAATAATAATAAAAAAAAATAAAAAAAATAATAATAATAAAAATTATAATAATAATAATAATAACAATAATAATAGAGGGGTATCGTTCAGGTTGTTCAAAGCAACCTATAGGGTACGACAGTACTAAACATATAACATAACCCTGCCCTCTTTTACTTTCACTGTTACATTATTCAAAAGGCCCATGGCAAAATCTTTCTGTCCTATAGGATTGTTGGACCAACATTAAGGATGGCACTGCCGAATGCCAATCTTATTTTCAAGGGCCGCATAACCTAGACTGTACGGAGGCACAAATTTGTGCCCACACGAAACTCACGAATATTTGGACATGCGCATTACCATCATAGGCACAAATTTCTCAAGGGCACAAATTTCGCGCGACACCGGGCAGCAAAAGTAGCGAAGGCAAAAATCACTACCAACAGCTTGTTGGTAGTCGGCATTAAAAGATTGTATTGATAAATTTATAGATCGAGTATTTATACGTATGTACAATTAAATGGATGATGTTATGTATTACTAAAAACAGAGAAAGGGAAAACTCCGCTCCTAAGCAAAATACTTGGCCTGGCGCGCCATAACTTTATAGGATCCCCTATATAATTTTTCTACCGAAAATTGTGCCCTCATCTTAAGCACTACTAGAAGGAAGGCCTTGCCCTTGAACGCAAGACACTAACAGTTGGTCTTCATTTTTATGAGCCTCGTGATTCTTATAAAATCAGCGTTTTGAGCCTCTAATAATTCTCAAGTCGATTCTTAAATTTTTATGCTATGAATATATTTAATTTTTTTAGAAACTAAGCTGTTAATTGTTGGTAGAGAAAAAGGTATATTAGACCTAGAGTGTAGAAAACAGGTTGATTTTCAATAAAACGAACTTCTACGACTTCGTCGCTTTATAAATATATATTTATATAGATATATATATGTATATACATATGTACAACTAAAAACAGAGGTAACAAGCCATAAAAGTTAAAAATATATATATAATAAAACACTAAACTCTGGATGATGATGAAGGAAACTAGTTTCCGAAAGCTCGCGAGAGCCAGAGTTTAGTGTTTTATTATATATATATACATATATATATGTATATATATATGTATATATATATGTATATATATATATATATATATATATATAAAATTCTCAAAGAGTGGAGCATTACCACAATAGCTTGCAATTAAATGGGACTGACCGGATTCGAACCCAGGACCTCATGATTTTACTTAACCAACGCCTTAACCATTGAGCCTCGATATATAATTGCAATGTGTCTGCTGAGAAGAAAAAAAAATATATATATGGTATTAACACTTTTGAGTTTAAAGTCTGCATCGCGGTCATGCTAATATTATGTGTGAGTTATTATGTAATGTAAGTTACATTTTAAGTAATGAAAAGAGATATTTTAGTTGAGTTGATATAGAGCTTCTTCCCTTTTGATGTATATATATGATTGACAAATTCATAAATGAACACTCTTTGTTAACTGTATTTTTCCTTTTGCATTAAAATAGCAGATGACCAGTTGTAAGGTCTATATTGCTGCTATAACTTCTATTCCATTTTTAAGAAAAAATGTATGAGTGATAGGGAAGGACATTATGTTTTCAATTTTCTCACTTTAAATAAATTTTTAGGAAGCTTATATCTCAAGCAACAATATACACCTGTTGGTTTTAAATACATTTAACTATACACATGAAAGAAAATAAAATAGCAATTGATATATGAAAAGCAGTTCTTTACATATATTTGCAAGACATGTATATATGTATATGAATTTGAAGAAGTTAGTGTCGAAAGGTCATCAAGAATGTGTATTTTGTGATATACATATTCTCAGCACTGATGAAGGCTCAAAGCCGAAACACAATAAATATTAATTAATCAATTTCCCCGTACCCACTGAATGGAGGAGAATTCGCAAGAGATTGATACTAAAATCTTCACCTTAGCTTTTGAGCCTCGATGGCTCATTGGTTAAGGCGTTGGTTTAGTAATCATGAAACATACAAACATACAAACATACAAACATACAAAGAAACATGATTGGATGGATGGATGGATCTTTTTTAAATCTTTCTACCTTTTCTCCAATACCCATTATCAACTTCAAGAACACAAAAATCATTACCTAATTCAAGGTGATGACTTTTGCTAATCTCTTTAAACTTGAATTAGAACTGGACGCCTCCTACCACTGTTATATAATGGCAAAATTCTTAGTTAGTATCAGTTTTGACAACATCAGTCAATCTAATTTAAAGAAGCTCTTACTTTTCCTATTATATCTTTGCAGGTTGGTCATTACTGTAGGGAACTGAAAATTAATCCATGTCGCCCTTGCCGATGTTTTGATTCTTGTGATGGAAAGTACAGCTGCAAGTGCGATAATTGTAAGTATTGACGTCATACTATTTAATAATAAATGCCAAACACCGAAACAATTATAACTCTATTATATATTCGAAAAGTAACATGAAATTTACGTTACCTGAATAGAGAGATAGCGTGACTAAAATTTTTAAAATGTTGATAAAAGTTTTAATTGTACAATATGAATTTCAGACACACATCTTTATAGAGGTTCCGCTAAAAGATTGAAGCTTTATCTAGTAAGCAATTATGTAGCTTTTTACTTAAGGTTTAAGAATTTGAGGTTCTGCTGGCAAAAGGGAATTTGTTACGTGGCGATAAACTCATGTTTTTCGGGCGATTAGACAGTTGCTAAGAGGATTAAACATAAGGATTTTAACTGTTATATAGGTCTGGTTATTTCAACGATATACAGGAGCTGTCCATGTCCTTAAATGAATATCATTAAATATATGTATGCAAATATGTATACATAATAGATACATAAAATGCTAAAAACTGCGGTTAATAGGCAATAAAAATATATAAAAACTAAAAAATGCCAAGAGGCCAGCTCACAAGCTTTCGGTTTAAAAACCTTTATCAAGTGTTCAGTTGAAGGAACCGTTACCAATATTTATAAAACACTAAACACAATAAAATTCCTAAAATATTCTACCATACTTATTTGTAAAACAAAAGAATACTTTAACAATTATTTGACTGAAAGAGAGAAGCGCATTTGAAAAGATATTTTAGGGATCTGGAGACGAATTACTAGTGATATTACTCGTTAAGGTTTTGAGTAAATAATCTATGGCCTGCCTTTTCCTACCAGCTGTCAACCCTACTCGAAGCCTCATCTGACACCTATCAACCACTGGGATGGTATGAACCCCCAGGACCCTCCATTCCTGTAAAGCTGAAGGACATGGCAAATCGAGGCCCTGGAAGTTCAAACCACACCCATAATTATATATATAGAGAGAGAGACTCGAAAGCCGTCTACCACTTCTGCGTATAAATATTGTATAAAGCTCAAAAATTGCACATTATCTTAACGTTTTGATGTTATCTTCATCCGATTGAAGCAAGTAAGGGTAAGGGGAAATTCATTAATTATTATTATCATTAATTGTGTTTCGGCTTTGAGCCTTCATCAGTGCCAGAGATACCCACTGAGTGGAGGCGAAAACATGGCAAGATTGACTTGAAAATTTCTCACCTTAATTATTGGGCACCGATGGTCCAATGGTTAAGGTGTTGGTTTTCAAACCAATGGGTCGTGGGTTCGAATCCCCTCAGCTCTATTAGTGAAAAAAGAAAGCAAGCTATTGTGGTAATGCTCCACTCCGTGATATATATATATATATATATATATATATAAAATATGACTTATTAGCCTATTTTGAACGCTTTGTGCACCATGGAATGTACGCATCTAGTGTATGCAAACTATCTCAAATATGCCTTATCAGCCTATTTCGAACGCTTTGTGCACCATGGAATGTACGCATCTAGTGTATGCAAACTATGTCTACTTTTCCTTTATAACCTATTTGAACGCTAGGTGCACCAGGGAATGTACGCATCTAGTTTATGCAAACTATGTCAAATATGCATTATAGGCCTATTTTGGACGCTTTGTGCACCATGGAATGTACGCATCTAGTGTATGCAAACTATCTAAAATAGGCCTAAATAACCTATTTTGAACGCTTTGTGTACAATGGAATGTACGCATCTAGTGTATGCAAACTATGTCAAATATGCCTGTTAAGCATATTGTGAACGCTTTGTGCACCATGGTATATACGAATCTCGTGTATGCAAGTTATATCAAATATAACTTAATAACCTATTTTGAACGCTTTGTGCACCATGAAAGTTACGCATCTAGTGTATGCAAACTATGTCAAATATGCCTTTTTAGCCTACTTTGAACGCTTTGTGCACTATGGAATGTACGCAACTCGTGTATGCAAGCTATGTAAAATATGGCTATTAAGCCTATTTTGAAGGCTTTGCTCACCATGGAATGTACGCATCTAGTGTATGCAAACTATGTCAAATACGCCTGTTAAGCCGATTTTGAACGCTTTGTCCTCCATGGACTTTACGAGTCTCGTGCAGGCAAACTATATCTAGTACGCCTTAATAACCTATTTGAACGCTTTCTGCATTATGGAATGTACGCATCTAGTGTATGCAAACTATGTCAAATATACCTTAATAGCCTACTTTGAACGCTTTAAAACACAATGGAATGTACGCATATAGTGTATGCAAACTATGTCAAATATGCCTGATAATCCTATTTTGAACGCTTTGTGCACCATGGAATTTACGAATCTCGTGTATGCAAACTATGTCAAATAGGCCTTAATAACCTATTTTGAACGCTTTGTGTAAAATGGAATGTACGCATCTAGTGTATGCAAATTATGTCAGATAAACCTTATTAGCATAATTTGCACGCTTTGTGCACAAGGGAATGTACGCTTCTAGTTTATGCAAACTACGTCAAATATGGCTTATTAGCCTATTTTGAACGCTTTGTACACCATGGAATGTACGCATCTTGTGTATGCAAACTATGTCAAATATGCCTGTTAAGCTAATTTAGAACGCTTTGTGCACCATGGAATTTATGAATCTCGTGAATGAAAACTATGTCAAATATGCCTTAATAACCTATTGTGAACGCTTTGTGCATCATGGAATGTACGCATCTAGTGTATGAAAACTATGTCAAATACACCTTATTAGCATGATTTGAAAGCTTTGTGCACCATGGAATGTACGCATCTAGTGTATGCAAACTATGTCAAATATGCCTGTTAAGCCGATTTTAAACGCTTTGTCCACCATGGACTTTACGAATCTCGTGCATGTAAACTATATCTAATATGCCTTAATAACCTATTTGAACGCTTTCTGCACCATGGAATGTACGCATCTAGTGTATGCAAATTATGTCAAATATGCCTGATAATGCTATTTTGAACGCTTTGTGCACCATGGAATTTACGAATCTCGTGTATGCAAACTTTGTCAGATAGGCCTTAATAAACTATTTTGAACGCTTTGTGTAAAATGGAATGTACGCATCTAGTTTATGCTGGTTAGGAGTTTGTCGCGTTATGGAGTCCTAGCAGGATTGAGATTCCTTCTTAACCATCACGTTGTATATTTATTAATCGTTCTTTATTTCAGGCTATATACGTTCTTAACACATGGCTACCTAATTTTCTTTGCACAACAGTTCAATCTGTACTTCTCCGACCAACAGCTACTTGAATTTTAGTTGATCTTTGTCAGAATCTTATCTACTAAGCATCTATTGTATTTCAGTAGGGATAATTTCTTATTTGCAAAACAGCTTTCATGCAATCGCTATCGCTACAGGCAATATCCCTAAGCTCAAGGTACTGACAGAGCAAAATCATTATGCAGGTTCATTGGTAATTGAGATAGACTTCTCTCCCAAAATTATTAGCCAAAACCAACATTGTAGCTAGCAATGGGGAACAATCTGCATCCATATTTATTGACAATAATTATTCGATCGGACCTGTCGAACCACAAGTTCTGCTCGTTTTAACTCATAGTAGTTACTCGATAAGTTTCTTATTGTTTAAGAGTAACTTCAACAGCTCTAACCACAAACTACCCTCTCCATTTCTAATAATGTACACTTCAAGATTACTTGTAGATGAGACTATATATCTGTAGTCAGATGATTCATTATAAAAAATCATTGTAGCGTTTATGAGTTCCTTTCGAAGTTTGTTGTACAAAATTTGGCTTTATTTCACACTACAGACAACACATTAAACTACAGAGGAGCAGCCACAAGTCAACCAAAGACTCTGTTTCCGTTTGATAGATAGATATATATACTAAGATGTAATCCACGTTCGACAATGTAAGTGTAGAAATGGACGTGTGGCAATGAGCGTGCGGCAATGAACATGAGGCGAGGAGCATGTGTCGAGGAGCATACGGCAAGGAGCATGTGTCGAGGAGCATGCGGCGAGGAGCGTGCGGCGATTTGCGTGCGGCAGTGTGCGTGCAACAGGGTGCGTGCGGCGGTGTGCCTGCGGCGGTGTGCCTGCGGCGGTGTGCCTGCGGCGATGAGCATGCGGTGAGGAGCATGCGGCGATGAGCATGCGGTGAGGAGCGTGTGGTGATTTGCGTGCAGCAGGGTGCGTTCAGCAGGGTGCCTGCGGCGGTGTGCGTGTGGCGATGAGCATGCGGTGAGGAGCATGCGGCAAGGAGCATGCGGTGAGGAGCATGCGGCGAGGAGCATGCAACGATTTGCGTGCGGCAGTGTGTGTGCGGTCATGAGCATGCGGCGATGTGTGTGCGGCAGTGTGCGTGCGGCAGTGTGCGTGCGGCCGTATACTTTAAAAAAATGAAAGTCAGAAGTATTCACATTTAACAAAACTTCATTTATTAGTCCAAAGCCATTTTCATACAATTGATCAGCAGGATCTCACTCATTGGGCCAATAGACACACATCCCTGACTTTCCTCGTATTAAGATGCAAAACGATATAAAATCTAGTTAATTCTCTTGCAATGCGTTGTAAAAATATCAAAACTATGGTACAACACATCAATTTTCACTTTCACAAAATCTGACAATAAATGTAACATGGACTAAAGATCAACACTCAAATGTTATACATGCTCAGGTTAATTGTACAAAAAGCAGCAAAAGGCTGTTTAACTGCTGTAGACGAATGTTTTGAAAATTGAAGTGCAAATGCCAAAGGAACGTTCCTATTAATTGCGCAGGCGCGTTCTTGTCACCAAAAATTTATGACAATATTTTACTGTCAGGAGAGAAGCTAATAAACGGGGCAGAAAACATGCCGCTCTTATGACCGTTATTTTCTAGGGTCTTCTCGTTTCCTATAAATTCATCGTAATAGCTTTGTCATTTCACTCCATGGTCACTATGATAAGTGTAAACGTTTAGCAAAATGAATCCGTTACTTCACGCAAAAAGATCATTCTTTATATCGTAGAGAGGAGATGAAAAAAACTGCCCATATCCTTAAAAGCGCTAGCCGAGGAAGAAAGGTATTAAAGGCAAAATGGAAGTAGGTAACGGGGAGGGCGGGAGAGAGAAAGAAAGTTTTTGGTAATGTATTGAGAAGGGAAAGGTTAAAGATTTGAAGATGTTAACATTTGACGTGACTGAGAAAGATGAAGATGATAAATTGGTTTATCTGCTTGATAGCAGAGCTGTATATTATAGTAACTGTTAAATTTAGTTAATGTGATGCATACGATGGAATTGTAAGGTCATAGGTTACATGCTCTTGTGCGCAAATATGCTCTTATATTAGGTTTCGACTATTACATCAGTGTCAAATTACAACTTTATATCTTGTGATAGATTTTTTTTGAAAAGTGGCACATGCCCAGTTGAATAAAAGATTCTGTATTATCTAAGATACCGACAGGACCTATTCTCAAATAAATATCAGAAATTTGTACTTTACCTTTCCAAGTTTCTTTGTATGTAGTGTCTTAATATCTCCTTTCAAATATACTATAGTTATTGCGTCTGAACATCATAACAATTTTTAATCAACGCTCCAAATATAAATATCCTCTCGATATTACTTTCCAGGGGAGACAGGATGACATTCTTCCTCTATCTGAGAACAATAACCCTTGTTAACTTGTTTTCGTTATAAAGAATACAAAACAAGATGTCAATGGCTCAATTCAGGATGGAAATTGAACTTGAGGGAATGGCTTCTTGGAAATGGTTTCTCAATCAACAAGCAACAGTTAGGTTATATACAAACTCTTTCAGTATGTAAATCCGTATTGATGACCAAAAGAAAGAATGACTGTGAGATGGCAAAAGTGAGGCGATAACAGCAACTGTTATGTAGATGATGGATCACGTTGTTTTGGTTTTCTCTTATATGGCTCCTAAAAATAAATTTAAACAAATATGGTTTTCATCAGGCATAAGAGCAGAATTTTTTCTAATCTCCAGTCCATTTAAATAGATTATCTTGATTTGTAGACTGCCAAATACTAAACTTGATTTTAATAGGTTCCGGTGTTTGTAAGCGCGACAAAGCGAAAAACTGTGTAATGCTCTAGTAGTCTAGAAACGTAGCTATAACTTTATCAATAACACCTATAAGCGTAGGCTATACGGGAGAATTCTGTCTTCCACAAGCATGGAAGTAAGCCATGGCATAGAAAAAGTGAGGGAATTGTACTTGGGGAGGGGGCATCAAATTATAAGATAGCTTTTCTCCCTTGATCAAAAAGTGAACGAGAGAAGTCTCTTCAATAGCTGCTGACTCACGAAACATTTAAAAGTGGGTAGGACACACGTTTGAGTTCAACTAGAGCGAAATATGTCTTTATACATACCTAGCACGGGCTTTTGATGACTTAAGCCAGCACGGGGGGAGGGGTGGTGATTGTTACAACTTAGGAGTGGAAATATGACGTCATCAAAGCCGATAATTGCCCCCTTATTAGTGCTAATTAGCTCTTAATTAGCATTGACGAGTTTGAAATGTATTAAGAACTTAATTTTAAGTCATTCCATTAATGGACCAATTCCCGTAGGAGTCATATACCGTCAGCGATAAAGGTCTTTGTTCACCCTGTACATTTTAATGTACCATGGCAGTTGTTATTTCATTCCAAACTTGCGGTCCACACTTTTTAATCGTTATTTGTAAAGGAGGAAAGAAATTCGAAGACTGCAAATTGCTAAGAAAATGCGGAGCATCAATGATTTACTTTGTTGTTTAAAATGAATCCATGTAATGATGTTGAGTGATACATAGTCTATAGCAAACTACTCTGAACTCAGACAGCGATTTATTCCCTGGTAGCAAATGGAAGACGTTTGTCAACAGGTTTAGGTGAAGACGTTCGGTTATCTTAACTGTTTTACGCCCAACTTTGAAGTCCGTGCTACAAATGTAAAAAGGGTCTAATTACATTAAAATTTAGTGTCGCGTCTGAGAAAGGATGATTTGTTATTTCACATACAACGCCTTGTAAAGCCTCCTCATTACCTAATCATGTCTAGGAATTTACGTTCAAAGCATTTTGTAGGAATGTTAAGCACCGTACTGTATTTACTCAGAAAATTGAGCCTCAGACCAAAAAGATTTTCGCTGCTGAGACAACCATGTGTAGCATGTACACTGTAACCTCGGAACGTGAAGATCTGCAACAACCATAGACCTCGAACAGGAGCATTCTGACTGTTAACAATGTTTTATTAGTCAAGAAATTCGTCGATAGGATTATGCGTAATGCTGGCTAGAGAAGAAAAATTGCAGACAGTATTTAACCTAGAGCATATTTAGGTAGCATATATAGAGCCTTCCTCCCAAATTGAGCTTTTCACTGTTGCGCTTGCAATATTTCGTGAGCGACTACCACCCGAGAGTCGAGTCACTAGAAGCGAATTTGTTATGTCCATACATACACATACTTGCCTTGATGCCCTAACTTTCTTTTTTCTGCTGGGAAACTTATATGAATATTTCTTTACTAAACTTTCAGTGGGTATTCTGCTAAGAAAGACCTAAATAAACCACCGTTTTCTATTCACGAGTTTTGGCAGTCAAGTTGGCCGATAGCTACTGACAGTTAGTGAAAATTACTAAAGTTCTTTTTAAAATATTGATAGCGTACTGATGTCCACTGAACGTACTTTGATGCGTTGAATTTGTTTGATCAGTGTGGACATCTTTGGTACATACGCGCTGTGTGCAATTCGCTAAGTATGTTTCCTCAGTTGATCTTACTCGAAGAACCTAATGAAAAACGTTTCTAGGATGAATTTTTTAGGTGTGTTCTTCCATGTCATGGTAGGTGTTCTTGATGCAGGTAAACTGCACTGCATAGTTCAATGTAGAATCCAAGGAAATCAAGTTTCTGTTTAACCCACTAAAATTGTATTTAAATAACATGTAAAGTGTTTCTCGACCTTGCCAATTCCAAATTGCGTAACAATAATACACAATAATTTTAGAAATATACTTCATCGCCTGTCTATCCTTGCCCTGTTAAATTTATAACTTTGTTGTCGTTCCCCATGCCCTCGCTGTTTTATTGCTACCAAAGATCATTTTGTTTGTAGGATACTGCATTACTTTATTTTCTTTAGACTACTTTAAAGGAAGAAACTCGCGGGAAGGAACTGTCACGAGGGAAATCTCGCGACTTTCGCGACAGTTTCTTCCGGCGACAGTTTGTTTTTGGCCCGTTCGCGACAGTTAATTCCCGCGACTTTTAAATTTTGTCAGAAAAATTTCAACACAGTCATGGGAGTCATGATAGTCACCCATCAAGTCATGGGAGGCATGCTAATTGCCCATCAAGTCGCGGACGTCATACTGGTCGCAAGTCAAGTCATGGGAGTCGTAATAGTCACCCATCAAGTCATGGGAGTCATAATAGTCACCCGTCAAGTCATGGGAGGCATGCTAAAATTGCCCATTAAGTCATGAGGGTCATACTAGTTGTCCAGAGAGTCATGGGGGTCAAACTAGGCACCCATCAAGTCATGGGAGCCATGCTAGTTGCCCATCAAGTCACGGACGTCATACTGGTCGCAAGTCAAGTCGTGAGAGTCCTGCTAGTCGCCCCTCAAGTCATTGGAGTCATGCTAGTTGCCCATCAAGTCATGGGCGTCATGCTAATCACCTATCAAGTCACGAGAGTCATACTAGTCGCCCATGAAGTCATGGGAATCATACTTCCCACCCATCAAGTCATGAGAGTCATACTAGTCGCCCATCAAGTCGTTGGAG
>JAAAKM020073195.1:30682613-30724945 GCA_010016025.2 Alatinidae sp. Z8VKAUB7J3 | reverse complement strand
GGGTGGGCGGGTGGGCCGCGCCCGCTCGCTCTGGTGGTCGGCCGAGGCTTGGTTGGGGGGGGGGGGGGGGGGGGGGGGGGGGGGGGGGGGGGGGTTATTGATCGATACACGTAGATTGATAGAGCAACTCCAGACTGCAAATTTGGCTGTTTGCACGTGATTTGAAGCTTGAGTGTTACTCCCCAGTTAACAGCTAGTCTTCTTTGTGTTAATAGATTCAATGCATTAAGGTTACTTGTGCTTTTTTGCATTGTTTTGTACATTGAAATGTGTAGTCTAGCCAATTACGCACGAACTCGCCATGGTCCAAAATTTGTAAGATAGCACCTCATTATCTGGGTAGTATTAACCTTTTCCGATTTTCGGACGTCAGCCTGTTTATAAAATGTTCCCATTGGCCCAAGTTATAAATATTACACCTTTTTCGTATCTAATTTGTTCCATTGGTAGAAAATGGAATATGTATACGAAGAAGAAATGGAGTCGGCGTACCGCACCAGTTTACTCAAATCGTTTAACAAAACACTCGATGGTGGTTTGTTTCCTATGGTGATTATTGATGCCATTAATGACAAGGTAAGGAATCACATTCGCCAAAGTATTGAACTACTACTACGCGTTGCTATTGGTTTAGGTGACATGGGTTTCATCTATTTGCTTTTATATATTTCTTTTTTACGTGTAACGTATTTCCTCCAGTAAACGCCACCTTGTGATAAACGCCACCCTCTAATAAACGCCGCCTTCTAATTTCTTTTTCTTTCTTCTTTTCCTCCTTCTCGTTCTGCTTCTCGTTCTGCTTCTCGTTCTGCTTCTCCTTCTCGTTCTGCTTCTCCTTCTGCGTCTCCTTCTCCTTCTCCTTCTCCTTCTCCTTCTCCTTCTCCTTCTCCTTCTCCTTCTCCTTCTCCTTCTCCTTCTTGCTTCAATCATCGCCCACAGACGATCAATAATGTTATTAATTTACACCTTCATCAGTACTACTGTCAAGATTATTGCGCGTCTGTGGGCCGCTTAACATCTGAGGTCACATAGCTCAGTTGATAGAGCGCACGTCGCCATGGTGTGGTCAAGGGAATGAGCCCCGGTGATGTCTTACTGTATATTTCACTTGTACCATTTAAAACTGACATTCCAAGTCTCCAAGAAGATATTTCTTCAATTCTTTATCACCCAAGTAATTCCAGCTCAAGCAAAACGGGACTTTTAAAAAAAACATTAAATTATTTCCAGGTCATAACAGTGAAGATGATGGGTTCAATAATCTTTTTGTTTCTTTATAGCCTCACAGAGCTCAGTCGGACAACAATTTTACGACACGCCCAGATTTTATGACTGATTATTTACGATAAGATCGACACGGTTTGATTTTACTTCCTTTCTATTGATCAACGATCGCTGTGTATGTAGGTACACTACATGTAAGATTCATTTTCTTCTGTAAGTGACCCAATGTTGTAGCAAGTAGCAAACCCACTAAAATTCAATTTCACAAGGATCTGTCGTAGAGGCTTTTGATGTGAACTAGATAAGAGTAGTCTTGTTCTATAAATAACAATTTTTCATTAAGTCATTTGTTGAGAATTGACTGTTTAGTAACTCCATTTTTACTTCACCTCTGAACGCAACTGTCTTTTCTTTGGCAGCTTGCAACTGAAACTCATTAAACTGAATTTAATTATCAGACATTCTAGATTGTGTAATATAGTAAACATTTTTTACGCTCCACCAACTGAGCTAGGTGACCCCCGATGTTAAGGGATGGCAGTCTTTCCTTGGTCCAGTCACATGGCGCAGAGAGGCTGGTCTCCAATTGCTTTGAGCTGGATGTTGGTGTCCACTGGTGGATGATTGAGAGCTAATGTGGCGACTAGAGAAATAGAGTATGTTAATTTCGGAGGTCATCTAGCTCAGTTCGTAGAGCGCACGTCGCGAAAGGATGAGTTACGGGTTCGATCCCCGATGGTGACATATTTTCTATTTCTCTAGTATTCTTTTCAAACCTTTTTATAATAGTACGCAATTCGATACTCACCGTGCGGCTATAGAGCTAATGGGATCTGATAAAACATAAGTTGTTGGCCTTTGTAAATATGATACACAGCCTGTTAACAGCTTTATTCCTTGTTGTTACCAATACGTCAGGGCCCAAGGAAATATTTTGTGCAAGCCCTTAATACATTTAACAGTAATTACGTTTTAAGAAACATAGTTTCTCTTGACTAAATCGTCATTTACCTGGATGTTAAATTTGTTGCCGATAATTGAAGTATTATTGCACAAAAGACCCCTTAGTTCTGCAAATTAAATCTAGCATGAAGCATCTGTTCTCAAACTCTTATTATCTCGACGCAGGGTGGCTGAAAACTGAATACTTCATGGGAGCGCGGAATAGAGCGGTAAAATTTCTTGTGAGGTAGTAAATTTGCATTGCTGCATAATTTATTATATTGTACGTACAATGACATAAAAATTCAGGGAGTCCTTACTGGTTCCGCTCCTTAGTGTTAGTATTTACCTTGAGACGAGGCTTTCGACAAGACTTTCGAGACTTTTACCGACGCTGTGAAACCTCAATTCTTTGATTTATGATTTATACGGCTTGAGGTCGCGCTTTGCTTGACTTGAGCTCGCTTCGAGGGAACGGTGTATCCGTACAGGTACAAGTTAATTGTACTAGCCAATGGACATTCACCAAGAGGTATTTTATTACAACTGCGGCTATCTTAAGACTGTCCTTTCTTTGTTCAGAGGCAGCTCCATAAAAGATTTCTGGTGCATTTCAATTATTAACCATTTGAAGTTATACTAGCACCTGCATAGAATTATCAGAAAAAGATGCATTCAATAATAGAAGCAAAGAACGTCAGACAGACCTTGGTTTCTACTGGTGTTTAGTACATGAACAGGATATTAGTATGCGGTACATACCAAAGGATGAAACGTAATCGGCCTTAGATGTTGACAACTCGGATCAGTGAAGCCGCTTGGGGGATAATTTACTATACGTTGTACTCCTAGGTATTAAGGAAGCGTCCAATATTTGTAAAAATTTTGAACGTTTTGAAACCTCGTGCTGTTTTTTTAGTTCCTCAATGCTCATCAGTTTTTCAGAAATCCTCCGAAGCAAGTTTTAAAATACTAAGATATATTAATCGATGTATAAAATAGCCGGAGACGACATCTTAAAATAATGTTTACTGTTACAATGAACATGTGTTCGAAGTCTTCTTTTCACATTTTGTTAAACAGTACCTAAATTGGATAAGTACTATTCCGTCTGGAACGCCAATCACAGCCCTCCTTCCTTCCTGCGTTTCTAATTTTGCTTCCACCCGACCTCCTACTCATTCCAAATAGCCTCTTATTTGATAATGGAAGACTCAAGACACACTAAGAACCACGAAATCCTTGATCAAACTTAAGGATGAAGGACATCTGAGCTTACCACCCATACGCACCACCGATACGCATCACCAATACGCACCACCTATACGCCACCATCCATACGCACCACTTATATGTACCCACTATGCATGCCATTTATGCGTACCAGCTATGCGCGCCTCCCATGCGCACCAGCTATGCGCACTTCATAGGTGTGCACCTATGTGTGTATATAAAACAACAACCTCAAGAAATACACCTAATCATTAAAGTTTCCCTATGATATGCATCAGAATCAAGTTTGAAATCGAAAACGATTGTTTTATGAGCTCGACATTAATATGAATAAGAAAATACTGTCTTTTGTCTTTCTTTTCTATATCTACAAGTAGAAGGTTGAACATAAACCATTACTAGTTACCAGGCTACATTCTTGAAGATTTCTGTAGTTATCTTTAGTTCACCCTCAACTTTTCGGTATAAATAAAAGTAGAGAAGGTTTTACCATGGCTTTTAATCTAACCTTAAACGATAAAAGCATATTCTTGACAGTTCAACCAGGATTCTATTTACAGTAGTTTTGATTATGTGAGAAACATATCCATGTTTAGAAATATTTTGATGTTGTGAAGTGAAATCCTTTAGCTCCTTCAAATGTATCCATAGAAATGTACCTTGGTGAAGGCATTTTAGGAGATGGAGATCAGGAATGATCATAGAGATTTCGTTCTTAAAAGCCGCTTTTATTTAGGTGATTAGGTCGCTTGAGACTGCATTGTTTAAATATTAATTAAGACTTTGTGAGAAGAACTGCTCGCAGTATTTGTTAGTCAACTTTCATATACTTTGGTGCCGTTTATATAATGTATATATGATTTTATAGCTGAATGATCTAAAAGCTTGCTTTTAAACAACTGTTTGGTCTTCGATGCTGGCACGGGAAAAATAGTTTTGACTTAAGCTGTGTGGCCCTGTTCTGCCTATGCCAGGGGCTTCGGGGGTGGGGGAAAACTGAACTGGCTTTCATAAGAAACTAATAAGTACCCAGGCTCGATTTCAGTTTTATTTTACAAAGTGTTTACCATTGGATAGCAAAATGTGTTCATATTTAAAGACAAACGTTTTTCAAAAGAAACATAAAGATTTCAACAGAACTTTAAGTTATTCTCTCTTTGTTTAAGGTTTTCAGATTATATATTCAAGCCAGAATCGTATGTAGACGCTGTTAAAGCTTGCTTTAAGCCATTACAGGTACATATCTTTTTCGACTCTCTTTAAAATATGCTTTATTATTTATCTATGAAAATCTAAATTGCAGCTTACATTGTTATTTATGCCTGTCAGATTATAATCATGATCTTAATGATTAAGAAGTAAAATCGCTCTTCTTCCTATACCTTCTTTCATCAAAAAAGTGCTACGTTTATATTTTTGAGCTTAGCATTCCTTGGTGCTTAAAGAAAACATAAGCTCAGGCCTTAGCACCAATGTTTCTGAAGAAGTCAATAATTGCAATCTCAAACGCTTTTTACAGTTTCCTATAGGGTAAAAGGTACATAACATGGTCCTAGAGGAAAAGTTTCATGACAGTTATGCCAAGATACCTCAGCAGCCACATTAAGTCTCTTCTCATGGAAACAACATCTACCCCAAAAAAGATTGGGCCGTCTGTCCCATTATCTGACTTTATATGTAAAAGGAACGCTAAGGATGGTGAAAAAGCGATATCATGCTGTGGATCAAGACACAAACTCACTGTTCTTTAGCATTTAATTGGTATTAACCTTATCTTCATCATCTTGCGACTACTGTCGATATGTCTTTTGCAACTCCTCTCCAGTAGTCACGGTCCATCACAGCCTCAAGATCTCCCCTTTCTCAATATCAGACTTATAAGCGAGTATCCTACTTTTAAAAGTATACTTTCGAAAAGCACTTTAGTTTGTAGTACCTTTCGTATTGGATATTTGTACATAGCCGTAATAGCTGAGCAGGCTTTCGAAGCTTTGGGCCATTTTACTTTCCGGACTGTGCGAATGAAATCTTTAAAGATAATAAGTTAAGACAAAGATTTTGCCATAATAATGTGGGTCCCTAATGAGATGGCTTTAGGCAGTGATCTCAATTCCAGCATTATAGTCTTCCATGTACGGCCATCACAAGCACATAGTATACAGAGCAGAATAAAAGTAATGTCAGGCCATTTTACACGAAGCCATTTTATCGTTTAGTATAATATCATTAATGGAATATTAGCCGTCACAAAAGCCACTAATGTTTCTGTACTCTGTTATACGTGCCCATTCATACTTTTTGCACAACTTATTAAACCCTAACCCTCAAAAATATGTTTTTACATACCCAATCCTTTGAAAAAAACTAACAAGGGAATAGAGAACGTACCTTTGATCATCCGATTTCAAAGAAATGGGTTTGTTTTTGGCTGTCTCTGGTCGCCTTTCATAAACCCCACACACGTAGAGACTATTCACTAATCATAAAATTTGGTTTCTTAGTAAATCATTGTATGTAAACATCATTTTGTGAATATGATCACAAGTAAAAACCGGGAACCACAATTCCACCACATAAGCTGCTTTTTGGTAGCTTATTGTTTCTGATCGAAGAATACTGTGACCTCATACTGCGACGTATTTTAAATTTTATTCCGATTTCGTAACAATGCTTTGTCCCACAGAGATCTCTAATTTTCTCATTTCCGAGAATGCCTGTATCTTTCCCTTCGTCAGTTGAGCACATCTTAACGCCATTTTGCTCTATCCGTGGCTAAGTAGCAGGTCTACCCTGACATCAGCATCCCTAGATGGTCTCCCAGAGATTCCTAGATATGCCTGATTAGCTCATTTTCCACCACTTGCATTTTTCCCACCAAGGGGAGGACAGTAGAGAGACGAAATTTAGAACAGTCTTTCGTCAAATGAGGGCTGTCGTCTCAGAACCGTGGCGATAAGTGGCAAATCTATTCTGTACGCTCCTGAGTTGCGTTTTTGTCTATAAAAGAGTTCTTAAGCTCAATAACCTAAATTCCAATTGACCGGAGGTTGTCCACCATGTTTTTCTTTGATGGCCTTTATTCCCTTATTGCACTATATACTGTGTTTTGTTTAATGATTACTTGCTTAATTGTCGTAAAATGACTTTGCTCTGTACCTTAAAAACACGAAAACCTCCAGGATGTGTTATTTGTACTTGAATTATTCAAATATAGATGGTATATCAGACTTAGTAGCTGATGCTCTTTTGTGTGCTTGAATCGTAACTCGTAAACTAAATGGATACCGGATAGTAAAAATGTAACAAAATTTTATATAGTATAAATTGCAAAATACCAAGACGATTCCCACAAAAAGTATCTTGCCTGGCCTTTTATATTTATATGGAGGGTTGTCAACTTCAAATCGTATACATATTAAGATACCAAATACATTGAAGCCTACCATTAACATCTTCTTCTCTCTTCTGTTGTTTATTCCCTGTCCGATATCATTCTTGGCTGGATTAGTGTTCTCTAATAACAGTCTAACATAGATCCTTTGTGGTTGATCTTTATTCTCTCCATTAAGTAAGTTTCAACATTACCTAGATAACTCTGTTTCACCCAACAATACCCAATAAACCTCAGCTCCAGTGTTTTGGTAAATAGCATCAATTTTATTCACGGTTTACCATGCAAGCTGCTGTCTGAAATGTATTGTTTCTTTACCACATCTTTTGCTACTTAACTCTTCTCCTGATAATGTTTTGGTAAAGTTGCAGCTTTTTGCTTGTTCACGAAGAATGATCTCAAGTCAATTGGGACATATTTCCGCTTACTCTATTATTGTTGGTTTCCAGATTCTTGTCACGTTGTCCCTTTCTTCCTAAACTAGCATAACACTACTTGCCATACTTAACTCAGACGATTATTGATTGAAATTAGTTTGCAGTTAGTTGATGGGAAGCAATGTACTTTTTCAAAACTGATTACATATCAGAATAATGATACTAACTAATTGCAGTTGTCTCAATTTCAAACTCCAGGAGACTGCAGAGTGCTGTGGCAGACAACTATTTTTGTAAAAAATCCCCTTTCCTCCTTCCAAAGTGCAACATGATAAGACATAGAATTCAAAATACGCTTACTTTTAGCCTCCAAATTCAGTAAGCACAATGAAAACAACCAGCCTCCACATACTGTAAGCCTATTAGTTTTATACAAGATTATTTGCACGATTGCACACGACGTAAGTAACTTTATGAACCTCAGTAACTTCAGATTTGAATTGTGTTTTGGAGTTGGTGCGCTAGACCGAGTAGCTTCTTGCGCCATGTGACTCCAAAAGAAAGTTTTGCTGGGTTAGTGATATTATGTGCTGTGTAACCTGTACTTACGACTTCACCTCGCACTGACAGCGAGGATGTTAATTCCAAGGAGTAAATCTGGCGTGAACTAAAATCACTACGAACAGCATTAAATGTATATTAACCGCTTCATTGTAAATAAACACTCGTGACGCGGTCTCCGACTCGCCCCAGTGCTGTGTTTGGCCGTAACAATGTATACATTTTTTTCTTTAATATTATCTGCAAAGTAGAAACGTTTGATATTGAATTGCCTCAAATTACACACCTATTGTTATGAACAGGCTAGACCACAGCACCGCATCTATCAAGCTGCTCAGGGTGATACAGTAGCGGGGGTAGACACCTCTGAAAAACCGATTCTATTCCACACCAGTCTCAGAGCCACCATTCCGCAAGATCTTAAACTGAGTTTCCAAGCCTGGTTCTTCGGATCTTTCATTGTTTCCTGAGAAGTAATACGTAATAAGAAAAATCTTTTTTGTATCCTGACTGTCCTTCTGCACGCTTTAGCTGAAAATCGCCACAGCTTACCATTGAACAAGTGATTGTAATTCTGTCTCCTACCATGTACATTACTCCAAGCAGAAATACTTCATTGCATCTCCTTGGTTAGCGAGACATATCATTCGAAATTTATTAACGATAATTTCTGTACCATAAGAGAGCAACGACGATTAGCTATAGAGCCAAGGTCGGCTCAAATATATTTGGAAATTCGCTACATGTCCTTAAATTATGTCCGGTGAGTGCAAATTTATCTTTTTACAATATACGTCGCATTTCGTAGCATTCTCAACAATAAAAACCTTGTTTCAGATTAAAAAATGGTTAAAGATCAGCATAATATCGAGTGTTGTTCATAAATTCTTAGTAATATCGTAATTTCTTTAGGGCTACGAAAGTGAAATAGCGCCGCGATTCTTAACTGGCTGCAGGCAAAAAATGTAGTACAGCTCAGGCATGCAACTCGAACTGGTCTCCAGCTGCATCTTCGCTAGGCCTGTCCATGAGATACCTCTGTTGAATCTTATTATTCAAGCCTTTAAATATCGGGCTCTCGGCTTGAGTCAACGGAACATGATAGGTATGCCTTCCGCTTACTTGTCATTGGCGAATTAATGCTACAAACAAACTACACATACGAAGTAGACCAACCGCATAAAGCCTTCCTTACTGTTCGAAACAAATCACGTTTCAAGTTACGCCAAAACTGATAATGAAATGGACAGAATTCTGCCTTGCGAAACTGACAAACAACGTACTTTGAAACGACGAAATTCGCATCAGCCAACTAGGCCTACAGCTAATTTCCTAATTCAAAACTCTTCACTGTTTCCTTCCAATGTGAGCATGGAAAAGATGTCACCAAGAAAACCTTTAGTATTATTGTCATATACAACTCTTCTTAAGGCGGATTTCTTACGCAAATAAACGTAACCTAAATAAATTTAAAGGCTAAATTATATTCAACTTACAAAGAAAAACGATTATCACTACTTACATTTATGGCCTTAGACCTTTAGATTTCATATAAGAGGTAACTTGATCTGGTAACTCTGCCAATACTTCACGGGCTAATAAATCAGCTGCTGCAGGTCCTTGACTTGCAAACTCTCTAAAGGGTACGAATTGTACAATATCCCTTTCCGCAAAACGCCCTCGTGAAGAAAGACGAACCACGTCACCATCCAACTCCTCCATCGCATCAAATTCAGCTGGGCCAACCCCAACTATAATTAAAGAAAGCGGTAGCGAAGATGCTTGCACAATTGCTTCCTTAGTTTGTTCAAAATCCGTGATAATACCGTCAGTAATAATTAACAGAACATGATAGCTTCGACCAGGTTGTGGGGGTGTACGATTACTTGGCTCTCGAGAGTACATTCGTAAATTTTGAGTTTAAGGTACACTCATGGTTGTCGGTGGTTGTAGTAATGCTATCATTTCTGTACTGTGCTTTAAGCTTTACTCTGAGTATTATCTCATGGGACAGTTCTGTACATTTAAGTTGTGAACAATTATCTGTATAAAGAGTGTGAACATGTATTGGTGTAATAGATTATTACAGTGATGGAGGCTCTTTCGTAAGTTGTAAATATACTCTATTGATAGATTTTTTGTGGTCCAAAACAAAAATATTGCACGAAATACCGAAAACATTGTGTACTTGAAAACTTTTTTCGTCTGACACTCCTCAGAGTACCAACGTCAGAATGACCGTATTATTGAAAGAGCCAATCAGAATTTGGACTGCCTGAATTGCTTGTGTTTTTGGACCAATCATCATCCGCTAAAAACAAGATTAATTAAATAGGCCTAGCGAGAAAACGAATTCTTTCTGTCTGCATTGCAAAGGTTTTCTTGCTTTTATGTGTACTGACTCCAGTACGGCCAAATGAAATGCAGACCTGGCGTTTCCTGTGATACGGAAGCAATCGTCCGTGTACACTTTGGCACAGTCTGGGTTCTTAAGCAAGTGGTGCCCTATGGCAGAGTTGCATTGCTTAGTGGTGTTTTTGTCTTTGAATCAACACAGTTGGTTGTACTCTTTCACACACTTCATTTCGGTCATTCTTACGTTAGTACTCTGAGGATTTTCAGACTAAAAAAGCTTTTAAATACACAATGTTTTCGCTTTGTTGTGCAATACTCTCTTAATACCAACCAATTCTATAGGAACAGCGTCACTACCTAACTGACCGCTTCTCGGCGTATTATCTATTCTCATTGATGATAGATTCTTTCCATCATCCGTGAGAGGCGGTCTTGGGCTGTTGAGCCTGCCTTACAGCTTTCGTGTTTAGCCAATTTTCAGTAGTGACCTGAAGAAGTCTGTTAGACGAAACGTTGTCAATGAAGTTTCCACATTTGGTGTTTTGCGTATCATAACTTGTCGGTGGACTATTCACCCTTCAGTCACAGCTTGCGTCCCTAGCCGTTAGCCTAAATTGAGGGGCGTTGCCCTTGCACGCCCCAGCTGCCCTTTATTTATCAGTTAGCTTTTTTGGTGCTGCTACTGTTAATTTACGCTATTTCAAAATCAGATCTACTACTTATCAGGGATATTAGATTAAGTGATTGCCGCTCCTGGTTTCGTTTCCCTTATTTCAATCGACCCGAAGAGAAGATTTCGTATCTTTCAATAATCAAGATTTGATATTGGACTCTCTTTTCTTTTTTGTTTTATTTTTCAACACTTCCTTACTTTTTATTGCCCAAGGAAAACATTACTTGAAAAGTGGGGGAGCCAAAGTCCCCAACTCTCACCTCCCTTCCATTGGCGCCACCAATGTTATGAGTATCATAGGTAGAGAGTAGCGCATAGCCAATATTACTCTTAGAGTACTCTTAAGTAAACTGTTTTATGAAATAAAATTCGCTCCACTAAATACTTCTAAGGCTGCTTGGTTACAGAAGGCATATTTCACATGTCACTCGTAACATGTCATGCGCCACCTGGCACGTCAAATTCATTCAGAGCATTTTCTAAATCATGACTATGTAGCGTAGTGCCAGAGAGGTAAGGCGTAAAATTCCAAAATCTGCCGCTTTAATCTAGTAGTCGTTTTAAAGATAATTTTAAATGTAACTTTGTACTTACAAAGCAACCAAAAGTCATGATGCGCAGGAAACTCTTCCATCAGAGAGGAAATTGGCTGTGGCTGTGATAATATGTATGCAAGAAATTCATACTTTGTATTGTTGAATCTGATGCAGTATGAGCAATCCCGGTCTGAACAGATGGATCGTGACAGCGTATGAATCAGAAACTCTTTGAGTAAGCATCTGAGTGGTCACCAAGGAAACGCCTGAAGAGCTAACAGAAATTAAACTCATTCATATCAACAGTGGAAATAAGAAAAAAATTTCCTCAGGTTAATTAATACCTCAATTTGTTGTTAGCATGCGCGACATAGCATGAGGTGGCAAGGGTCTTGCGAATGCTTAACCATGACAAAGATCGGGCTTCTCGTTTCTTATATCTTCGAAGAGAGGGACCAGAGCTATAGAGGGGTGGATTAACCATTTTTTTCTGAAAATGTTCAGACCAGAATGAAACTTTCAGAAATCGTAATTCTATTTATTTTAAACTACTTTTTGACCGGAGACAGATTTTTCACCCTCTCTAACGCATACTTTAAGCCACTTGCAAAAATGACATAATTTTCATTACAGTGGGGTGGATTAACCATTTTTTTCTGAAAATGTTCAGACCAGAATGAAACTTTTATGAGTCGTAAATCTATTTATTTTAAACTACTTTTTGACCGGAGACAGATTTTTCACCCTCTCTAACGCATACTTTAAGCCACTTGCAAAAATGACATAATTTTCATTACAGTGGGGTGGATTAACCATTTTTTTCTGAAAATGTTCAGACCAGAATGAAACTTTTATGAGTCGTAAATCTATTTATTTTAAACTACTTTTTGACCGGAGACAGATTTTTCACCCTCTCTAACGCATACTTTAAGCCACTTGCAAAAATGACTTGATTTTCATTAGAATGTACCCTCTTGCCAAATTGTAAGTGAATGATTGGTATATAAAATAGCTCTTTGCTATTTTTCATGGCAAGCAAAGTTTAAATACACAGCTAGAAAGATGTCACCCAAAAAGGGAGTTTTAACGTAGAATTTACATTGGTCGGTTCGTGTTCGAATATAATCACAACATTAAGAAACATTGAGGCTGAACCCTCAAACCGGGATTCTAATAAAAAGAAAATATTGTGTTGCAGAAATGTCCAAAATAAGGTCAAAATGATAAAATTTTGAAGTTCCAAACTTTGCCAAGCGCATAGGGACGTCATAAAAATGATTAATCGAGTACGTTTACCAAATTTCATATCATTCTGGCTGCTAGAAATGTGACGCATATTACCATTTTATAAGAGAACCATGTAATCTGCCAGGTTGTTTGGAACCGTTATCCACCCAATTAAGTTCTTGCAGAAGGATCGAAATGAAAGATCAGTAAATTCAAAAACACCTTGTTTGATAAGAAGTGCCCAAATTCAAATATTTCAAGTACAAAACTTTCAATATTCAGATTGAACTATGTTAACACATTCCATGGCATCCACTGTAGGGAAGACAAGACAATGCAAGCCTAGCACAGTTAAAGATACACATTTTGCTGTTGTGCAAGAACACGTTGAAGTTAATTTTAGAGCATCACTCCATGTATCGCACCAATTGGGAACAAGCTTGTCCATTGGGCAAGCACTTTCTTCCATACATAAGTGGACATGGAAGTTCATCATTTTCATGGCACTGAAATGACAGCCAGCCACCATCATACAGAGCTCGTTTGAAATGGAGGAACAATTCAAATATTGTTAAAGAGAATAATATGCGGGTTCAATGTTATAAGTAATGGAAATGATAGAAGGAGTCGTGCCATTGAAGAAAGCACCTAAGCTATAAAAGAAGTCATGCAAGTTCCTTCTCCAAAAATAAACAGACTTCTTAAGGTCACTACTAAAAATTGGCTAAAATTTAGCCAATTTAGCCAATTTTCAGTAGTGACCTGAAGAAGTCTCTTAAACGAAACGTTGTCAATGAAGTTTCCACATTTGCCGTTTTATAAAACTTATAATAACAACAACTATTGGTGATAATATATTCCGATTGTTGAGTTATTGATGTCCGTGCATTAATGCAAAGAGCAAAAATTACCCAAACTGGTCAATAATTGACAAAATGTACGATAAAAACCAGGGTAAGCTTGCAACATGTTTGGCAGCTTGTGTCAAATGCGGAAGATTATTCTAGAAACCGCCTCAATCTTTACCATTTATTCGTGCCATTTTAGCAAGTTGATAAATTCAAAAGGATTTTTGCCCCTACTTTAACGGTGGATACCTACCTATCTATCTACCACTAACTACCGCTAACTTCCTCTTTCTAACTACCCTACCCCTACACTATTTACCAATAACTACCCTAACTACTCTCTCTAACTACCCTATCCCTATCTATCTACCACTAACTACCCTATTTCTATCTATCTACCACTAACTACCATATCCTTATCTATCTTCCGCTAACTAACCTACCCCTACACTATCCCTAACTATCTACCACTAACTACACTATCCCTAACTATCTACCACTAACTACACTACCCCTAACTATCTACCACTAACTACACTACCCCTACCTAACTATCTACCGCTAACTACCCTTCTTCTATCTATCTATTACTAACTAACCTACCACTAACTACACTACCCCTACACTATCTACCACTAACTACACTTTCTACAGCTAACACATCCACCCTACCGATGTACTAACCATATTTACCTAGCTACCCCTGTTTTTCTCGAACTACTCATCCCCACATCTACCTCAAATTACACAACTACACATCCCTACCAACCTATTTCTACCTTTCTATCAATAAATACCTAAACACCTCTTCCAATGAACCCATACCTGCTAATCTACCAGTAAATACCAGCCTATTCTATCCACTCCTAACTATCAATCTACCACAGCCTATCCACCCCTACACACTATTAGTCCTGAGGTGCTCTTTCGTGTTTAATTGTTATTCAGCACATCCGATAAAACACCTTTGGCGAATCTCACCACAATCAATTTCAAGTCGTCTCATGGTATAAAAGTACAAAGTTCGTACCCTCATAATATATTTTGTTTCCCCTCCATTTTGTTCCAGGCTGCATCCAGTTAAACAAAAAAGATCACCACAGCTAACACTGCTATTATATCAACGCTATGCACTATTTGATAAGACATTTTTTGCTAGCTTGGAAAATAAGATTATGCGCATTTCATCGGATACGTAAAAAATAAAAACGCCTAAATTATTTGCAAACCTTCTACGCCCACTTTGTGTCGTTTTGCTTTTATTTTAAAGGCAGTGAATTTTGAATCTGCATTAAAATATTTCGCTTGAAACAAATCGGATTTTGCAAATTACCATTTCTTCATGAAGAGATATAAATTTCGAAATGGGAAGAACTTTTACACGACATTAACATTTTAAGCACTGGCTGGCAATAAAATAATGAAAGAAAAAGGCGCACATAGAGATTTGAGTCAAAAGAAAGACCAAGATTTTTTAAGCTACTTAAAGTTTCACGCCTACTGCGATCTTCAGGCTTAATAAAATTCGATACAACTATCACCACTTATCTGACGGACCCTACAAAGTAACGACTCCCATGTCGACATTTCGATATCAGCTCAGTTCGTTTATTCAAAAGGGATGATTTGTCGGCTTTCACTATGTAGAGCTTCTCCATTGTACAGAGCTGACAACTCCTCTCACCCCCGCGATACTTAGGCACCTAAAGAAACGGGGTTGTCAAAATTCGTTTGGGACCTTAACTCCAGTGGTAAAGAATACAGAATGGAATGGGCAATGGAGGGGGGAGCTAGAAAGGGGGAGGAAGGCTTAGCTGTCATGTGCAAGATCATCGTAAAAATTGCTGTAAAAGCGAAACATAGTGCAATTGCCTCTAGTTACTTCTAGCTGTCAATAGTTACTTCTAACTGCGTATAATATCACGTTTTTGCCTCTAACTTCACTTTTCTCACCTCTGCTTCTTCTGAATTCGAACTTCTTCTGAAAGAAAGCCATCTTTTGTCTAAACACGCTTATTCACCTCACGTAAACAAAAGTTCAATTCCCCTCTCCCTCTTCTAGTATGTCTCTTGTTAGTTGTTAATGTATTTTATTGTTTATGTTACGTTCTTAACCGAACGTGTTTCGCATCTTGTAATTAATTGATTCGAGGATGGTGGTAGAATACACCGAAAGCTCATCAGATTACGTTTTGTCATTATGTTTCACCTACGCGCCTTGTGCTGGGCGCTTATCTTTATAAAAAGAATTCGATTTCCGCCTGGCTTGTCCATCGCAGACGTTATCACGTTTTTATTTTAGGCGACACTACCATGTCTCCAAACGATTGTCTCCGAGAGCAGAACGTTGCACTTGGCAAACGCACAAGATTGTCTTCTACTTGGAGAGGAGAAAAGGCGATGTTAGCAGTTGATGGGAACACAAATCCATCTGGGAGCCCTGCTAGTTGCATAAGAAGTATTGAGGAATACCTGCCATCATGGAGTGTAGACTTGGAAAACGAGTACAAGATTACATCTGTAAGGATTACTGAAAGCTCAACCGTGCAGGATATCTCTGTGAGAATTTTTGTCAGCAGGAACAATCATCATAATATACTCTTTGATGATGTGTAAGTTGTGGCTTATATATCTGTTACCTCTTGTTTAATTGCTTAGATTTTGTATCCACGAATCATCATAATGATCATGATCATCATCATGATCATCATCATCATGATCATCATGATTATCATCATCATTATCATCATCATCATCATTTTTATTATCATTTGTCATTCTTTTTGTCACTTTTACCTTGATGCCGAAACGTAATATTACTTCTTAATTACGGGTAGACATGAGATTGATGTCACCTTATCATCATCATCATCATCATCATCATCATCATCATCATCGTCATCATCATCATTATCATCATCATCATCACCATCATCATCGTCTTCATAACCATCATCATCATCATCATCATCATGGCATCATCAACATCATCCTTCTTATCATCAAGATCATCCTCCTTATCATCATCATCATCATCATCATCATCATCATCATCATCATCATCATTATCATCATCATCGTCTTCATAACCATCATCATCATCATCATCATCATCATGGCATCATCATCATCATCATCATCATGATCATCATGATCATCATCATCATTATCATCATGGGAGAACGACTCAGAATATTTCGTTTTGACGCTCCTTTACTGTGGTCAACCTCAAGAAGAAATGTGATGAGTCTGCAACTCTGCATTGCTGTGACGACAGTCGCAGATTTTAACTAACTAGTGATCATTATAAATTGGAGAAGAACACTGAAGAAATAGAAAATATGTCGCCACCGGGCATCAAACCCGTGACCCACGCTTTCGTGGAGTGTGCTCTACCAACTGAGGTAGGTGACCTCCTGTTTAAACATATTCTATATCTCTAGTCACCACATTAGCTCAAAATTACCGATCAGTGGACATCGACATCCAGCTCAACGTAACTGGAGACTAGCCTCTCAGCGCCAATTCACTTGACCAAGGTAGGACTGCCATCCGACCCATCATGCTGTCCAAAGTAAATTGGAAGCAGAAAGTATCATTGTGAAGAGAGGATTTGAAATGTGACTTTTGAAAAGCGTAGTAGAGAAATAGAATATATGTCACCGCCGGGGATGAAACCTGTGACCCGCGCTCCCACGGCGTGTGCTCTATCAACTGAGCTAGGCGACCTCTGATGTAAATATGCTCTATTTCCCTGGTCGCCACATTAGCTCTCAATCATCCACCGGTTGACATCAACATCCAGCTCAAAGCAATAGACCATTTCGGAAATTCTATGCAAATAACGGCGCGCGTCGCACTCTGGGATTGTCTGGGGGACAGTCGCCGGCAAAGGCTACCATTCGAAATTTCCTCAATTTAAACAATGAGCATTAGCTTTATAAAGGGAGACAAAGACTTCTATGCAGTTTATGGATGTAGCAATGACAGAAATAAACCTGAACAGTAACAAATTAACACATCAAGGACCACGCACTTCTTTTGAGACTTGCTATAACAGTGTCACTTGATGACAACTCTGTTCTCTATTTTCACAATTCATATCATTGTCTTAAGCAAAGAAGAAGCCGTCCATTGGTTACAAGTAACAGTAGGGTTTCCTCTGGACCTTTGACAAAATTGCACGTGAACTTCTGTGTTGAGGAAAATAGTGACACCATAGCGAATACTTCGATCGATACCTGATTCATTTTGCAGGATTGCTTACTACGAAAAGGATTATAAACCATTAAATCTTTATGATTAGCTTCACAAAAGCTTTACACGGTGATAAAATGCAACATCGATAGAGACTTGTGGAAAGTAGCCGGACGATTTGAGGGTTTTAACGTTTGAGTTATGGCAGAGCTTCGAGTATAGCTTCACCAGGCAACTGTTATTGGGAAGTGAAGATCATCATCATTATCGATTGTTTTAAGCCAGCAAAACAGTTATTACGTTGACAATGCAGAGTAAATGTAGTATCCTAAACTATTTTCGCCTCGGAATACCGGTTCCAATAGCCCAAGATATTGCTGAATTATCTCAGCAAATACAGCGAAGAAATGGATATCAATCGAAAAACATGAGGGACAAAGGGTTTTCACCGGTTTGTGTTAGTGCTTACGATGGAATTTTCTCAGTATTGCCACTTCTTACTTAATGAAAGACCAAGAAAGAGGGTAAGGTACATACCCTTCAATTCGTAATAATACGGGTGGGTGGAATAATAGAACGTGGAGAAAATTTCTTGGCGAGAAAGAATCAGGGTGGATGGAATACATGGGATTGGTGGCTGTTTTCTGCTCCAATACACGGAAATGTTGATTTTTTCCCAAAATTTTTAAAACGTTACCTCCCCGATATATAACATCAGTAATAAGAAATTAGCCGTGCCCTTGGTCAATCCATTTAACTGGATTATCAGTAGCTCAGTCTATTACTTACTAGACTATCAGTCAACCAGGGCTCAAGTTGCTAAAGTTGTAGTAATAAAAAATCAGCGTTGCGCTTGGTAAGTCCATTACATTGCATTACCAGTAGCTGAGTCTATTGCTTACTAGACTATCAGTCAACCATGGCCCAACTTGCTAGAATTATTGTTATAAGAAATTAACGATCCGCTTCGTAAATCCATTTCATTGCATTATTTGTAACTCAGTCCATTACTTACGAGACTTTTAGTCAACCATGGCCCAATTTGCTAATACTGTAGTAATAAGAAATTAGCACTGCGCTTGGCAAATCCATTTCATTGTATTATTTGTAGCTCAGTCCATTACTTACGAGAACATCAGTCCAGTGTGGCCGAAGTTGCTGATATTGTAGTAATAAGAAATTAGTGCTGCGCTTGGTCAATCCATTTCATTGCATTATCAGTAGCTCAGTCCTTTATTTACGAGACCATCAATCAATTATGGCCCATGTTGCTAAAATTGTAGTAATCAGAAATTTGTGCTGCGCTTGGTCAATCCATTTCATTGCATTATTTGTAGCTCATTCCATTACTTCCGAGACCATCAGTCTATTATGGCCCAAGTTGCTAAAATTGTATTGATAACAAGATTTGTAGATAATGTTTAGTAAGGGAATCATTAGTGAAATGCCATTGACCGGTTTCGTTGCAACCTGATCAGAATGGCTCGTACAAAGAACGAGTTGCTCAAACATTCAAGCATCATTTGTGAGATCTCACAAAGAAAAAAAGGAATCGAAGCAAAAATTTGTCAACCGGTGATTGGACCATGGTTCTTTGCACGAGCCATTCTGATGAGGGTGCAAGGAAACCGGTCAATGGCATTTCACTGATGAATCCGTTATCAAATATTATCTACATATTTTGCAGTACCAAGAATCTTTTCTAATAAAAAAATAGCGCTCCGCCTGGTAAATCCGTTTCATTGCATTATTTGTAGCTTAGTCCTTTACTTAAGAGAATATCAGTCAACCAGGGCCCAAGTTGCTAAAGTTGTAGTAATAAGAAATCAGCGTTGCGCTTGGTAAATCCATTACATTGCATTATTTGTAGCTCGGTCCATTACTTACGACACCATGAGTCAACCATGGCCCAAGTTGCTAAATTTGTAGTATTAAGAAACTAGTGCTGCGCTTGGCAAATCCATTTCATTGCATTATTTGTAGCTCAGTCCATTACGTACGAGACCATGAGTCAACCATGGCCCAAGTTGCTAAATTTATAGTAATAAGAACTTAGTGCTGCGCTTCGTAAATCCATTTCATTGCATTATTTGTAGCTCAGTCCATTACTTACGAGACCATCAGTCCAGCATGGCCTAAATTCCTAAATTTGTAGTAATAAGAAATTAGTGCTTGGCTTTGTAAATCCATTCCATAGCATTATTTGTAGCTTAGTTCTTTACTTACGAGACCATGAGTCAACCATGGCCTAAATTCCTAAATTTGTAGTAATAAGAAATTAGTGCTGGGCTTAGTAAATCCATTTCATTGCATTATGTGTAGCTCAGTCAATTACTTACGAGACCATGAGTCAACCATGGCCCAAGTTGCTAAAATTGTAGTAATAAGAAGTTAGTGTTGCGCTTGGTAAATCCATTTCATTGCATTATTTGTAGCTCATTCCATTACTTACTGTTTATTGGATAGTGAGAAGTCGAAAAGTGTGAAAACGACTGTCCATTCTACAGATTTTTTAGTGTTCTTCCTTTTATCACGCTTTCCTCAAATTCATTCAAGTTCAAGTTCCATTTATTTCAATAGAATAGCAATAACAAAAAAATATCCTGAACACAACAATATGTATGTCATTATGTAGTACGTATCCCTGGAGTTTTAAAAGGCTAAAATGGACACGTCTGCTTATTCAAAGTTGAAAAATGTGTCACTCGCAGTTTTATGAACAGACCTGAAACTCCTTCCTAATGAGAAAACCGGTGGCAAGACACGGCGCGCCACCGTTCGCCACACGGCCCGCCACAAATCAGCTATAGCCGCCGTCAAGAAAACCAACGTGGCATTGGGGTGTACATACATGTATACAGAAGTGCAGATTGGAGGAATTTACGTTTCAGAATCTTAAAGAGAAAGTTATCTATGCCTGGGGTATTCTTACAGCTATTGCGTCATTTTTACGTATTCGTTAGGGTATTTGGGCTTGCTTGAATATAGTTTTTGCCAAACAGATGCTCAAGATTCCATAATAAAGAATCAAAAGGGAATTCAAGTGGGATAGCCGGTTTTATATTTATTTTTTCATGACTAGATTGTTAGAAAAACGTTTGAATTAAGCAAATCTAATATTTAAAAGTTCAAAAAGAAGTTATTTATTTAAATAACGTTGGTTTTGGACTTAAATAGTTATTTTAAAATCATTACTTGTTCTACACTCTTACGCTTTGATTGACTTCGCAAAATTGGAAGGCTTGACATTCTTTCATCATAAGTCTTGACACAGAGGAATTCAGAACAGAAATGGGAGCGGTAATGAAACTAAGGAAGCGTAGTAGATGGTGCTATTTACTTAAAATATAAATTTATTCTAAATAAAATAAAGATCCGTTCAAAACTTTTGAGATCGTTCAAAAATAGTCCCTAAACGGAAAAATTATTGGATTGACTACAATCCTTTAGAATGACTTTTGTCGTAAATAAAAAGCGCATTTTTGTCCTGACTCAGGTATTTACTCTGTTTAAAGTGTATTTACCTGTTTTATGGCTCGTTTATTCTAAACATATTAGTTTCTACTTCTTCCAAGACTCTTCCAGACAATGTGAAACTAAAATTATCTTACAAAAAAATTTGAGCTTAATTTTGAATTTAGAGAAGTGAACCTCCTAAGAACCTCCCTTTTGGTAATAGGTCAAAATGACCCCAACAACCGTTTGCCACACGAGCATCAAAAATTAAGTAAAAAACGGTTGAAGGGGGGGGGGGGTTCAGAGACAGAGTATACTCAATGCTGATTAAGGGTTGGATCCAAGACAGATAATAGACACTGTTTTCCAAAAGTAAACGAAGATGAAGTGTTTGTATAGGGATGCAAGACTAAAAAAACTCTAAATAATAATCCACTTGGTGACTAAGGATCTCAGATAAATTCTGAAGAGCATGGCTTTCTAGTTTATGTGTTCTACTCTAGGAATCATGTTAAATAAAATGGGAGCACTCAGGGAACGATATTAAGCGTTCCACTAGGAGGTAAGCTAATGTCCCAGTGGAATTAGCACTTTAATCTTTTTGAAAGTTTTCCCTGTTTCTATTAAAAGCAGAAGCATATACAAAAAATAGATGTGTATTAAACAAGAGGTTTTTATCTGCATATAAAGTTAATTATTTTTTTTAAGCTATTAAGATTTAAAATCTTTATGAACGGCCTTTTTTCGATCAGTATTACGGTGACCCGTTGATGTTTTCAGAACTTCGTGCCTGTACGGTTTCTCGATTGGTTTTCGATATGAAGGCGAATCGCCTGATGGATTGCACTCATTTCCCTCAGGATCACCATTTTGATTTTCCTTCGGTACCCAAAAACGTCGGTGAGGGGAGCTACGATCATTTTTGGGCTTTGGGAATGGCAGCTCAAGATCGGCCCGCACCAAAGTTTTATGATCGCTTACAACGTTTTTCCTGGTCACACCGACGGTTTACGGATCGGTACCAAGCCGAACCGGGAAAGGTGCTCGGCGGTGAACCGATTTTTGTCGGCGATGGCGACTGTAATGATCGAGGCACGGTGATTTGTCAGGAATACGATACCCTGCATGGCACCAGTGCCTACCTGTTTTTCAATGGTTTTGATTTGGACGCCGGTCCACGGGCCCGCGTCGATTTGCCCGGTTATGATCCCTTGGGTTTCCACACCAGTTTTCGAGCCGAAGTTCAATAAATCTTAAGAGAGTTTTTTATGGAATGGTTGCCGCTATTAATTGATGGTCAATTGGTTCCGGCCCGAAGCGGGGAAAGCATCGATGTCGTTAATCCCTTTGATGGCCAGGTCTTCGCCAAAGCGGCCAAGGCAGGCCGCGAAGATGTAGATTTGGCGGTTCGGGCCGCCCATCGTGCTTTTCATCAAGGCCCTTGGTCCGGTTATTCGGCTGAACAGCGTGGTGAAGTTCTGGCGGCAATTGCCAAGGGGATGCGGCGGAGCTTAGCGGCCTTGGTCAAAGCCGAAGTTCGCGATGCCGGTTCCACGATCCGCAAAGCCAGCGATGATGTGTTGACCAGCATTCAGTGCTTGAATTATTACGCGAAAAAGGCGGCTTCTTTTCCAAGGAAACGCGGTCTCGACGAAATGTCGAAAGCCGGGATGCACGAGAACTGGGTAGTTTACGAACCCGTTGGCGTTTGTGCGGCCGTCATTCCCTGGAACTTTCCCCTGAAAATGGCGATCTGGAAAATGATGCAACGGAAAGTACAACAACCAAACCATATTTTTCTGAAAACGTACACACATTAAAACTCTTTTAGATTAGACCCTTAGAACTTCTATATGTTGCTAATGTTTGTTGGGCTACATTTATACTCGGTTCAACCTCGTAATACCATACCTTTCGCCATAACCGGTATAACTAAAGTACAGTAAAGGTATGTTAGGTTACATTCTTGGAACAACTGGTTCCCAAAAATCGTGCTTGCTGACAAAATAGTGGGGCCTAATAAAAATCAGAACGTCTTAAATAGCATAAAAGAGGCCATAAAATAATTCAAAGCAAGTAAAACCTTCATGGGAGGCAGTAGGGGTGAAGCTCTAAAGAGATAGAGTGAAGGAGTAGCATACATAGCTGCTGCCTTCATGCTGAACAGCGCTGCGATGAGTGCTCAGTAGTTGAGGGCTACATCGTAAAAAAAAAAAATGATTTCACAAAAAATATTTTGTTCGATTTCAAATTCGTATCTCGTGTATGCAAAGCATGTTAAATACGCCTTATCAACATATTTTGGACGCTTTGTGCACTATGGAATGTACGCTTCTCGTGCATGCAAACAATGTCAAATATGCCTTATTAGCCTATTTTTAACGCTTTGTGGAATATGGAATGTTCGCATCTCGTGTATGCAAACCATGTCAGATATGCCCTATTAGCCTATTTTGAACGCTTTGTGCAACAGAACGGCTTCCGATTGAGCGTGCGGTGACCGATGCGGCAAACGCGTTCACGTCCCTCAAATTCTCAAAATAAAATCAACGACACTTGGGAGGGTCATGCCATGGGCAAGACAGTTGCAATCCTCGCGACAATGGACACCAAGGGCGAGGAGTGCGCCTATCTGAGGGACGAAATCATCAATCTGGGTGCTACGCCGAAACTGATCGACATCGGCGTTGTTGGTGACGCGGCCTTGCCGGTCGATGTGACGTCGTCAACCGTGGCCGACGCTGGCGGCACCTCGTTGGCGGAGTTGCGAAAGGACCCCACACGCGAAATTGCGTCTGCCGTAATGGTGCGCGGGGCGACGGACCTGCTGCTAAAGGCAATTGCCGCGGGTGAAGTCCACGGTCTCGTCAGCCTTGGTGGGACCCAAGGAACGGGCGCCTGTACGCAAGTCATGCAAGCCCTACCCTACGGTTTTCCAAAGGTCATGCTCTCTACCATGGCCTCCGGCGACACCTCCGGGTATGTCGGCATCAAAGACATCACGATGATGTTTCCCGTCAGCGACATACTGGGCCTCAACCCCCTTTCACGTGCAATTTTATCCAACGCCGCCGGCGCCGTAACGGGGATGGCCAACGCCGCCCGCGCCATCGAATTCACCCCCGGTAAGCCCGTCATCGGCATGACCAACCTCGGCGCGCTCACCCAAGGGGCGATGCGGGCGATGGCAAGACTGGCTGATAACGGCTTTGAAACAATGGTCTTCCACGCGGTCGGTTCTGGCGGCCGGGCCATGGAACAATTGATGCGCGATGGCATCATCAAAGCGGTATTCGATTTTGCACTGGGTGACATTACCGACGCCCTTTTCGGCGGCATACGCGCCGCCGATGAAAGTCGTTTGACAGTTGCTGGCGAGTTGGGCTTGCCGCAGGTCGTTGTGCCGGGTGGTACCGACCATATCGGCGTGTTGCTAGCCGAGCCGAACAAGGTTCCGCCGGAGTACCAAAGCCGGAAATATGCCTTCCACAACCCCGTGATCCTTGTGCCGCGCACGACCGGCGAGGAACTCGAACAGATGGCGGACGTCATCGCAGAACGCCTCAACCCGGCAAAGGGCCCGACTCGACTGATGTTGCCGCTTAAGGGGCTGTCGAGCTATTCGGTTCCCGGCGGTATCCTGGAAGACAGAGACGTCGACGACCGCTTCTTCGCCGCACTTCGCGAAAAGGTGCAGCATCCGGTAATTAACGTTGATGCAAACGCGGAAGATCCCGAATTCACAGACCGGGCAGTTGACGAGCTGATTGCGATGATTGGCTAACGCCTAGATGGTTCGGCGTGGCAATGATAACGCCATTAGGATCGATTGCGACGAACAACTCTTCCAGCGGGTCAACGTGCGATACGTCTATCGAACGCGTGGCATCGCGCCCCTGCCCCTGAGGTAACGGATCGGCGATCGCACTCGACGTGCAGCTTGGCGAGCGTTGCAACGGCAAATGTCCAGCTCGTAACCGCCTTCATCGACTCATCGTTCAGCGCCCACGCGCGCGGGCCTCGCGATGCAATATGTAAGCTTATGGATTTGAATGAAAAGCGGCTACGACAGCTGCATACCTTGATAATATCTCAAGAACCCAGAATCTAGTTTTAAGGCATCTATCGATGCTTAAAAATTGCATTAAACTGAAAAGAAATTTTTTTATTTGGGCCGACAGTTAGCTATATAAACAACAAAGATTGTCGCCAACATGTAGGCCAACCAACGATCGTCGTTGCTTGCAAAGCCGTTTTCCCAATAATCCAGAAAAACATTCATGCCGTTGACCTGCGTTTGCCGCATTCGACCGTCGAACAGCGTCAGTCTTACGGTGTCGTAAAAGAATCTTCTGTTGATTCCAGCCACGGCCGACCTCCATCAGAACGAGTTCGGCGTTGCAAAGCTGATTGTGGTTACAGCCGAACCGTTTCATGCGTTGCTGACGACTGTAGATCGGACTCACGTTTTGTATGTGGCTTTCGCCACAAACCGACAAGTCGACGCAAGGACGCCTGTTCACTGGAAAGAACGTCGAAGCGTCGCGAGAGATCCCGCAACGCTCCTGATGGGACACAAAGACGTAGTTCCTGTCACTCAAAAACAAGGCTCAAGGCAGGCACAAAGGTCAGCAGCAAAGTGACCAGCGTCATCATGACGACAAAGGGGAAAGTGCCGGCGAATATGTCGCCAAGGGTTGTGTTTCTGTCCGCAATGGTTGCCTTCACGACATAGACGGTCAGGCCAAAGGGCGGCGTCAGCAAGCCGATCTCGACAGCAATGACCGTGACGATGCCGAACCAAATCAGATCACCGCCCAGCTCGTTTACGATCGGCAAACAAAGCGGCAACAAAATCAGCATGATGGACGTGCTGTCCAGGATCATGCCCATGACAACCACCAGCACCAGGTAGATCAACATGAACCCGAACAGGCCAAGACCCATTTCGGAGAAGAACTGGGTCGTTTCCTGGGGAATGGTCGACAGTGTCAACATGCGCGAATACATCGAAGCCGCGATGATCAGCATCAGAATCGAAACCGAAACCAGTCCCGTATCAACAAGCACGCGCCAGAATTTGGCCCAGGTCAGGCTGCCCTTTGCGAGTGCGACCAAAATGGCCGCGGCTGCGCCGGCTGCCCCGGCCTCCGTCGGCGTGAAGAAACCCGAATAAATTCCGCCAAGCACGATAACGACCAGCGTCGCGATCGGGAACAGTTTCCGCGCCGCGGACGACCAGTTCTCGCCTTCGATCAACACCGGTCTTTCCGACTGCATCACCAACCGAGGCCGCAACAGGGCCATCAGGTAAATCCCCACGCCAAAGACCAGCGCCAGGATCCCGCCGGGAACGATGGCCGCCAGAAACAAGGCACCAACCGATTGTTCAGCGAGCACGCCATAAATGATCAGAAGCAAGCTTGGAGGGATCAGCATGCCCAACACGGAAGACCCCGCGACGACACCAAGGGCAAATCGGTTGTTGTAGCCGTTTGCAACCATTTGCGGCACGGCAACTCTCGAGAAGACAGCCGCAGAGGCAATTGAGATGCCGGTTATGGATGGTTATACTCTAACAACTGCAATTCGTGAAGATTCGCGTCTAGAAAAATTACATGTTATTTTGCACACATCTTTAAGCGGAATCTTTAACGAAGCCTTGGTCAAAAAAGTTGGGGCTAACAACTTTATACCAAAGTTCCAGCCAGATATTTTAGCAGCTGAAGTAAAAACCGCAATGGAAAATTTTAACGCACGCAACGCGGATAATTAAGCTATTTCACTCCGGCCATACGGCGTAAACTTCTAATACTATGACTACTTTTTCTGCTTCTAGTACTGTAATAACTACGTGAGCTATGGCTAGCAACACTATCAGAGTCGTAACTATGTTCAGTGCTGGCAGTACTTTTAGAGTACATGCTAGAAACCGAATGTGATAACACGAGTGACAGAAAACGTGTCGCTATCGTGACAGAAGTTATACTTTTCGCATTCAGTTTAGCTGCAGCTTTTAACCTGTTAACACTGTTATAGTGCTTAACTTAAGATCTCATTTGTTCAGTGATGCTTATTAAACTTGTTCTACTAGCATCTTATAGAACTTATCCTTTCCGCTTTCAGTTTAGCTACAGGTATTAAACTGTTAACACAGTTATAGTACTCAATTTAAGCTTAATGTATTCAGTAATGCTTATGAAATAAGTTCTACTGGCATCTGATAGAATTTATCCGTTTCATTTTCGATTTAGCTACAAATATTATTTTGTTTACAGTTATAGTGCTCAACTTAAGATTTAAGTTGTTCAGTGATGCCTATCAAATAAGTTTCACTGGCTTCTGAGAGAAGTTCTTTTTTCACTTTCAATTTAGCTACAGCTATTAAAGCGTTAATGTTGTTATAGTATTCAATTGAGGCTTTAATATTTTCAGTGTTTTTACTGGCTTCTGATAGAATTTCTTTTTTCCAGCTTCAAGTTAGTTACAGCTATTTGATTGTTTAACACAGTTATAATACCTAATTTGAGCTTTAATTCCAGATAAATTGGTAAATAATGACCAATATTTATTTGCAGATCAATCCAAAGCGTCAGTGGAAGTTTTTTCAAGTAAAAAAAAGGTCTCAGTTACAGTCAATGGAACTCAGGTAAGTTAAAAGGGAACCAAACTTTTTACCAAAAAATAAATCAAGTTTATAGTTTATCTTCATACAAAAAATTAAAATTTCCAACGATGCTTCTTCTGAGAAAATACGTTTCTGTTTTTAAGCTATTCTCTTAAAGCCATTTTTTACTTGTTTGTTTTCATTTGCTTTTCAGTTTAAGTGATTAAGTTATGATATTCGCAAATTGTAAAAATATATAGGCTATTTTAAATTATGATGGCTTGGTCTAGGCATATTCGTTGTTTCTTTCTAGTAAAGTACAAGGCTATTTCATGTGATTACAATTTTCTCTTTTGCTGCTCTGTATACTGACAGAATGGACTGTTTAAAACTATCTATTGATCAATTAGAAAGTGTTTGAAAACGCAACTTATAAAATAGAATGCGAGAGTAAAACAGTGGTAGTAACTTTCAATTCACAAAAATGAAGTGGAGATGGGGGAATGTAATTTTTAAACTTAGGGAAATTTTTGTATTGTTTTTATTGTACAGTAAAAATAGCGAAAAAAGGTATTTTTCAATGAAAATTTTAAAAAGCATTTTTCAGAGTGCCTCTCCCCCTGCATGTGTGGCATCCATGGAAAGAACTACAGGAGTCCCCACCCTCCGCGAAAAATTTGTACGACACGTAAAAAGTAACAAAAACAAATTTTTGATGGGTTTTGTAAAGTTTTTTGTAACCCCCCTCCGTCCAGAAAAATAATCCCCCAAACACAATTCCTAAATACAGCCTTGCTCTCTGTCTCTTCTAGTAACACCCCTTTACAAGGGTCATTTTGGCTTAGAAACATCTCTACTATTAATATTTTACCAGCTTCTTTAGTATATTAATGTTTTTTTATTGTTTAAATTGACGCATAATATTGATATATCTTGAGTGTCATACTGAAAACTATACTTTGCAATTTTGTTTTGACACATATTAAAATTAACCTTGAACTTTGATCTAAATATCAAATTTAAAACTAATGTTTTGTTAATATTGTCATTCTAAATCATCATACGTGTACTACTAAACAGAAAAAAAAAAAACAAAAAAAAACAATAGGTAAATAAACAAATAATAAATTGTGCCCACATCGCTCTTTACTTAGGCAGCGCTACTACGCTGCCTATGATATGTTTGGATTAAGGTGCAATTTGAGTACTGAAGAGGGACAGCTCCCCTCTTATTACGGATACGGTAGTTTCTAACTCAAAACAGAAATTTTCAAAATTGGAACCAGACAAAAAAAAACCGAACTAATTGTAAAGAGTATAAAAACACAAAACGTTTAAGAAGTTTTTTTTCAAATGAAGGTAAAGCTACGTTACGACTTAAAACAAAGACAAAGTAGAGGATATATAAAGATGATTGCCGATCCCACCAAACCCTCACTATTTACTCTAGAGTAAAGGACAAATAATTTGATGTTCGTAGCTTTTGATAAGTAACATATTTGGAACCAGCATAAAAAGTCAATCCTATTGTATTTCTATCAAAATTCTGTTTTTTAGAGTTTTGATTACAGTTGGGCCGAGTTGCTATTACCAAGAACTATCGATAACTGCTTAAACTGCTTTATTTCTACTCGTCTACTTGTTTTTATACGGCTCTTTACTTTACTTCGGAAAACTGCTTATTTGAACACGCTTTTTTTAATTAATTGTGTTCAGTCTTAACTAACATAATTTTATTGTCGGTTAATATTTGGAATATATCTAAAGTTTTTTTTTTAAGTTTTCCTACTTAAGAAAAAAATTAAATTGATTTAAATTTTGTACGGAATTTGAATATTCAACCAAAGCTTTCGATCAACAGTAGTTTTGTGGAATCTATCTGCAAATAATAGTTTTACTAATAGAATTTTGTGTGGATGGAGAGGGGCACTGTTATTCACTGGAATTAAAAATCTCCACCATTTTACTTAATTGTTGCAATTGTTCACATATTGAAAATATTTATGTTTTCCTGTCTTAAAAAAAGACTTTACGAACCAATACAACTGGATTTGTTTCCTTAATTGTTGTCCTAATGGAGGTCCCCTTGGTCCTGAATTTTAATTAAGATGCCTACATGGTCTGAAACGTAAAAGCAGATCAGCGTAAAAAAAAAAAAAAAAATCGTTCGCACTAAGAATCGACAAGAATTCGCTGTTGTTCCAAAATTTATTGCACTCGTAAAGGCCCCCTTGGTCCACCTTTGGCCTGCTTGCTCTGGAAATTTTACATCAATCGATAAAAAACGATCTTTGGCCCGTTTTATGGTTTCTTGAATCGATACAATCTACTGTTTTCAAAATATTTTCCCCCTTAGGTTTGTATGGGCCCAGTATACATGTCCATTATGTTGTTAGCGGATTGGGTACAAAGCAGATTTGAGCCTATTTTGGGCACCACGAATTGATAGAATAATATTTTTAAGTGACTTTTGGTTTCATTGTCTTATTGCAATGTGTTATTGTCTTTGAAGTTCCCTCATGTTTCTGTTTTCATTCAGGTATGCCTATCCCTGTAAGTTACGAACTCATCAGAGACGGAAAATTAATTCAAATTTATTTTCAACGTAGGGGTCCACTTGCCCAAAAAACTTAAGAGCATCCTTTTAAAGCTGATTGGAGAGAAGAAATATACGACTTTTTTTTGTGTCGTCAGTCTTTTAGTTTTTTGGTCTGGAATGATCATATACATTCAGAGTCAAGTAACTAGGGTGAGCAAAAACATTACGAGTCTTAAGTGAGTGGAAAATAAAGTTGTTGCTGTTGTTGAGTATAGTATGTATGAAATAGTATGTTCATACATACTATATATAAATAGTATGTACATAGTATAGTATGAGATATTCATTTAATTGAATTCAACTGTCTTGGGAAAAAATTTGCCTATTGTTTTCTACTTTGTGTTTGTTTAAATTGAATTTTTATTTATTTATTATGCTTCTTTTCTTAGATTATTACAGTTTTTTGATAAAAAAATTATCAGTTTCGTAAAACGTTTACCCTTTTTCTAGTTTTTGCATAAAAGTTGTGGTTACATGTGTTTTCATCGAATTGCATTTGCTGTTCATAATAGTTTGCTGACACTAGTTGTGACCCTGTGTAAAAAAAAAAGAGCATTCAGGAATATCGTCATTATCTTTAATTCGCGACGCTAAAACAAAAGAAAAATAATGTTTTATAATTACGCAAAATCGTTCGGGCGTGTATTTGTATAGAAAGTGCGCAACTATCTAATTAATTCCGTTTGAAGCAATATTTAGTTAATTATTTTTTTTTATTTGATACAAATATTACCGTCTTTTAGGAGACTACACACGTCGGGTTCGTTTCTCAATATCCCATGATTGTCATCAGCTTTCAGGTACCCTGAGCAATCTTGGAGACATCAGCATGAACAGTCCTCCATCATTTTCGGTTAGTGGGCCGCCACAACCACCTGCATTAACTCCTGGATTGATGAGAAGTAAAAGTGATCATAGAGTCGCAGCTCAGTTTAGACAGGCAGAAGAGAAATACAATATGGCTTACGGTGAAGATCGAGCTTTGTCACCAAGACGTCAGTTTGGGGATAGGTTAATCTTGTCTATTATTCGATGTTAATTTGGTATGAGGCAAACATTCGTTTTTATTTCGACAACAATCCAGTCAATTGGACTTAGCAGATACATAGTTTTATTAGTGAACATAATGGATCCAATGTGGAAATAGTAAAACTAAAATATGCTTATGGTTTTAAAAGCGATAATAAAAGAAGTCCTTTGAGGATTCTGAATAAAAACATTTAAACATGGTGGGATAGAGAATGTATGATTGCCATTTCATTTTATTGAAAAATGTGTTTTTTCTAAACTTTATTACCTTGGAACAAAACTGCTATATCGATTGTTGCATTGCGGTAATATAGGAGTAGATAAGGGTCACGGTCAGCTGTGGCAGTTTATAATCGATTTCCAAAATTTCATTATTGAATGAAGTAATAATGTAGATGCAGTAAAGCACGATATTTTTCTCTTTTACAATTTTATTTGTTGACTATTATTTTTCCCAGGAGTCATCGAAAGGAACTGCTGGTAGTAAAAAATTGGGAAAGGACTCATTTCATCCCAAATTGCGAGTTACAGTGGACCTTTTAAAGGCCAAAATTGATCAATAGTTAACCCATCGTCCTTTCCACGCCATTGTACCCCTGGTCACCACCACCGTCGGGGCACTTGGACTGGTGCTTCCTCCAACTCCATGACCCATAAATTTGCAAATATATGGACCGGGTACCTTTTTTAAAATCACGATCACCCGGAAATATTTTAGCCAATGGTGCATGCACTCTGCCTTTGGTTGATTGTACGTAGGCTCCATATCCGGCATCCTTCGGTTAACAGTAAGTACGGTCCGTTCTTAAAACCTTTGATAGCTGTGTACGGAATCCGGCTCCGGCACCCTTTGATCACCCATGATTACTCTCTGTCCTGGATCACCTTTGGTACACTTAAGGTTAGAGAATATACGTATTGACATCGTCAAAATCGGGATCATCGAACAACCCACTGAAAAATGGAACCGGATCATGGCAACCGGCGCAGAATCGTGAGGCCGTTAAATTTCCGTCCCGCTCCATAAGCACCCGGCGGGTTTCCCGCACGCTGAACAAATAAGTCGGATTATTGAACGAACTGAAGCGATGCACACTGTTCGACCAGGATGCGTGAATATCAGCATGACAATCGAGACAATACTGGTCGTTCATCAAATTTTCTGCAGGAATGAAATTGCCTGTTGCCGTGCGCGCCAAAGAAGGGAAAAAGTATTTCTCACCGGATTCCGGACCTTCCACATTCCAGTTTCTAGGATCCTGGGCCTGAATAATCAACATCAAACCGGCAAAGCCGACCGCAACCCAAGCCCAACGCCTGCCAACCTTCCACTTAATGCGCTTACCAGCAAGACGATGAAGTACAAACAGCCAAGCCACCACAACCGGCAGGCCCACATGGGCCCAATAAGCAATGCCCCGAACATTCGGATCCCGTATTTCGAAAAAATCAAGACGCGTCAGCACAACTCCGCTGAACAACAATAAAATCGCGGCAACAAAGAGCCCATAGCCAACCTTAACCGCCCGGCGGTTGCGGTGGCCCTGTCCTTTTTTCATATGCCGAATTCCGAAAACAATCACCGGTACAATGATTAATAGTCCCATCACCAAATGGGAAAGAAAAACCAATTGGTAGAAGTAGCCCTGATAGGTTTGCCCGGTGTACCACTCCATGAAGGTCGTACTGAGTAGGAATACCGAATTAACGGCCAATAATGCGAACAATCCGAATACCACAAAGAGCCATCGTCTCAGCTTGGGACCGACAACCGGTCCCATCCCTCTGCGAGGCTTTTTCGGAACTTGTTTTTTTTCAAAATTGGGTTCTGGCAACCTGGCACTCCCCTATCGGAACATTCTTTATTAAATGTTAAAACTCACAGCCGATCATTGTTACAAATCTTGGCAAATTCCTCAATGGAATGAAGGGCTGAGTAGGACACTAGGCGGTTTAAAAAATTTTCATTAGAATAGTGGATGAAGTTGAACAGGCATCACTGAGGTCATGATTTGTACCTAGGTCTTTTCCTCCTCTTTGTGCCCTTAATCTCCCTTGGACAATCCCAGAATCCCAGATCTGCAACCGAAACCGAGAACATGGTCAAGATCCTGGCCCAACTGCCCGGCCGGATCAACCCCTTGGAAGTCAGCTTTCTCAATCGTGAACGGAGCCGAATGCTGACGCAAGAATTGGTGGGCAACACCGATCTCAACCGCTTTCTCAGCCTTGGGCCTCAACTTGCCAAGGAAATGCTGAGGGCTGGCGAAAGTGACCGGGCAATCGCCGCATTCGAACAATTGAGAAAAGTCATCCTCGAACGGGGTGTACCCTTTGAAGGAGAACAAAAATATTGGTTGCTCCACCGCCTGGGGCTCGCCTATTTGAGACTGGGTGAACAGCAGAACTGTCTATTAAACCACTCTTCTGCTTCATGTATTTTTCCCATCCAAGGTGAAGGCATTCACAAGCTGACGCGAGGCAGTGAAGGTGCCATAAAGGTTTTTTCAGAAATTCTCAAGGAACAACCCCATGATCTAAAAGCCAAATGGTTGTTGAACATTGCTTACATGACCCTTGACCGTTACCCACAAAATGTCCCTGCGCCCTGGCGAATCGAACCGAGCCAATTTAAAGCACCGACTGATTCATCCCTTTTTTTTTTCAGAATGTAATGTTGAATAAACTAACCCCTTATATCAGCAAAATTTTCACCTCTCGGAGACCTAAAACTTATATAGCATTGTTTTGGAGGTAGTGGTTACACCAGGAGACATTTTTTTTCATTTTTTTCTTTTTTTTCAGAATGTAATGCTGGAGCAGTTATACACACTCATTCCCAGGCAGCTGTAATGGTTACGCTCCTCTATCCTGGCAATGAGTTCAGGATAACGCACATGGAAATGATAAAAGTAAGGGCCTACTAACATATAAGCTTTGTAAATCTGGCTAAATATATTGAAGGGCTGCAATTATTGAACAATATTGCAGCTCAATAGTTCAATAGTCTTTTACTCAATAATTAAGAAATTATTGACCTGTTCTTCAGTAAATATTAGAGATGTTTTATTAACAGTTTCACTAACACAAGATACGATTCAGACTTTTCTAGAACATTAGAGCGTACGTGCCTAAGTAAAACTTCCGTCAAATCGAAATTCAACCAACCGAAACTAATTAAAATCCTATCCCCTCCTCTTTTCTACAAATCAAACATGAAAACTTTTTTTTACAGTGTGTCATACAAATGAAACAACAAAACATTAATTTAAAAAAATCCGAATATTTCGGCTCCATGTCCGGAAGCGTTTCTGCTTTTTCAATGAAAAAACAGTAACTTGAAAGAAGAAAAAATAGTTTTTAAAAATAAAATCATCTTAAAAATCACGGGAGAGAGTCAGAAAAAAAAAACTAAAAAACATTCTAAACACTTCCAAAACTCCTATTACTCACTGAACAACGAATGACTAAATGTCTAAATATATTGAAGGGCTGCAATTATTAAACAAAATTCCAGCTGAATAGTTCAATAGTCTCTTGTTCAATATTTAAGAAATTATTGAACAAAAACTTCGAGTATATGTCAGAGAAAAGCTTTCCCTACTTTATAAAGTCCTAATTTGCCTCAATTGAGCCTGCCTTTGACGTGCCCCTGTTTTTTGGGCAAATCTATTCATCATTAAACATTCAGAGCATATCCAATGAGCCTGGGATCACTAGCGATCTGACAAAGTAGGCCTATGATATTGGAGAGATAGATAAGAATCTAAGATTAACTTCCCCCAAAGCACGTACCTGAGAGTAGATATTTATTTTCTCCCTTTCAAAATAGTCCTTAAGACGGGCCCCTCCTTTCTCAGTCATGATTGACAGCCTGGCAAAGGAATTTCATGACAGATGGATATTTGTTGATAACTTTATGGTCGTTGAAATTTGCTAAAGAAATTTAATAAACGATCTTATTAGCATCCTCAACGACATTTCACAAGAAGTCTCCAAAACCCACGATAATTCTAGCTTGTTTCTTTTGGTCCCCGCCCCTCATTTTTAGTCCTATCCATTCTGACATTTCCCTGCCCTAGTTGAAATAATTAACTAGTGCATCTATCTTCCTACTTAAGCTTCTCAATAAATTTGGCCTCTTCCCTTCCCCTTCTTTATGGATTTATGCTTAACCACGACTCGCTATAGCTAAATACTCCTGGCTTTGTATAGCATATCCCATCAATATATGAAAGTTTTTTTCAGCCTTTTAATGCGTATTTCCTCTCGCGTGCTGTGATACCAGAGACACTGAGCTAGTTCCTGCTTTTTTGTTATTATTATACAGTGCTTTTGAGGTTGAAAATGCTTAACCGTAGCTAAGCTGAAGAAACCCATAGCGAAAAAACTTATTAAATTTATATTATTTACTGTTGAATTTAGTTTAAGTATATCTTTTTCTTTTTGTTTGTATTCTATATTTAATCGATTTAATGCTTTTTCTAAATAGGATAGATTTTGAAAGCGGGTTTTCATATGTGTAAAATGTGACATAAATTCTAATAATATTATTTACTAAGTTTATACGTTCAACTATCATTATAATGGATTTTTATTTATTATATTCGTCTATATATAATTATATATTCTTCCAAGTTTTAGTAACAAGTTCCCTAACTAAATTAAATCAAAGCTTAAAAGGTTAACTAATTCTAAAAAGATTTTTAGAATTAACCACCTCCAACAATTGTTACAATTTCAATTATATCATTATTTTGAATAAAAATTTTGTTCCAATTTTTTTTATTGCAAATTAAATTATTGTATTCTAAGACAAGAAGCGAATTATTATAATTAAAATATTTTAGTAACTCTATTATTGTTAAATTACTGCTTGTAAAATATTTTTGACCATTTAAAACAAAAAATTTAAAATTAGACATAGATTTTTTAATTATCTTTAATAAACTAGACGTCTGATAAGACTAACTGATAAAATATATGGTAAAACAGTTTGGCGGGTGTAGCCAAGTGGTTAAGGCAGTGGGTTGTGGTTCCACCATTCGCCGGTTCAAGTCCGGTCATTCGCCCTTGTTAAAATTTTGACTTATCAGTATTTTAAAAAAGAATTAGTTGTAAATAAAATTACTTTTTATGTCACGTTATAGAGGACCTAAATTAAGAATTAGTCGACGATTAGGACTATTACCCGGGTTAACAACAAAAAAATCTAATAAAATTAATCAGCCTGGAAAAGATGGAAATGCTAATGCAGATACAAATAAAAAGTTAACGGAATACGGTGTACGATTAGAAGAAAAACAAAAAGTAAAATTTAATTATGGTTTAACTGAAAATCAATTATATCGATATGTGAAAGAAGCCCGTCGTCGTCAGGGAGTAACTGGTTTAATTTTACTTCAGTTATTAGAAATGCGATTAGATAGCCTTTGTTTTAGCTTAGGTTTTGGAAGAAGTCTTACACAGGCTCGACAGCTTGTCAATCATGGTCATATCACAGTAAATAAAAAAGTTGTAAGTATTCCAAGTTTTCAATGCCGATTAAATGATATTATTGGTGTAAGAGAAAAAAATAATTCAAAAACATTAATTGAAAATAATATTAAAAATAATCAAGTGAGGAATATTGCAACTCATTTAAATTTTGATAGTTCTAAATTAGAAGCAATTGTTTTAGACTATTGTTCTAGAGACGATGTATCGCTAAATTTGGACGAATTACTTGTGATTGAATATTATTCACGTAGATAAGTTACGTTATAAATTTCATCTAATATTATTTTTAATGAATAATAATAATATAGATTAAAAAAAAATTAATTCATAGATTAAGAGTAGCTATATGTTAAAGTTGAGATTAAAAAGAATCGGTAGAAAACGTTCTCCATCATATAGATTAGTTATTATGGAAAATAGTTTTCGGCGTAATGGACGATCGATCGAAGAAGTTGGTTATTATAATCCCATTACTAAAAAATATAAATTTAATGCTTTAAAAATTAAAAAATGGTTAAATTATGGTGTTCAACCAACTGAAGTCGTTTCAAGTTTATTAAAACGAGCTGAAATCATTAGATAGCGGTGAATCACTTTTTAAGTATTGTTGATACGTATTATAAGTTTTAATTGGGTTATGTGAAAGAATATGCCCCAAGAGGGACTGCCAATGGTTATCCTTCTTATACGTTTGCATATGAATTAACGGCGTCTGTGCCTAATCCCAATATAGAGGCAAGTTCGACGACCGTGTTTTATCAAGGAGAATCTCATCTGAGTTTTAATGCTTTTGGGCATCTTTTGTCTGAAGAGATTGTCGGACAAGAGATGGCGACACTGTCTCGCTCTTTTTCATACGTTAATGATGGAAGTCTAGATATTGAGACAAATTTTCTTGGGGCGATTGTCAAAAAAGAATATTCAAATAGTGTGCCCTACCCCAGAAATTCACATGGCAATGAAATTGAACAAACTTTAACTCCAGATGCCATCAGAGGGGGGGCTCAAGATTCTATTCGTCATATGATTGTTTATGAACCAGTGTACAATCGACCCTTCAAAGTCGTCGATCCTCGAGGTTTTGAACCGGGCAACTTTCCCAATGATTTCATCACCACTTACTATTATGACTACATGGAAAATTTAACGACGGCCACTTCTGTGTTTGCTCCTCAACTGGGTTTGACCGAGCAGGAGCTCAGCGATCTTTTTGTCGATGCCGGTATCACCAACCAAGGGGATCTCAATGGAGATCTTGATGTCACCCAGACCTTTGGTAACTTAGTCAAAATTGTTTATCCCACAGTTCAATTGCCTGAGCAGGCGTCTCACCTGGGTCTTGCGTGTGCCCAACAAGCTCAAGAAATCTTTCGTTATAACGACTTTGGATTACTCACTTATCATCAAGACAGTGAAGAAAATGTCAGCACTTATGAATATTATCCCGCCAATGACCCCGACGGCGATGGGATTTTGGTGCCAGATAATGAGGACACGCGAGAGGGAGGGTATCTCAAAAAAGTGATTCGAGATGCCCAGGGGGGGGCAACGCGCAACAGTGGTTTTAATCCAACCCTCGAGCCGGTGGCCCAGACAACTCTTTATGAATACACGTCTCAAACTCATGTGACAGAAACTTTCCCCGCCAATGAAAGAGGTCAACCAACCGCCATTGTCGATGCACGCGGTATTAAAAACCTTCATTTAGTCAACGAAATCGATCAAATTATCAAAGAAGTCAAGGCAGTCGATGTCAGTCAATCGTCTGAACCGGGGTTATCACCATTTTCTTACGAAACGATTAAAATTTATGATGAGGCTGATTATCTTAGTGAGATTCGCCTACAGAGAAAAGACACTCTGGACTCGGATAATGAATTCATTATTCATCAATTTCAATACGACTACGCTGCTCGCGCTTTAAATAAACAAACACTTGCTTTAGGGACAAGTCGTGAGGTTTATCAGCAATTCATTTTTGATTCTCTGAATGCCCCTGGTTCAGTTGCTGAGGTTGACCAAGGGCCAGAGCTAACCAACCCAGCTCGCATTGGCGAAATTAGTGTTAATTATTTTGACATCGAGGGGCTTGTTGACAAATATACCTTTGAGGGAGGTATCGTTAGAAATTTTGAATATGACCTCAATAAAAATATCATTATCGAAAAAAACAGTTCCAATATTCCTATTACCTTTGTTTATGACGGTTATGATCGGCTTATTGAAAAGATTGATCGCACGGGCGCGCGTGAGCTTTACACTTATGACAGCGCTTCTAATCGGCTTTCTGTTGAAAAACGGGGCCCGGCTGTGGTTGATGGGCTCGAAGAGAGACTGAGTTTCACCACCTTTGAATACGACAATCGCATCGCAACGGCTGGGCGCGCAAGGTACATGTTGTGACGGGACCAATCTGACAAAATTGGGGCCCGATCCTCGGTCACTACTCACACCCATTCGCGTGTGTTGGCCCATTGTTCTGGGCCCATTATTCCTACCTAGGCCTAAACCCCAACGGACTATCGGATCGATACGGGAACTACTGGGATCTAAATCGCAACCACGCCCTGATCCACTATCGCCATTGCGTCGCCAACCCGAATGACTACCCGGGCTACGGTTCCAATTGCTGGGGGCTTACCTCCAGCTACTCAATGAAAGGCTACGCCGGTCATCGCCCGGATCGCGATCTGGGCGTCATCTCTCCCACCGCTGCGCTCTCCTCCTATCCCTACACCCCGAAAGAGAGTCACGCCATGCTGCAACACCTCTATCAAGATCGCCCGGAATTCATCGGCAAGTACGGCCCCTACGATGCCTTCAGTCTCGAACATGATTGGCACTTACGACGTTACCTCGCCATCGACCAAGGACCGATCCCGGTCATGATCGAAAACCATCGAACCGGCCTCCTCTGGAACCTCTTCATGTCCGCCCCCGAAATCAAAGCAGGCCTAAAGCGCCTCAACTTCCGAATCCAAGACCGGTAAGCCCCCAAATTCCGGGTGGTAGGGCGAGCTTACCCGCGAGCTGCTGGGCAAGCGCAGGGAACCTAGACGCAAACGCCACCTAAAACCAACACCGCCCCCCCAATCTGCGCATATCTGCGAAATCTGCGGTCACCACTCCGTATCAAGCTTGCGAGCCTCACCCGCTTTGACTACGTTGCTGGCATGGGCACGACTCTGACCATCCGAAACCTCGACGAAGGTGTGAAGCAAAAGCTGCGTCTCCGCGCCGCCAGCCACCAACGCTCGATGGAGGCCGAAGCCCGTGAAATCTTGGCCATCAGCCTAGCGGACGAGCCCCAGAAACCGGTCGACAAAGAAGCCGAAATCGCTGACCGACGGAGAAGAATCGAAGCGGTCATGGGAATCTGGAAAGACCGCTACGAAGGCAAGTCCACCGACGAGATCATGAAGGAACTTCGGGGAGATGACTGACTCGGCATCGGCATTGGTCGACAGCAACGTGATCATCGACATCGTCCAACAGGATCCCCATTGGGGTAGCTGGTCTTCCGAAACGCTCGCTCATCAGGATAGTCCTATCGTCAATCCGATCATTTACGCCGAGATCTGTTACCAGAAAACGTCGTCCGCCGAAACCGATCAATTGCTCGACTCCCTATCCATCGGTTACGCAGAGCTTCCAAGAGAAGCCCTCTACCGGGCCTCGCAAGCCTTTCGCCAGTATCGTCAGCATGGAGGGTCCCGAAGCACGCCATTGCCCGATTTCTTTATTGGAGCGCATGCCGCCTCGATCGGCCTCCCAGTCCTCACCAGAGACATCAAACGCTACCAAACTTACTTCCCCGAAGTTCGTCTCATCTCCCCCCAACCGTGACGAACAAGGAACTCCCCCAACGTCTTATCGCACTCAGGCGGAACCATGCCGCCTGGCTACTCCTTGCTTCCCGTAACGCACCCCTCACCCTCGCGTGCCTCCAGTCCCTAATCGAGAACTACCCCGCCGGCATTCCCTTTGACGATGCCGTCGAGCAGCTCGACCCCGGGGATGGTGCCGGCCACCCCGCGGCGGTAGGAATCGATCAGCAGCACGCCACCCGACCCTTCAAAGATGGCGGCGCGCCCCCCGGTGGCCGTCTAAAAATTTCAATCAGATGCGTTAGGTGAAAGAGAGGTAGCCTAGTCAGAAAGGAGGGGGGGCTAGTTGCTCTCCATGACTTTTGACTCTTAAAAGGGAACTATAACTTCCAATTTTCAACCAAATGAGACTCCTTTAAACGTTATATAGCTATCTCTTCTTCAAAAACCTTAAGTGCTCCTGGGGTATAGCTTACAACCCCAAAAACATTGTTCAACCCGCAAAGCCTTGCAATACATTTCAAAATTTCAATTGAATGCATTTCGGGAAATTATGAGGTGTGTTTGTGTGGAGGGGGGTGCTCTATGGGGTAATCTTCAATGGGATAAATACCTCTAGGGCATAGCTTACAACCCCACAAACCTTGTTTTAACCCCCAAGGCCTTGCAAAATGATCTTTGGACTATTTTGAATAAAAATACTATCTCAAAATTTCACTTGAATGCGTTTTGGGAAATTGTGACGTGTGTGTGTTGGGTGCGGGTTGCTGCCCTCCGATCACTGATACTCCTAAAAAGGGCATTAGAACATCTGATTGCCAATCCAATGAGCCACCTCCAAAGTTTATACGCCCAATCTTTCTATAAGAACCTTATATGGCCCCACGGTCCTGGGCCTTACAACCGATATCCTGAGGGTTGTGGGGTAGGAGGTTGGTTATCCTCAAAAACATAATTTCCAGAGCTTTCAACTACGCTGAACCAAATGGCTATCTACAAATTTCAATTGAATGAGTTAGGAGAAATCTTGGGTGTGACAGGAGGGGGTGTGGGGGGCTAGCAATTTTTTGGTAGAAAAATTTATTCGTGAGATATATCGGTTTGAAATTTTAAAGGGGTTGACAACTTTAGTGGTATTTTTTAGGAGTATCAGTGGTCGGAGGGCAGCAACATGCACCCAGCACACACACTTGTTACAATTTCCCAAAAAGCATTCAATTGAAATTTTGAGATAGTATTTTTATTCAAAATAGTCCAAAGATCATTTTACAAGGCTTTAAGGGTTGAAACTAGGTTTCTGGGACTTTAAGCTATACCCAGGGGCATTTACCCCATAGAGGATTACCCCACAAAAGACCCCCCTCCCACGCACACACACACCTCATAATTTCCCGAAACACATTCAATTGAAATTTTGAAATAGCCATTTTATTCAAAATAGTGCAAAGATCATATTGCGAGACTTTGGGGGTTGAAAAAAGATTTGTGGGGCTGTAAGCTATGCCCCAAGGGCATTTAAGGTTTTTGCGAAAGGGAGAGCTATATAACCTTTAAAGGAGTCTCATTTGGTTGAAAATTGGAAGTTATGGTTTCCTTTTACGAGTCAAAAGTCATGGAGAGCAACTAGCCCCCCCCCTCCTTTCCGACTAGGCTACCTCTCTTTCACCAAAAGCATCTGATTGAAATTTTGAGACAGCTATTTTGTTCAAAATATTCCGACGAACATATAACAAGGCTTAAAAGGTTGGCAC
>JAAAKM020073195.1:30622989-30679623 GCA_010016025.2 Alatinidae sp. Z8VKAUB7J3 | reverse complement strand
CGCCGCGCCACACGGTGCCCGCCGACCTTTCCGTGCTGGAGGATATGCCGCCGATCACGGTGCCGGCGCTGCTCGCCATGGCACGTTCGCGCAATTCGATCAGCAACGAAGCGCGGCGCATCGAGGCGGTGCGCATCTCCTGCCAGATGAAGGCCGATATCGTGGTGCGCGACGAGACCGAGCGCGGCGAGCGCGCGTTGCTCAATCTCGGCCACACATTCTGCCACGCGCTGGAGGCCGCAACGGGCTATTCGGACCGTTTGTTGCACGGGGAGGGGGTGGCGATCGGCTGCGCTCTGGCCTTTGAGACCTCTGCGCGGCTAGGGCTCTGCGCGCAGGAGGAGCCAAGCCGCGTGCGCGCGCATCTCAAGGCGATGGGCATGAAGGTCGATCTCGCCGATATTCCCGGCGATTTGCCCGCCGCGTCCGAGCTTGTCGGCCTGATGTATCAGGACAAAAAGGTGGTCGAAGGTCAGCTACGCTTCATCATGGCCCGCGGCATTGGCGAGGCCTTCGTCACCGACGATATCCAGCCAGAGATGGTGGAAACGGTCCTGTCAGACGCGCTCAAAGCGCGTTGAACATTCAATTTCAGGCGGGGGCTTTCGGCCTCTCTTGCGCGAGGACCGACCCGGCGGCTCCGGGCAAAGCCCTCCGCCGAAGAGGCGCGCCCGCCATGCCGCCATCATTGTTCCGAAAGTACTCCGGGGGGCCGTCCTTCGGTGCGCCATTGGTTCGAGAACCAATCTGCGGGAAAGGGGACGGGATTCGATAATCTCTACACGGTCGCCGATCTTGGCCTTACCCTCTTCGTCGTGAGCCATGAAGTTCTTCGACTTTTTCACGGTCCGCCGGTACAAGGGATGGGGAAATTGGCGCTCAACCTTTACGAGGATCGTTTTCTCCATCTTGTCACTGACGACCAAACCGATCCGTTTAACCCTTTGTCCTCTATTTTGTTCCATTTGTTTTACCTGTGATTCCATCAAGATTTCTTATTCTTACGTTCAGTTAACACGGTCTTCATGCGCGCGACGGTTCTCCGCTTATCGCGAAGCTCAATCGGATTGGTCACGGTGCCAATCGCATTGCCCAGGCGCAAGTGCATGAGTTCTTTTTCCGTATTATCCATTTCTTGCAGAAGGGTTTGATCGTCCAACTCACGAATTTCATGAATTTTCATGGCATTACTCCTCACCACCGTGGCGTGCCACGAACTTGCATTTGATCGGCAACTTTTGAGCGGCGATTTCAAACGCCTCTCTGGCCAACTCCGTGCCAACCCCTTCCATTTCGAACATGATCCGGCCGGCGTGCACAACGCACACCCAGTGATCTAAAGAGCCCTTACCTTTACCCATTCGCGTTTCGGCAGGCTTGGCCGTAATCGGCTTATCGGGAAACATGCGAATCCAAACTTTACCGCCCCGTTTCACGTGACGGGTCATGGCAATCCGCGCTGCTTCAATTTGACGACTGGTAATCCAACCGGACTCAAGAGCCTTCAAACCGTATTCGCCAAACGACAAATCGGTACCGCGGTTTGCCGTCCGCAACTTTACCTTTTTCTGAACTTTCCGGTACTTGGTCCGGTTAGGCATTAACATGACTCAAATTCTCCTCAAAAGCCTTGCGCCCAAGGCCGCAAAATACCGATAACGCTCACGACGGCACAAAGGGCAATAGAACTAAACGGCAACTACCCTCGATTCACCCAAACTTTCACACCGATAATGCCGTACGTCGTCAGGGCTTCGGCAAACCCATACTGGACATTGGCCCGCAAAGTCTGAAGGGGCATCTGGCCGGAAAGATATTCCTCGGAACGAGCAATTTCAGCGCCATTCAACCGGCCCGAAACTTTGATTTTAATACCTTTTGCACCAAATCTCAATGCATTTTCTTCAGCTTTCTTCATGGCGCGTCGAAATGAGATTCGTCGTTCCAATTGGTTGCAAACCGACTCAGCGATGAGCTGGGCTTCAAGCTCGGGTTTTTTGACTTCTTTGATGTTAATGGCGACATCTTGATTGGTCTGGCGGGCAACCCATTGCTTGAGTTTTTCCACTTCCTGACCTTTTTTCCCGATGATGATCCCGGGCCGTGCCGTCATGATGTTGATCTTCATTTTGTTGGCCGCACGCTCAATCGCGATCTTGGAAATGGCCGCGTGGCGGAGCTGGCGTTTCAGCTCATTGCGCAGGCGCAAATCCAAATGAAGGAAATCGCTGTATTCGTGGCGTGCAATCCACTTGGAAGACCAATCTTTATTGACCACCAAGCGGTAGCCGGTGGGGTGTACCTTCTGACCCAAAACTTACCTCCCTCAATGCTCTGAACTGGACAGTTCGATGGTGATGTGGCAAAAGCGTTTTTGGACGCGGAATGCCCGGCCCATCGCCCGAGGGCGGATGCGCTTCATGGTGGGGCCTTGATCGACCACGGCTTTGGAAATGACCAAATCGTCGATATCGATCATGCTGTTTCTTTTCATTGATGCGCGGCTTTACGCCGGCCGGCAAAAATCCGGTGCGTACGGCAACTTTGTCGACGGCATCCGCCACCGATGCTGTTGCGACTTCGCGGAAACCCGCGATCAGGTCTTCGGTATGCATGATAGTGTCCTCATCTTTACAGTCATCATGATTTCAAGGGCTTGGCTTCCGGCTTCAGCCGGCAACGCTCACCACGGGTTCACCCAATTATTCGGATGATCACACGTCAAAACGCGGGCAATCCCCTGAGCAGCATTGCGTTGCAGGACTTCGACAGATCGTTCGGAATACCAGGCGGCATGATCGGAAACGATCGTATTCGGGGCGTTCAGCAGCGGGTTATCCGGTGCAACGGGTTCCGTTTCGAACACGTCGATCCCGGCACCGAATATCCGGCCTTCCAACAGTGCAGAAGCCAATGCGGACTCGTCCACCAGACCACCGCGCGAAACATTCACGACGATGGAGGTCGGCTTCATCAGCGCGATGCGGTCGCGATTCAGGATGTGCCGCGTCTCGTTTGTCAAAGGCGCGTGCAAGCTGATCACATCTGCATTCCGGCACAGGTCGTCCAGGTCCACCTTTTCAGCACCGGCCTCGAAGGCGGCTTCATTGCCAAGATAGGGGTCCGATACAAGAACCCGGCTGAATCCCAGCGCCCGGAATTTCAGCGCAGCCTGCAATCCGATCTTCCCGCACCCGATCAACCCCAGAACGGCGTTGTCGCGATTGGGGATCATCGCGGCCTGTCCGATCCCCCATTTGCCCTCGCGCACTTCAGCATCGCGTGAAACGATACGCCGCTGCACCGCGAGATAGAGTGCGACCGCGTGTTCGCTGACTTCACGCTCTCCTCCGTAGTCCGGAACATTGGCCACGTGAATGCGGCGCGAGCGAGCGTGGTCGAGATCGATATTGTCGACGCCCACTCCGTAGCGGACGACGACTTTCAGGTTGGGGCAGGCGTCCAGTTCGGGGGCCCCCACGGTGCGTTCCCGCACGAGGATGGCAACCGGGTCGGTTTCCTGCAGCGCCGGGACCGCCATTGCATCAGCCGCTATCGACGCGACGCTGACGTCATGCGCAGCCAGCACTGAACGTTCGGTGTCGTAGGCAGCATAGCCAGGCTCGAGAACGGCGACGGATTGGCTGGTCATTTGACGGTCCCGGGGCACACTTATTGCGTCTTGTAGGCGTCGACGGCCGCGTTCAGACGGTCAGGCCACTCGTTGCCGATTTCGCCCACGATATATTCGCGCACGGCCGGCTGGGCCGCGGCACGAAACAGCGCCTTCTGCTCCGGGCTTACCGGAACCACTTCCATACCCAGGTCCGACAGGATCGCCGTCGCGTTGGCGTCCTGCGCGGCGGTCATGCCGCGGTGGATGGTTTTGGAGATTTCGACGCATTGCTCGACAGCGCTCTGCTCGTCGGCGGTCAGGCTCTGATAGAACATGTCCGACATCAGGTAGGCGTGCCAGCTGAACACATGGCCATCCAGCGAGACGTATTTCTGGTGCTGATAGAGCGAAGCGTTGACGATGTTTGTCACACCGTTTTCCTGACCGTCGACAACGCCCTGCTGCAAAGCGCCCGGCAACTCCGGCCACGGCACCGGGGTCGCGTTCGCACCGAGGCTCTCCACCAGGGTCACCCAGACCGGCGCGGTCATCACCCGCATCTTCAGGCCTTCCATGTCGGCGGGCTCGGCAATCGGCTTGACGTTAGTGGTCTCGTATCTTTGGCCGGTAGCATTGCCACCAAGCGGGTGGCTCAGCAATGCCTGGTGTTGTATGTGCCAACCCAGGTTGGAATGGCTGTCGTCGGCCACAGCAGGCAGATTGGCCCGCGCTGCCAGCGAAGGCCACTGACAGGCGGTGTGACATAACTGGCGGGCTGTAGTTAGTGCATCAGTCATTTGCTATGTTCCATGAGTTCCTGAATTTCCTTGTTCAGAAAGTACGCGATGATTGTGCGCAGTGCGACCAGAACCGCCAGGAAGTACAGATCCTCCAGCGCATGGCTCAGTACAGAGTGAATAAGATCGGAGACGATCATCAGCTCCAGGGCAAATACCAGATAAGTACCCAGTTGGCATCTGATTTGTTGGATGTTGGCGATGGCAGTCGCACCGGAGGAGCGCCACACCGCTGGCACAAAGCGAATGGTTGCCAGCGTAAACCCCAGCAGCATAACCAGCACACCAACAGCGTCGACACCTGACGACACCCACTCCAACACCGTGCTGCTCAACGTTTATGCTCTGGGCTGTGGAAGTCTGTATGGCAACCACTGTCCCACACGTCTGGCTGGTTGCCATGCGCGGGTATGCCACCAGCGTCTTTAAGCATGCGCGCCATGTGCAGGCAGTTCCACACCAGGAATGTCGTGTTGCGGTTGGTAAAGTCGTTCTCCGGCCCGCCTGAACCCGGGTCCATATACGAAGGTCCGGGGCCTGCTTCACCCATCCAGCCGGCGTCCGCCTGTGGTGGTACGGTGTAGCCGATATGGGACAGCGAAAAAAGGATATTCATGGCGCAGTGTTTAACCCCGTCTTCATTACCAGTAATCAGCGTCGCCCCGACTTTGCCGTAGTCGCGGTACTGGCCTTTGTCGTTGAAATCGTGGGTGTAGCCGTTCATACGTTCCAGCACACGGTTACACACGGAGCTTTTTTCACCCAACCAGACGGATGTGCCGATAATGAGGATATCGCAAGCATCAACTTTCGCCTGCAGTTGCGGCCACTCATCCGTTTGCCACTCCGGCGTGTCTGCCATGTTCCGACCCAGACCGGCAGCGATATCGTAGTCTACAGGGCGGATGATCTCTGTCTTACAGCCATTGGCTTGGAAAATGCCATCTGCTACCTGCAATAGTCCTTCGGTGTGTGACAACAGCGGCGAGCGGCTGAGCGTGCAGTTTAACATCAGCACGCTGATGTCGTCGTAGCGCGCTGGTGGGTTGGCGCATTGCTGTTCGGTTATTGTTGATAGCTGTTCGGTCATGATGACTCCTGATCCTGTTGTTCCGGCAGCTCACGCTGCCGCTGACGGGTGACAAAAAGTTGCTTGTAGTGTTAGATGCAGTTGCTACCGACAAAGTTACACCCGCCCATAAAAAAGATGTGCCATTTACATGCAGGATTCTTCAAACCAGCCACTGCACGTTGATGCTGCATTTGTGCGGCAGCACGGTCCGTGGATGCTGAAGCTGGCACGGAGCGTGTTAATGGATGCGCTGCTGGCGGAAGATGCTGTGCAGGAGGCATTGCTGAGAGTGCACAAAAACCGCGCGGATTTTGCTGGCCGCTCCGATGTGCGCACCTGGTTGTATCGCATTACCGTAAACGCCGCTCTGGCGCTGCAGCGTAAGCGGAGCCCGGGTGAATGTGACATCGAAGAAATGCTGCCCCTGTTCGATGCAAATGCCTGTCGTATCGAAGTACCCTGGCCACAGCTCAAGCGCTTCTTTTTTTTGGGCTTTGACTTGCTCGAGGCGTCTTGCAAAAGAGTCCATTTACACTCCAAGGTGATCAAATCGATTTCTGATAATACGGCTTCTAATGGATCTCCCATTTTAAACGATCTACCCGTATTTTGTCCTATCAGTGCTTGAACTTTTTGATCAAACTCGTAGTAGTCATCCCTGAGGTCGGAAATATGAATGAATCCTTCGAGCTGCAGAGGTTCAGCTTCAAAGAAAAATCCAAAGGGCTTGATTTTACTCACCACACCTTTGTAAATCCGATTGGGATCTTCTTTTTGGTAAGCGGCGAGCAAGCGCAATTTTTTCATCAAGACGACGCTAACTTCAGCTTTAAAAGAGACCCGCTCTTTTTCGGAACAGGAGCGAGAAATCTCTTCGAGGTTCGGAGGGGGAGTTTTGTCAAAGAGAAGGCGGTGAATCACGAGGTCGCTGTAGCGTCTAATGGGGCTCGTGAAGTGGCAATAATTCTCAAGGGCTAAACCGTAGTGTCCGACATTTTGATGTGAATAGATGGCGAGTTTCATGCTCCGAATGAAGGCGACAGAAAGGCGCTGGATGTGAGGCGAGTTTTTTGCGAGGGCGAAGAGTTTTTGGACATCCTCTTGGCTAGGCTTATTTCCTAGAGGAAAACCTAAGCTGCGGGCAAGAGCATAAAATTCTTCGAGATTTTCTTGAGCTGGCACTTCGTGAACCCGAAAGACGGCCGATTCATTTCTCTTCACAAAATATTGGGCAACGATTTCGTTGGCTTTTAACATGAATTCTTCAACAAGTTGGTGGGTGATGTCATATTCCACAACTTGATAACCGTAGGGCTTCCCTTTTTTATCAACTTGGAGGACGATTTCTGGCAGTGCTAAGTCGACAGATCCTCTCTCTGAGCGCTTCTTCTTGAGAAGGAGGCAAAGTTCTTCCATGAGTTTTAGAGTGGGCAAGTAAGGACTGTCCTTTTTGCCATCTAAAACTTCTTTTGCCTCTTCGTATGTAAACCGTTTTTGGCTGTAGATGTAGGCTTTTTCGATTTTGGAGCGGAGTTCATTCCCTTCTAAGTCAAAATCTACGAGAACTGAAATGGTCAATCGTAGCTCTTTTTCTTTTAAGCTACAAAGATGATTGGACAAGGCTTCAGGAAGCATCGGGATACATTCACCCGGAAAATAGGTGGAGTTGGAGCGAAGTTTTGCTTCTTCGTCGAGAGGGCTTCCTTCCTTGACATAGTGGGAAACATCGGCAATGTGGATTGCGAGATGGTACCCTTTTTCGTCTTTTGAGAGGGAGAGGGCGTCGTCAAAATCTTTGGCAGTTGTGGGATCAATGGTGAAGGTTTCTAGGGTAGTGAGGTCGAGACGTCCCTTGAGATCTTCTTTAGGAACTTTGTTTGGGAGCTTTTTGACGAGTTTCAGAAGAGATTGGGGGAAGTCAGATCGGATGCCAAAGTCTTTAACCGCTGCGGGAATGTCAGATTCCGTATCATGGATCGAGCCAATTTTTTCGACCACTTCACAGAGAATCGGGGCATTTTCATCTCCCCAATCTGCCACATTTAGGAGAAGCCTATCTCCAATTCTGTAGGAGACTCCATTTTTTTTGTGAACAATGGCAGATTTTGCATCACCAAGAGATTGGACGTAGAGGATATAATTTCCTTTAGGATTGATGATCCACACAATTCCAACGAGATTCTCTTTGGCGCGTTTTGTTACAGAAAGAAAGTTGGTTTACAGTTTTTTAAAATGTAAGCATAGAAGCTGTTGACCACAACCTGCTTGAAAGCAGTGTGATGAGTCGAGAGCAGAAATTCATTAAAAAGAAGTTAGTGCCTCAAATCTCTCTATCATCATCCACGAAAAGTCTGGTTGGCTACAGCTTTTTAAAGGCTGTATAATGTATTCAGTGATCGGCTTTTGAAAGCCCTTTAAATGTATTAAAAGGCTTTTAAGTTTAAACAGTAATCGGTCAACGGTAATTTTTTCTATAAATGTAAATTTAGCAAAATTACATATAATTTTTTTGTTCATAAATGCTGCGGGCGCGAAGCGCCCCCACCAACTAGGTGTTGGGCTGGCGCGAAGCGCCACCCCAACAGCTAGTACATAATAATTTTGTGCCAATATAGTTACGGTGACTCATAGAGCACTATGGTACACTTTGTTCTGATCAAATTGGGGCTTTAATCTAGCCTTCCAAGCTAAGCATGTTCAATTGATTTGTCTGACTTGTTTTTGAGTTGAACAATAATCCTTACTGCAGTTGAAAATTATTTATTCATTTAGTTTTAGTAATTTGTGATAGTGATTGACACTATCAATAAACAAATGAACTCGAAACGACTAAAAATTACAATAAATAGTCAACTTCAACTTAAAACGAATTTTAATTACTATAAACATAAGTAGTAAGCTACCTTTCCTTTTGCGAGAGAAGGCGGACTTAAATTAAATTATTTGATTCATTACGACATCATTGATGAAAAGTCAGTAGTTTTAGGTAATGTTTTTGTTGTCTCTATTTCCAGTAGTTAATTAATTTATATTGCCAATAACAGTGTGGAATTTTGTTATATTTTCAAGGTGTATTGCTGAAAGGCAATTTAAAACAATCTTTGAAGCTTAAAAATCATTTTGTGAACTTTTCGCACCGGCTGACTGTCACATAGACAAATGGTTTATTTGCAAATTCTCCAAGAGGGACTAGCTATCATCGAGATGTGTCGTGAATTTATGGTTTGACTTTGAAATTTGATTGAAAAGACTATGAAATTCTACATTCTCTTATCGGCGAGCTTGTCGATCAAAGCGGGAGACACCGCAGGGAACTCTCCAATTGCCGAAATGATACATCCTTTGAGATAATTTTTAATGTTTTTCTTGCAGGTATGCTAGATATTTTTAGTTTCATCAAAACTGAGTATTTCGTTTGTTCAGCACAATGTGAGAAGTTAAATGTTCTTTTTTAAGATTTCTGGAAAAGCAGGTGTTGACTTTTCGTTTCCATCATTCATTCAGATCTCAAACTCAGACCTCAGATCTCAGAGCTCAAACTCTACAAGTTATGGCAAGGCCACCCAGTCAATTCTAAATAGTTTGGCCATTAAATAGGACTAGATAGTTCATAATAGCATAAACCACAGCTCTTTATTGACATTAAAAAAACAAAATTCCACAAAATAAGTTTTTCAAAGAAAGGCCAAGTGCTAAATTAAACCAAAAGAAGAACAGAAATAAAGCAAAAAAAAGTAAAAGAATATAAAATTAAAATATAAAAATAAACTAAAAATATAAAATACGCGCAAATTTGGTTAAGAATAAAAACAAGTCTAAATTGATGTTAAGGATGAAAACGCAAAGAATGTACCTTCGCTGACTCTTATTTTATGCTATTCATATAATCATTTTTCCGTAGTTTTATCAAGCCATTACGGGATCCTCATTTGATGCACAAAATTTTAACATACGTCTTTTCAACGTTCTTAGTTGGGACCTTTCACTTTCATATTTACGTACTCTGGGCACAGAATATGAAAAAAGAAAAAAAAACAGATAGGAAGCTGCTGCCACCTCGTTTTTGAAAAAAACGTCAGTTACGACCTTTAGGTGGCACAACGCTGATATAATGTATTCAACAAAAAAACAAACATATTATAGAGGTTGTGATGGTTCACCAACCCACCCCCCCGAATCATAGTCCTTAACATCTAGTGTAATATCTAGTGATCTTCTTCGACAAAAGAAACTGAAAAGGTGGGACGCTACCAATTTCTTTGCAATTAACAACATGAAACAGGGGTCTATGGGACTGATGCGTCTTTTTATGTCTCGAGTAGGGCCGGGTATGATTGTTGGATGGTGGATTTTTTTTACTATCACAATAAATCCAAGCTCAAAGTATCACTACAGTGATAACAACAATGCCTCCAGAGACTCCAGCTATTATTATCTTAGCCTGTATGGAGGAGCTTCCAGCACTCTTCTGAATATTCTTCTCTGTGTTTCCATTGGTATCAGGATTGTTTGTCAGTGGCAATTCTGGATAATTAACAAAAAGCAAGGAGTATTTGCTCCAGAGTAGCACGGTTTCCCACAGTAGTCTGCTCTCTAAATATATTCATTTCATGCGAAGGAATCTCAACATTCTTTTGAGTATAATAATTCTAAGTTTTCGTAATCGTAGCATTGTCCTGTTTCATTGAATATCCCTTCTCAGCTATTGGTCTCTTAGCCCCATCATCTTTGCTTTTACCTTTTCAGAGAACAAAATTGAATTTTGCCGGAAAAATTTTGACCGTCTGCTTTACTGAGCCATTTCCAGCACTGTTGAGAACATTTTTCTTTGTTTTTCTATTGGTATTAGAATTGTTTTTCAGTGGCGATTCTGAAGTATTGACAAAAGCAGGGAGTATTTGCTGTACAGTAGAACTGTTTTCACAATAGTCTGCTCACTAAACATGTAAATTTCATGTGAAGGAATCTCTACATTCTTTTGCGTAATATATTTCTAAGTTTCCATTATCGTTGCATTTTCCTGTTTCGTTGGATCTCCCTTCTCAGCTGTTAGTCTCTTAGCGCCATCATCTTTGCTTTTACCTCTTTCAGAGAAGAGAGTCTCATGCTATCTAATTCCAAGTTTCAATTCAAGAACTTCGATCCTCTGCTCTACTCAGACATTACCGCTGTTTTGCTGACAAGAACTAGTAAGCATTTTCCCTTCTTTCTTCAGATTTTACTTCCTCAAGCAGAGTAATTAGCTTGGCCTTTCTTTTAGTTTCCTCCAGGATCCGCTGTAGGTTCTCAGCATTCTGCAAATCATCATTCCAAGTGATCTCAAAATATTAATAAGGGGTTAACTGCTTTTCCTAGCTGTGTCAATTCTTTGACCAGAAAAAGCTGATAATTCAAAACAAATTTTTTATAAAACATGATTGCCAACTTTTCCTTTAACACACAATAAAGATCGTTTGTTTGGTTTTTGAAGTATGTTGAGCTTTACTGAAAAACCTCACATAAAATTACTTCTGTAGTCTTTTTAAAGCTTGCCAATGGAAATCTTAGATATGTAGAATTTTTCAAGTTCAGAAGGCTCTGAAGTTGAGCTCTTCGAACAGTTGACTAATCCTTATATTAGACTTCAACTGCACATATCTCATATTTGTGCTAGAAAGATTAGGAAAATTTTCTACAAGTGGAATTACTAATGCTCAAGTCATACCACGATCGTATGATCTTTTAGTTCGAGGCTAATTACATGAAATAGAGGCTCTTGACACTCCCCCTTAATTAGCACTTACGAATTAAGTTGCAAAGATGATCTAAGTTTTACAAATTTTTGATTTGACAAACCTTTTAGTCAATATAACTGCAATCATACGCGCGGTGCTACAATACATGACTTCCAAATCATTATTATAAATTCTCTCGCGTATAAAGTGGTGTCTTTCATAAATGAGCTTTGCCCTAGCATGATTCTTAGGATTTCTTACATAAAGCGATAGCACTCTGATGATCTCCTTACAATATCGTTGGTTTATTTTGCTCAAATCCAAGATCATTTAATAAAATTCTAAAAAATACCGTTTCTTGCGCTACACTAGCTTAAGACATATATTCTGCCTCTGTAGAAGATAGTACAACATTTGACTGTCTATGAGAACTCCAACTAATAAGGCCTCCACACATAAATAAAACAAATAGCCACATGTCGACTTCCGAGTAATAACATCACCCACCCAATCAGAATCACTATAACCATACAGTGTAATATTCTTGTCATTGCTAGCATCAAATAGAACACCATAATCCAAGGTTCCTTTAAGGTACCTCAGAATTCTTTTAAAACCTTTCAGGTGACTATTGTTAGGTTCTGACATAAATTTATTAAGTGCTGCGACTGCTGCACACAGGTCTCGTCGGGTAGTAACAGTTGCATACGTGAGACTACCAATTGCAGCTCTAAATATAGACTTGTCACAAAGCTCATCAGAAATATCTTCAAACTTTGCACCTGGTTCTAATAGAACCGCTACTGGTTTACAATTAGTCATACCAAAGCGTTCTAAAATAGATTCTAAGTACCTGTTCTGATACATGAACAACTCTCTATTTTCTCTGTCTCTTATAATTGACATGCCTAAGCAATAATGCATTTCACCCGGATCTTGCATTTCTAATGTCCTTTGCAATGAAATCTTATCAGTACTTAACATTTTCTGATCATTGCATGCCAACACAAGATCATCAACAAATAAGCAAAGTAGCATTATATTAGCTGCCTGTCTCTTAACATAACGAAATTCATTCATGCACATGTTCCAGCGTCTAGATGACTGCTTCAGCCCATAGAGGCATCCTCTTAAGTTTACAAACTAAATCTGGTCTTCCTTCATCAACATAACCTTCAGGCTGCTTCATGTAAATATCTGCATCTATCTGACCATCCAAAAACACGGTTTTTACATTCATTTGATGTAAATGTAAATCGAGACAATTGGCAATAGCTAATACTGTCTTTAAGGAATTATACCTAGCGACGGGTGCAAATACCTCTTCGTAGTCTATACCTTGTTGTTGCGAATAACCTTGCGCTACAAACCTTGCCTTGTATTTATCAACAGAACCATCGCTGTTGCGCTTGACCTTAAAAACCCATTTGCATCCTTTCAAGTTCTTATGTTAGGGCCATTGAACTAAATCCCACGAGTTGTTCTTAATTAAGGAAGCATACTCGCTGTCAGTGGCTTCTTTCCATTTCTTAGCTTGTCTACAACTAAAAGCTTCCTTTACACTCCCTGGTTCCTCTCCTTCACTCACTAGAGAAAGTGACGCATAATCGAGTTCCTCTTGTTCCCACCAGTTACCTGTAATAACACCTGGTCGTTCGGGCATACTCCTCATACGTTGCGAGCGTCTTACTGACTCCTCGTTTAATGCAATGGGTTACCGCTAGAGCAACGGGTCCAACTAGCCTCGGCTTGAAGGCATCCGTTCTTTAAGCGGTAAAACATGGTGTAAATATTATCGTGAAAATAACACTGACAAACTATCGGTAAACCATCAACAAGAAACTAGAATATTTTAGTTTCCTTCTTGGCGTTTTACCCATTCTCTACTGTGAAATGTCGATGGCTTGTTTACTTCCCCGGATTAATGAAACAAGGTACAAGTGTGTATGTGTGTATGCATGAGTATGTGTATGTGTGTGTCTGTGTGCGTCTGCGTGTGTGTGCGTGCGTGTGTCTGTGTGTGTGCGTGTGTGTGCGCGCACGCGCGCGTGTGTGTGAGTGGAGAGAGACGGGGCAAAGTACGTATTTCTGCTTTAAATGTCAACAATAAGTAACGTTAATTGGGGGTCACTCCGCAAATCAATCAACAACACCGTGGAATACCGTTTGAAAGTCGTCACATTCACAGTTAAAATACAGAGTCGCCAGAGCAAGAAAACAGTATTAACCACATTGAACCTACATCATATATACTTGTAAAATCAAAAAGCAGACCTCGTATCTAACGATTAACAAGCATTACATGGCATTACACCTATAATGCACCATCTTACCTGCTCAAAGGCGTAATAAACAATAAAGCAGAAGTTGAAGACCTGGAAATTGAAAAAAAGAGAAAAAGTAAGTCCTTACTTAGACGACTTTGAGGACAACTTAAAGTATATGGTATCATGAAGTCGAAATCACTGAATGCAATTAAAATTCACGATGTTCCCAAACTAAGAAAGGTCTTCTACCAAACTTGGGGACTAATTCTTATTGTTGTCAACAGATTAAATTACGCCTACAAAAGAAAGAAAAACTGTGATTGGTAACGTTTCCTCTAAACATTCAATAGCCTTGTGTCCAATATTCTATAAATAAAACGTTGTCAATCACGATTTTCCTTTTTCGCCGTTTCCCCCTTTAATATTTCTCGTTGCGTGATTAACAGTCTCAATACTACAGTAGAGAGCGTGACAACTACCAACTTTAAATCCTCGGCTTTAGTTAAAAAATGGGTTTTCCTGCAAACAGTGAAGGCAGTTTTTTGATAAATTAGATCTGATCAACATAGAACTGCTGCGTATCTCTCACTTGTTCGTGCCTATCTTACACCTTGCCTTCCTACGACCTATCTATCTACGACCTACCTACAACCTACCTATGTATCAACCTACTCCCTACGTCTCAGCCTAACTAACTACTATCTACCTACCACCACCTACCCACTTAGCTACCTACCCACCTAGCTACCTAACTACCTACTATCTACCTACCACCACCTACCCACCTAGCTACCTACCTACCTACTCATCTTCTGGCAACCTACCTACTACCTATCTACCTAATAACTTACAAATTACCTACAAAAGTACGTACGTAAATAATGACATGGACACGACAGAAAACAAACCCCATATTAGTACATATCCAAACTCACTGAATGAACTGGACAATTCTACTCACTGCGAGCATTGAATTTCCAGATTCAAAAGCCTTTTCATATCTAGTGCTTAACTCCACCTGCAGGGAGGCAAATAAAGAAATAACATCAGCTGTACACTTTTTATCTAGTTGCTGGTACAGATTATGAGAAATAAGACCGTCCAGAAACTGACATTCACGTTACCGCCGTATAAAGACTGGAGAAAGTTTATCCAATTCTTAAACTTCTTGAGCAATTTTAGTTTTTTTTCTTCTTTTGTATTAATGCTAAGGCCAAGGTTCGAACCTGGAACCTCTCGGACCTAGAACCTGGACAATAATGCTTTACAATTAGCCATGACTTCCCACAACTGCTTGATTTTAATGCATGAGAATATAGCATATGATTTAAATAGACTTGTCCTGGCTGAAGCTTACTATTTTGAGTTGATGTTATAGTTGTTAATGATTTTTATTGTTTATTTGCATTCAGTGTATTTTTGACTTGGGCTTTTCAAAAAATAACCAAAGTCTGTACTCTTCAGGACACAATTCATTATTTTTAATGACAAATATCTTCTCTCTTCTTTGCTTAAAGAAATAATACTCATTTATTTGTTTTTTTGAAAACTGGCAACCCTGAAAAAATTAAATTTAAACTTGAAAGGAATATTTAACTTACCCTTAGAACACATAGACAGGTATCTAGTATTGGAGGTTTTACTTTGAGTTTGAGTCAAGCGGACCCGTAAGTTTTCTGAAAGGACACCAAAAATGCCCTTTTTTGCATATTTTGGCATGGATCCCAGAAGAAATGGCAACTTTGGGCTCAACACACCCAAAATATATTTATCCTATCTCTCCTTACACATTTTATCACTAATATAATCCATTATTTTTGGGATATGTTATAATCAATGGGGTTTTGTTGCGGGAGGGGGTATACAAAACCTAATTTTACAACCACACGGATTATTTATTTATTTGCATTTTTTTTACTTTTTAACAAATTTGACCAAATTTTTAATTTTAGGGGTGTCTGAGCTCTACCTTTCGTAACCAAGTATTTATTTTTTCCTAAAAAGAGTTGAATGTTCAAAAAAAGTAGTTCTTTTTATTGGTCTTAAGAATAAAGCTCTGAGTACACATTAAGGTGGTATACTTATTTACAGAAGAGCAGAAAGTGCAGAGAAGAGTCAGAAATTTTGAAAATTGTTTCTGCAGGACAATTTATTCCCTCCCCTTTGCATTATAGTGTAATTTTTTTTATTTGAGGCTCGTGTTAAAAGAGCTGTAGGCAAACAAATATGACGAAGTATTACAATAACACTTATAGAATTGATTAAACGCCATACGCTGAGCAAGTTTACTTTCGATTTAGGTCGAGTTTCGCTTTCGGTTTACTTTTAATTTAGAGATGAAGAAGGTATATCCTAAGGGCCATTCAGATTGATATTTCAGAAATACCCTTATTTAAGCGAACCAGATTTTAAAAATTTCTAATTGACTATAAAATTAGAATTGGGTTAATTTGGAGCCAGCTACGTGCTATATACAGCTACCACGCATTTCTCCAACGTTGTTATCGACACAATGTATTATCCTATCATAAATATCTTTTTGCTCAGACGTTAACTTTGAAATATTATTTTGTGCATACGACAATAGATCACTCGTGTTGTAACTTTGTACAAGATATAATTCTATACATGTCGAAACAGCAGCGGTACGATTAGGTGAAGGCATTCCCAAGTCCTGAAGAGGTTTGTTTGCCATACATAAGCACAAATCTTCAATAATAACTGAAGTGTAGTCATAAATTTCTGATGTAAAATCAAAAGTCATATCTGACATCTCTAACCGTTTTTGATGGAGTATATCCTCGGCCATTTTCGATTTATATTTCTCCCATAACTCTGTAGGAGCTGAGGGAGAGCAAGTTGTTAGTATGATTCCAAACAATGCACGAATTTGACTTCGAGTTGATGTTTTGCAGAAACCATTTCGGTAGTTTCAAAACTCATACACTTTGGAAAATAAATTTCTCAAAATCGAAAATATCTTGCCTAAATACAACGTATACATGCAGAAATACCCTAGAGATACTAAAAGCTCTCAAAAAATCAAATGTAATTCAAAAAGTATGTTTTAAGGCCGTTTTATAAAATTTTTGAAAGTTTTGAATATTGCGCAAACATTCATAGCCATAGATGACGTCATTCACACCAGATTAATTATTTTTCCAATCTGTGGGAAAAGAGCTAAACTATAAATGTGCCAAACATCTTTGTAATAGCGTTAGCCAATATAAAGTTATAGTGTGTCAAAGTGCCGCGGGCCTACTAGCCCCCTCCCCCCTCCCCCCATGTATGACAAAAGCCAAAAAAAACATGTAAGGTAGGGTTAAAAAACATGAAGTAATGTAAGAAAATACAACTAATATTAACATATCAACTGTTGCAAACAATCTGATTGCCAGTGTTGCACCCTCAAACATAAAGTAATTATCCTAAAACGAGCAACCTCTGGGTAATTTGAAACCCTTTGTTTCTCTGACGTTCCCACTTGGAAATACCTAATCTTATTTTGCAAGTTATCGTTTAAGGACAGAGTGACCCCTCTTCATTAGACCAAAAGTATCAAATTATGACTCACAATTTACAATCATGATGAAACTAGAACGTTGTAGTTGGGAAGGTGTTAACTTGCACTCATGCTACATTTTGATGTATTTTCAAAGTAAGATTTATCAACGAGTTGAATATACGAGTACATTTCAAAGCTTTCCTGTTTTGCGTTTAGGAGTTACTGCAGAGATATCCATGTTCCTGCTTTACCCTTTTCGTGATCGTCACTTCCCTTGCACAGACTATTTATCGCCCTTTTTTGAGACGTTTTGCTAACCTAGCATTCCTCTTTTTATATCAACAGAAAGTGACTAGTCTAAAGACAAAATTGGTACTCCTTCAAACATATTTTAACATTTTACCTGTCGAGGTATTGACCATTCGCCTGCATGATTTCCATTTCGAGATTTCTTAGTAAGCAAGCATGATGCATTAGTTTCTAAAAGCGTTTTTACTATTTTACTCAAGCAATATGCTCGCTTGTGTACCTAAAAGTGCATTGTCATAGTCTGTTTTAAATAAACAGTCACTAAAATCAGAAAAGGTAAGATTTGAGACCGATTCTATATGATCGATCAAAATGTTTAATCAGTTTTATTACATTATTACACGGTGGGTCGTATACTTGACCGCGTCGGGAGATCCCACGTTTCATAAGAGTAACAAATCAATAAAAGATAACAGGCATGATACTCACTCGTTTTTTCGGATATTGGCATAGAATTACATTCTGTTCATAAATCAAAGGACATCTCTAGGCACAGTTGTCTCTCAAGCCAGAATATTGAATCAGCTCCCCTTTAATTCTATCGTAATGAGTAAATCAATGAAAAAACTGTAAGATAATGGCACCTTAGAAACTATTGGTCTAGTCTAGAACTACTGCAGCAAAAGCGTTATTAGGACGGAACAAAAGCTATCTTTCTAGCTGATTTTATGACTCACTAGAAATTTTAAAGGGGGCTCGTTAAAATGTTTGTGCCGCTACTTGAAACAGCACTCGCTAAATTAGATACGTTTAGGAGATCTAATAATACCTTGTCCACAATGTTATCACCGAATGCTTTGAGTTTCAATGTTCATATGTAAGAGAGATCATTCATGTTTAATAAACATGATTTAGTGAGCTCTTGATAGTATTATATATATATATATATATATATCATTAATATCATTTATATTAATCATATCACATTTATATTTTATTTTATTGTTGTAACCATATATTGCTGAGTGTTTCTTGCTGTCGTTTTACGCCATGAGCTAGATTATTTTGTTCCTCTACAAGTTTCTCGATGCTGCTGCTTCGTGGCAGTTTTATCTCTAAACTTGAGACGCCTGTTTCGTCCATCTGCGTCATTCTCACTTGACCTCTTTATTGTGTAGTTGTCTCCTCATCTAGACTCTGCTCTGCTTTGCATCTTGGATCAAGAACTGTTGCATCTGGTTGGTCCCTAATCTACTTTTTCATCTCCCGCCGCAGGTGGGGGACTCGAAAGTTCTTCACAATCTGCTCCCACAAGGCACGGTCTCTATCAGCTACAGCATCTGGACTTCTTCGCAAGGTACCATCCAGGGCAGAATACAGCGCATGTGCGTAGACACGAAGTGGTTCTCTTTCCTTCTGCTATTACCATCTGGTATGTCGTTCGCCTGGGTCCAAAGGCTCCCCTAAGTATGGCAAATATTTATTCGGGGGTTGTGCATCTGTCTGTGGCCCGAAAACGAGCTTCATCTCGGTCCATTCCCCTTAGGTGATCCACGAGATACTCAGCTGCTTCTCTATCTTGGTATCCCAGCTACTCAATGCCTCTCTCTGCGTCACCGATCCACTCTTCCAGTGACTCGTTGCAGCCCCCTGAAAAGTGCTGTATTTTACTTTCCCTTGAGATGGTCACAGTAATTTTTCGTTCATGGTCCAGCTGCGCCTGCACTTCTTCTGATCCTTTAACAAGGCCACCCATATCGAACAATTATTCGTCTTTGAGTTCCTACCCGTACTTTTTCTTTGCTTGATTTCTACGTCTTCTTCGATCCTCGCATCCCACTTCTGGTACCGAAGTGTAACGCGTGGTGACGTCGCTCGACGCTGGGTGCGGGGGCGGCTCAGACGGGTCGGTCATTTGGCTAGGATCATGTGTTGTATCTGTTCTCCTTGATGACACATGACACGTTTAGCTCTCATTGATGGTTCGTGAGAGGCGGTCCTGCTGGGTGGTTGAGCCTGCCTCATGGCTTTCTTCTCTGACGGTAGCCTAAATCGAGAACGGCGCCCTTGGACGCCGCAGCTGCCCTTTATTTATTAGTTAGTCTGTTTGGTGTTTTTTCTGTTTATTTAGGTTAGTTTCAATGTCGGGCCCACTGCTCATCAGGGGTCTTTAATTGAGAGATTGCTGAGACTGGAAGCCAGCAACACCACGTATGGTCTTTGTCACAATTTTAGCTTTTCACCATAAATCGGAATCATCGAATCTGCACAAAAGAACAATAAGACAATATACATAGATGGATACATGCGAATATAGATAAATTTCATACAAGTATCCCTAATATATATACTTATTATATAATAAAGAAACTACCTCAGCGTCCAGCCTCGAAGTTTCTTAAAATATTGACCTTTTGAGTCCACAAAGTTTCTTAGCAGCTTCTTATTCTCTGGTACCAAATAGAAGGGGGTGGAATACGCAGCGGGGGCTAGTCATACTGCGGTTAGTAAATTCACACTTAATTTAGGGTACCCTCTAGCTCTGTTCCAGGTTAGTTTATTCATTAAATGACCCGTTATCAAACTGTATAAACCGCTTTCAGAGATTTTTTAGGTTTCTTAGAGTAGCCCCATCGTAACACTATTCTGTCTATCGTTGTTATCGTTGACGTTCAAAATGACGCAACAAACGACGAAACGTCGAAACGTCGAAACGTCGGAATGTCCTCCGCACCGCCAGCAGAGACGGGAATCGTTTGCACTTACACTTTTAAAAGAATATTTTCTCGCATATCAACCGAGTTGGTAACCTTTCACAAAAAACATCTTCACTTGCTTATATGAAAATCAAGATGTTTACAAAAACGTCTTCTTGCAAAAGTATGCCCCTTTATGGTATACAGCATAGAGGCATGAAATGACACACTTCATGTATATATCCTAGGTGTAAATATTGTCACACGTCTTGTTTCTTCTTCATTCACTGCCCTACGACCATGAGTGCTAGAAACAGCTTCTCAGAGATGAGCTGATGCTCTCTTTTCTTACAGTTTTCATACTATCAATCAAATACGCGAGTAAATAAACATAAATCATTCTATAACTGTCGACTGTATATACACATATACAGGCGCCAATTGTACATATGTACAACAAATATAACTAACCTGTATGAACATTGCCTCGTTTCCAGCTTTTAACATTCTGAAAATAATGCAAACAAATAAAGATACCATGCCTCATATCAGTAATAAGGTGCCATGTAATAGAACACTGAAGAAACTGGTATGATTTATTACAAACTGCACGTAAATCAGGCCTTTACATTTCAAACGTTCACGCAAAGAATGATTATGAGACCAGGGGTTACTGGGCCACAAAGGTTTTAAGAGATATCAAATTTTTTTCCGGAAAAAATACAATTTCCTTCAAAACGTTCAAACGTCCTTTCGAGCTCTGATCTAATATAAAAATACCATCCTTGAAAGAAGCCTGGAACGAGTTCTAGCATGACGATTTTGTGAGCAAGAGATTTCTAAAGTTACAGTAAAAATGTTTGCGAAGCTTCCTGGGTATGCTTATTAGCCTTATGAACAGGTTTTTTTGTTTTGCGGTAAGACTGCTAAATACTCCTCATGCTACAATTTTACCCTTCAGTGCCTCATGTTTATCATCGGATTTAAAAGATTGTTCAACTGAAAACGTTTCTAATGCTTCTGCTGTGATGAGGGTGTGCTCTTTCGTTTACTCAAATTTTAAAGGTTTGCAATATTAAAGTAGTGATGAAATGGCAGAAATAATGTTTTAAGGATTACAGTAAGAAACATAAAAAGAAAATATTAAATGTTAAGCTACACTTTTGATTTTTCTAGGATGAAAGCCATGAATGAATATCCATTACCATATTTACATTCAAGATAATTTACATTCAGAAATAAAATTTATCTTCCTACAGTAGGAATACGTTGAAATTAAATTAGGATAGAAAAACTAGAATACGATGCCTGGACATGTTAGGAGGATGAATGAACAAAGCGCTGAAAGAAAGGCAGTGGAAGTAAAAATATTACGAAAAAGACCTAGAGGAAGGTCAAAGAAGAGACGGGAAGACAACATGAAAGAAGAACATGAACCACTTTGGTGTCCATGAGAAAAATGCCCTGCATCGGCGGAGCAGGGCATGGGAGGACTATCCTGTAACATCACGAGAATGACAGCCTTAAAGGAGGAGGAAGAGCAGGATGATGAGAAGGAGAAGAGCAAGAACAAGAGCAAGAACAAGAAGCGGAAGAAGAAATCCGGTGTGACGATCCCTGAAAGTATAGTAAGTTGCATTAATCGATTTCTTGATCTGCCAATTTAGCAGAAGAACCTCTTCTTTCAAAGCTATTGGCGGTCGAAACTTGATCTTTGTAGAGTGTTGACAAATTCATCATGCATGACCAGTTGACGCATGGTGACGCGCTGCCTTGTGACGCACTGCTCGATGACGCATCTAGTGTGAATTCAGCTTAGATCAGATAGTAAAAAGGTGTAGACACGCTTTACTTTTAGTTTTACCATCATTATTTACAGGAGAGTATCGGTTCTGTGAGGGGTTTATCTACAATACTTCATAACATTTGTCTGGTTTACCTAGTTCAGTCTTATCCCTGCAGCAAGCACTCGAAATAAAATGAAAAGTGCTTCTGACCAATTGTTTCAACAATAATAGACATAATTATTAGTTTTTTAACAACTTATTTTATTTCAAAGTTTGAAATTAGAGCAATCTGGCTCTAACGAGAAAGTTTGTAAGGGAGATAAGAGAAGGCAATATCCTTTCGCATAAAGCTGTCTTTTAGTTTGTTTGTTGTACAAAACAAGAATATTGTACGAAATAGCGAAAACATTGTGTACTTAAATGCTTTTTTCGTCTCACATCCCCCGGAGTAGTAGTGTCAGAATGACCGAAATGAAATGTGTGAGAGAGTATACCCAACTGTATTTTGAAAGAGCCCATCAGAATTTGGACTACCTGAATGGCTTTTTTTCCGACCAATCAGCATCCACTACAATAAGATTAATTAAATAGGCCTAGTGAGGAAACATATTCTTTTTTTCTGCATAGCAAAGTTTTTATGCCAAATGAAATGCAGACCTGGCCTTTCCTATGATACGGAAGCAATCGTCCGGGTACATTTTGTTACAGTCTGGGTTCTCAAGCAAGTACTGCGCTATGGCAGAGTCACATTGCTTAGTGGTGTTTTTGGTCAAAGGTGGTTGTTTCCGTTTAGGAGTTGATGTTTGGCGAATAAACGATCTTACTTGCTGCTGAATTCAGTCAATCAGCCTCATAGTCGTGCGGCCAACATAGCCAACCTTGCGCTGGCATAAAAAATGATGAACTCAGAGCTAGAATTTGTAGGAGGCACACGACCTTTGAGGTTGGTTGATAATGCCTTTTGGTTGTATAAACTACGCGTGGAGTGACAGCGCCAAAACACTTCCCTATGGCTTTTTTGATCTGGTTCTCAAAACGAAGTGAAACGTTTCCATGCTACGATAGTTTTAAGTTTTACTGAACATTTTTTAGGTCCGAGGCGGGTTTTTTTGGAGAACTGTGAAAGTTTCAATTTGATAGTGTTGTTAATCACGTATTCGGGATAGCCATCTCAAAGAAAAGATAACTTTAGAAAATTGAGTTCCGATTCTAATTTGGTATCGCAGCAAATCATGGGAGCGCGGCGAACTAAAGTTTTGATGAGGTTAATCTTCCGTGTTTTGGGGCTGAACGAATTCTATGAGATGTATTGACCGGACCCAAGGGACTTCCCATGATTACCCTGTTCTGTTGTCTGTACATTTCATTACTGAAGCTGAAGTGAACACCACGTGTTGCAACTTCCATCAATTCAACAAAACTTCTTCAGGGAATTGGTGAGGGACAAGGTTCCCTCTATACTGTGCATCGGCGCATATCTTAATTGTCTCGTCTAACGGAACGTTTGTAAACAAGTTACCGACGTCAAAAGAACACAAAAAACTCTCGGTGGAACCGAAATTAAGGTTTTGAGTATGATTAGTGAAAGTAAAACGAGTCTTTAATACAATTTTTTAAATGAAGATATCAAAGGCTAACATTAAAATGGATATAACAATTAAATATCAAATGCAAAACAATCAGATTAATTAGTTACATTCTCAGTAAAATATGTCATTGGGAAAATATTGCAGAAAAGTTCATGGACCTGGAATCTTTGCACTGTTCTGTGCCTAGCAGTAGATTTTTTTGAGGATTTTGGAACCCAAGTGCTCCTTACTATATATACAATATATAGATATATATTGGAAGCTATTGTGGTAATGCTCCACTCCGTGATAAATAGATAATAATTGCTATGTGTCTGCTCAGTATTTATATATCTCTGGCACTGATGAAGGCTCAAAGCCGAAACACAATAATCATAATCAGTGAATTTCCCCTTACCCACTGAGTGGATAGAACATAGTTTCCTTCATTAGGCACTGATCAGTTGAAGTCCTGGTCCTTAAATAAAACATCTGTGTTCAATAAAACCTGTTTACAATTAAAATTGCCTAGATAAAACTCCTACAACCTAACAATATGAGATTCCTTAATGGCAGGCCCGTGAAGAAATTTGGGCATAAAGGGGACTTTAAGTTTCAAAATTTTTCTTCAGATAGTAAACAACTTACGCTGGCCTCGTCTTGACAATTCCACTTCGAACAGAGTTGTGTCAAGGCAAATTGGAAAAGACCCAAGTGCCGTATTGAGAAACCCCGCCAGAGTGGGGAGGGTGATAGCGCCATCAAGGTAAAACCCCAGAAAAAGGGGGACCGACGCCGCAAGGGTCACCCCGCATGACTAAGGCGCTCGGGCACCTGAAAACCCCTTTTAAACGGCCGTCTTGAGATTCCACTCCCCCGATAAAGTGGTCGGAAGGCAGCGGAAGCTACCAAATATTTTAAATGGTCATTACCTCCAGTTCATTCAAGCCATAACATTTCAATGTTTTTAGCTTATGCTGCCAAAAAAATTCTTTATGGCGTAGCAAGGCTTCTATGTCCTCCTGATCTATAAGTTTAAATTCCCAATCCTGCATTCCTTAGTGATTTTCGCAGTCAAAGTGCTCCAAGAGGTCTTTTTGCGGTGCAAGTCTGTTATCTCCTGATTTGTTTCTGATAAAATTTCAGTACTGTGATTTATAATTATTAAACCTCGTCCGAAAAGGTGTAACGGTACTTCCTACATATTGGAGTCTACAAAATTTACACTGTAATAAGTACACAACGCCTTTAGAGTTACAACCAAGTGGACCATAACGAATTTTAAAGGTGCGTGAGTTTTGCCCCCACCAAATGTTGTGCTTGTAATTAAATAATTACACACATCACAATTCTTTCGCCTACGGCTGGGTGCACACCCATTCCTCTCGCTATCCTGAATATTTTTAACTCTTACATGAACCAGTTTTTCTTTAAGTGATTTAGGATTTCTGAACGAGATCATTGGTTTCGACGAAAACACTCTTTTATGATCCTCATCGCAACCCAGTACATTAAAATTATCGGATATAATTTTGTGGACATTCCCGCTTAATTCTGGAAGATAAGAGAGGGATAGTACATCCCTAGGCTCTTTCCCACGAGAAGTCCTTTTGTTTTAAGATATCATCACGCTTGAGGCATTTAGCTCGTTCTATTTGGTCAGTCATCAGATTCCTGACTGTACCCCGCTAGCTACTAGCCATGCTTTTAGGTCGGAACGTCTTTGCTCAAAGTATTCATCTTGGGAACAGATTCGACTTAAACGTAGGGCCTGGCTATAAGGAATTGCCTTTTGATATGATATGATATGATATGATATGATATGATATGATATGATATGATATGATATGATACGATATGATACGATATGACATGACATGATTCGGAGCAGGAAATATTAATGATGGACTTGGCCCCTTCCCCCTTCTTCCTCCCCCCTTTTTATAGAATCTTTTTAGTATCGCTGCTTGTCGTATCCCAGTATGCTGTAATGATGACCTTCATTCAGTATTATTTGATCTCCAAATTGCTTGCCGTAAATCTCCGTCAATTACAATTTCAGACCTTCGAAAATATAACCGGGTCACACCCTTACTCCAACAGGCGATTGATTTTAAAAATCATGATTTCGGTGTCTTGAACACCATTCCTCGTTGCTGGTAGGAGGTGAGGGGCGCATACCGACTAATACCAGAAACTGTAGGCCCTTTCCATTACTGAGTGTCTTTTGCATGATCTCGGTCATTTTCAGCAATATTCCGTTTTGGTTAACATGAGATAAGTCAAAGGTTGTGTGAAATATATTACAAGTATAGAAAACTGCGTCACAGTTAAAAAATGTTTCATTTTCATCAATTTCAGGTCGAAAGAAAGGGAAAAGCTTTAAAATCGTCGAGTTGGAGAGCACTATCCAATTTGGAATTAGCGAGGTAAGGTGTAAAACTGATGAAGTTATTCGGCAATATGTTAAGGTGAAATAAGCTATTTCTAAATTACATGTTTCCAAGGGGAAAAAGGTAATTGCTAAAGCCCTTAAAATTTAATTATAAATTTCTTTTAAGACATAAAGTGTTTACACCGTGATCTGATTAAGTTGGAGTTTCTATGTTTCCAAAGGAAGTTGAGGCATTACATACAACCTTGATACATGAAATTTTCGAAGACTTTAGAGTACGACTGATAAGAGGTAAACCTTTGTATACACATTTATGAAACTGAACCTTAAGGTTTTAGAAATGTCCTCGACAATATTTTGTATTTTGAGGCTCCTTTCGTAAGTATATTTTTACTTATAATATACTAAAAATAATATCGTCGGTAATGTAATGTCGGTATATGTTTATATTTGCAAAAACATTATTCGCCACCTCCTAGAGGTGACCTATCTAGAGTAAAAGAGAGATAAAATGGCAAGATGAGTGTTGTTATTTTCAGTTTAGTAAACAACATTCATGGGTGAATCTCAAGAGATGATGGATACTTCTTATCAATTCTTATCTGTATCCCCTGTGTTTTAAGAAACTTATTTGTACGGCATAAAATACCCTTTAATAAGTTACTTCTAGCGAAATCTATAGTAGACATCTATTACAACCACGGCGTTCTTTAGTATTACGACCATGGCGAAGTGAAGAATGCCATGAATATGATGCATTCACTTTTCGTTTCACTATTAAATGGCGAGTCTTACGTAATTAGTGGAAGTGTTTGTGCGCCATATTATTTGTGGTAATTTGAAAGTATTCATGATTGATTTTCTTACTTGTCATTCTTGTTCAGGTTGAAAACCTTACTCGAACACATAACGCTGTCTTTCAATTGGTGGAAATAGAGCGACATCTGGAACATCGAAAAAGCGTTAAATTTCTCCTCCCAGAGGAATTGATGCTTAGGTACGATGAGATCGAAGCTGCGGAGACTGCAGATGAAGAAGTCGCTTTGGAAAGGGATCCTGTTAGACCAGATAGATCAGATCGCCATGATCCATCTTCCAACGGCGATCTTACTTCACGTGGAGGAGAATTGAATGATAGTGTTCATTGAAAGAAAGGATAAACACTTTTCCTAGTGTAGTAATGTTCCAGCAAAGAGGTAAGTACCGAGTAGACAATTAACAAGTAAGCTTAGGTTTCAACTTTCATCTTTTCCGACTAAAAATCGCCTGTATACTAAATTTGCTTCCTTCAATAAGTATATACACCATTGCACCATCATTACATCAACTTTAAATTGCTGGGTAATCACAAATGTCACTTCTAGATTATTCTCTAAGAATTTGCTTAGTTACTACATGATAGTTTACATTTTAAAAGCTTTTGAAGTGGCTGATTTATGATGCAGTACTTTTAAAAATTAGATAATGAATGAAGCGTAAAAAAGTATGAGAATTATGCATCATGGAAATTGTAATTTGTTCAAAATTTTATTAAAGAAAATTATTTGCTGAAGTCGCTAGCATTCACTAGCTGGGACATATTTTGGAAGATGATGCTTGTGAAGCCTATTCACAAGTAAATGGTTCCAGGCTGTATCCAGCAATAAACCAAGTTAACATAACTCTGCCAGCATTTGTGTTTATACACTCTTTTCAAAAGTTATTCATATATTTCACAGCAAGGCTGACTAGGCAAATTTTTCATTGAGCAATGGCGAATCTGACGGCTAGCTGTGGCAGCGTAACCTTCTTACCTCATAACTCCTCCAAAGCTGTTAATAATGTATCAGTATTAAAATTAAAACAATAAATGAAGTAATATATTTAATCTAGAGCACAATGAAAAATAATGAGCATGTGTTTCCTACCTTTGATACCAAATACATTGCCTCCTCAATACGCTTGTTGTAACTTAGGATTCAAACACAAGTACTAATGAACCAGTATTGAAATCAAAGCAATAAATGAAGTAATATATTCAATCGAGAGCATAATGATAACTAATTAGTGTGTGTTTCTTACCTTTAAATACCAAATACACTGCCTAATGATGATGCTTGTTGCAATTTGATGATTCAAACACAAGCACAAAACCTTTCACCGAGACCTGAATAATACATGTTTTCATGTTTATCTGCCAAAATATGATAGTTCTGGCCATCCAATCAGTTCATGGACGGGGGAGCAACAGATTCCTTCCTTCAATTTTCAGTGTTGGTCTTTAACAGAGCATATTCCTCGAGTAAATCACATGTTTAAACCTGTCGATTCCCCATCCAAGTGCATACCATTATCCCCTGTCAGAGAGAACAGAATTGTCACATAAACATGACAACTCTCCCTCTTGTGTTTGACTCGTAAGTTGCAACAAGGGAGATACAGTGCATTGTAGTTCAGGGGTGGTCAAACATTTTGCACTGTAGGCCAAGTTATGATCAGTAGAGTCAAGCGGGGACGCAGCAAGTTTTTTTTTGCACTAGGATTATTAAGCCAATATCACTATGGGTCCATCCTGAGGGGAGCTCAGATTCCTCTTAAATTTTTACTATTGGCAATAATTTCTCCACTTTGTTGAAGCTTTGGTTCCAGTTCTGGGGTGTTTTTAAAAAGATATCGAAGTTGGACCTACTGATTGCCAAAAAATGCTTCTATGACTATTCTCAAAATCTTCTTTCTGTTAGTGAGTTCTTTCAAATATACCTTAAATTAAGGTATTATAAATTGGTTTTGAAAGATTGACGGGGCATTGAAAAATGAGGGAGTATAATATCTCTTAAAAAGGTAGGATGCTTTTAAACTCTCATTGAAAATAATTCTGTAGAGATACATATAAGTATTGTCTACTTCCCTGCGCAACACTTGTTTTCCACATCAATGCTCGATTCCCTGTCAATTCTTTTTATTATTTCCATCTGATACTGGTAGTTACAGCAAGTGTTAGGGTTAGTTCTGTTGCATTCATTTATTAATGTTTCAGCGAACTGTTCCACGTATCTGTATCATAACGTTAAACACAACTGGGTTCTTTCAGGTGCATCAATGTGCTCCAGATTTATTTCCAATGATGCTCGAGTGCTGTAACTGAATCTGATGATCATTTGGTCTAGCAACGCTATAATAACAAACGTCACGAGTAAATAAAAATATTTACTACTGTGCCACAAGCGACCACTACAACACCACGTGTGAACTATTAACCATGGCCATATTTTGTAAGCAATTTTTTAGTCTTTGTTGAGGTTGTCTGCTGAGCTTATATTTTGGGGTGAGTGATGCATGAGACAACATGGAGCTGTTAGAAGGGGTCCTGCAAGAGACAAGTCTGGACCTATGGCTATTACTGATGGTAGATTATATGACTGGTAGAGAGTTTCATACAGAAATTTGACAGAAAAGCATTGATAAAATTTAGTGCTCATCATGTCATCATGACATAAGGGCTTGTACTTGGGTTAATATTTATTAATGGAAGATAAGAAACCTAAATGATGTTGTTTTATGCCTTGCACTCACCTTTGGGAGGTGATAGAGTGGTGCCCAAATGCATTTAAGTTTCATTGGGGTGCATAGTACGTCAGATGTAAGTCACTAATGTAATAACACAAAGGGGGAAATAGACCTGATCCCATGGTATCGAAGGCAAGTGAGCTCTCCACTGAAGGGCAGTAGCAGTGCTTGAGTTGTATGTAGTTTTGTTTGCTCTACTGCAGGAGTAATATGCTTATATTTGCATTTCTACTACTAATTGCATCCACAACAGTGATGGGGGAAGGTATGGTGGATTGTTCAAACTATTTTTTAATGTTTCACGGAGGTGCCATTGGTAATTGTGTGGAAAGGGGTATTTCGTGTTGATATGCATATCTTGCTGTGAATGTGACACAATAAATGTCACAATCAATTCAATTTTGATAAAGCTGAAAAGCGGTCATGGGAAAAATTGAGATTTCCCTTCTGCACCCCCTCCCCCCGTTCCCCCAGCCATGCACAATGGCACATAAAGTACTACAAAATATTTCATATATGCAATGGCATCTTATCAGCTTTGATGTTATCAGCCCAATACTTTGTTGGACAGTCACAAAATTTTCCATCAGCTGCAAAGGAATACATCACCATTCGACAGGAAATAATCACAAAATGACAAAGCATCATATCTTAAATCAAAGGCCTACTTTTCCGTTACACGATACACAAATCAGAGGGAAATGTTTAATCTACACAAGTGCAAAGTGTGATTTTAATGGTTTACATTCTTTTTATACTACCCTGTGTCTTTACATAAAAAAATGTATTCACAGTAGGGAGCATGCTGTTTGTTTCTATGTAAAACTTGTGTATCCACCAGGTGCAGATAACTGAACCAAAGCTAACTACTGTCTTCACAATAAATCTTTAAGTCATAAAAGCAGATTTATTGATTCTTGCACCTGTGAATTATGCAATGAATTATTATGTCTGAGTATTTAAAAGCAAGAATTTAAATGTGCCATTGATATAAATTATTGATAAAGCCACTGTCACCATCTGGTGCTCTTGTTCAGTATCATTGTACAAGACTGTTATGTAGGTATAGAATGCGAATTTTTGGCATTCTCAGCATCATAAAAAAGCCATATGTTTATAAAGAAATACAATGAAAATTCTCAGTGGGAACTTAAATGTCAAAGCAAAAATTAAAGTAACTAAAACCTTAGGGTTTCTCTGTAATACGTTTGTTGTGAATAACAAACCAGTTTGATGTTTGACAATGGTCGAATAAATAACGTGTAAGACAGTACTCAACAGCGAAAGACAAAACAGCAAGTCAACTAAGCCTTACGATCACGTCGGGTCACTAATTTAATGTTTGTTGCTATACATTAAAAACTAGGAGAATAAACTCACCAAATACACTGTTCTATTGTTCGACGACCGTTAATGCTGTTTTTTCTTCCTCAAAGCTCGGAACGCCTTCAATGCTTAGATGCATGTAATTTTCATGAACAAAAATTAAGTCAAAAGAGTTACGAGTTTCCTCTTACGTCATTGTCTGCCATTACACCAGGCCATGGTAACTGTTTCTTTACTCTTGGCAAAGAAATTGTTGCGTGGTTGTGCTAAGTCATTCAATGAAACTTTTAATGACATTTAAAGCATTTAATTATCAGCAGCTACGTTATTGCTTTTAGCCTGTACATTCTCAGAATGGTCGCCATTTTTAGCCCCAACTCGCTTACAAGGTGTTCATATTTGTATGACGTCATTTACAGTTCACCATTTTTCGTAAATCAGAAGAAAACCCACGACTGACTAAAAAAACGACAATGGAGACAAGTGTTTGGTCTTTTCTACGAGATGAAATTATTTCAAGAGATTTAGACTTATCACCTAAAAGGGCCTCCTTCGACCAAATATACTTTTAAGTTCACTTGATTTATCAACAATCTTTAACATATTTTGCGTGATACCTCCAATAGTATAGATATTTATGTAGCTGCAATAAGAAACCACTGTATTAAAAACGCCGTTGCCACCATGTAACCAAGGTCATTATAGCCTAACGAGCGTTTCCGGTTTAATCGCGTATAAACCCTTCACCTCTCGAGAAAAAGAACCTTCAACTCTCCAGAAAATGAAATCATTCACAAGGAGTACACTATAATCAGAAATAATCTGAAAAGAGCTATCAAGAAAGCGAAACAACGTTTCTAAAGCAAAGCCTTCAATAACCGGAATCCACAAGAAATATGGAAAGTAATTAATAAAATACTTTGTCCCACGAAGTCTCCCACGAGATTAGTCTATTTTTACTTGTGCCGCTGAACGTGCTCTAAAATCAGAACCTACTACCAATAAATATACCTGTGCTTATTGAAACACTACCGGAAAATAAGAATGGATTCAGGATATCTCATATTACTGAGCAAGAGGGGTGGTAAAGAACTGTCGTCAATTAGAAATTATACCTCAACTGCGATAATATCTCGATCAAATATACCAAGCTTGAAGCAAAACTCTCAGTTTTTCCTCAGACTATGATACTTAGTTCTAGCATAGGCATGCTCAAAGTCATCAAAAATTCAGATAATGATAATCGTATTGAATTAAAAGACTTAAGACTTTTCCCGTTTTTCCCGTTCCCATTCCATTTTACCCGTTCTATCTTAAGTTTATTAAAGACTTGTCTAGTTTCCTACAATGGATTCACAGTTATCAAGGTTTAAGTCAACAATTTGTTTCATGTGATGACAGCATGTCCAGGTTCTTTCCTGCAAAGTTTGGAATTCTTCATAGATCGATACTAGGCCCAGTGCTATTTAACATCTATGCAGTAGTAATGATGCGATTGTCAACGTCATGATTATTGTGTGATACGGTAGTACAGGATATCACAGAGATGGTAAAAAATATTGAATCGAATCCTCAAATCTGCCAAGATCTGTCGTGTAGCATTGTATGGTACAGTAAGCAAATATTGGCAAGGTTTTACCAAAATATACACCTTTTATATATGCGTTTGCTTTTGGTGTAGCCTTCTTTACGGATAGCTCAGGAGGAAGCAGATCAGACAAATTGCCTTCTTTCTATCGATGTTTATACAGTCACGCTTTTTTAGCTATGACTGTTTGCTGGCACTTAAACTTCACACTGTCGATGTTGCACACTGATGTAGCTTAGAGTAGAAACTTAATTAATGTACCCACACAATTTAGTTGAGAACCTTTCAGAAATGAAGGAATAGAAATGATTAGTGCTTAAATTTGGACACCGATATCATTTCGGATGCTAATACAAAGTTTTGTTGATGAACACTTTGGTACCAAGACCTATGACGTTATGTGTTAAGACGTACCAAGACAACAGATCAGGCATGGGGTTTTATGGCGTCAATCCTCAAGGACAACAGAATTTTGTCAACTACTCATAGCTATTTAAGCAATCATTTATTGATCCGAGTTCAATTAAAATTTACGTGAGACTTTAATGATATAAAAAGATATTAGCACACATCAAAGAATGGGATTGTTTGATATCTTTGAGATTTCAGTTGAATTTGTAAAACCCGTTTCTTCGCCATCAGCTTCTTTTTAAGATCGTCAGGGTGTAATACCGAAAATGACAAAGTTTGAATTGAATTTCCAAACTACTTGTGACAAATATAAGTATAAAACATTTTAGTTGAAAGTGTCATTACAATGTAGACTTTAAAGTTGATAAGCCAGCAATATAACATAGGGTTATACCAAATATCTTAGCCACACTATTGTTTACACGACCATATTTAACAGGTTACATAAATGTGAGGTAACTAATTATCATCAAGAGTATGTTCAGCAACTTAATGTCTTCGTCTCTAATAGGGACATTATTGAAAATTTTTTATGTCAGAAGCCTCAATAGATTTTCATATAGCAAATAGAACTTGTATAATTAGTCTACAATAACTAAAACTTTTCAGTCTTTCTTAAGAAGTTGTTACTTATCTTAAGGATAAATCTGCTAAGAAACGATTCCTAATTGATCTCTTGATTGTAAAGCATCGCTTAATTAGCAACAGGCCCGACCCATTTTCACATCCATTTTTTTCTTTTCTGTGTTTCTTTCCATAAGAGGAGGGAAGCTTAAATAACTGTAAGTTGGTTTTGATGAAAGTTGCCCCTTTATTGACAGTAATCTGAAAGTAACTTTGTAAGGAAATATTGTTGCCAATGAATAAAATTATTTACATACTGATTATCAAGCCTGTTGAAATGATAACTAATCAGGTGTTTAATGCAATTCTGCGTTCCGGATGTACAGATTAGCTTTCAAGATAATATGTTTTGTCCAATGGACACAGGTAAATGACCACTGTCAGAAACAGCTTTACAAAAATTGATATGATAATTTATGTATATGCTGACAAAAGAGTAGTATTGTGCAAACGAGTTACAAACGTTTTATTCCTCCGCAAAATCACATTAAAGGTGTGGTTAGCCTCTGTCTAAATCTTGCTTCTATTTTTTAGAAGATTTTAATCATTACAGATTGGAACAAAGAAAGGTACATTGATCTTGATATCTTCGACATTCAAGAAAAGATAGCCTCTGAAAAGAGCAGTATTGCCATCACCGAAGAATGATAGACTGCTACAACCAAAACAACGCTATACGTTAAACCTCGCCTAAGTCAACACTTTCGGGTTGGTTTCTTTTTATGCCAACTCAGGCTCTCTGTCGATTAAGAAACAGCGAGTTAGTAAGTGTTATTTAGTGGAATTTATTGCTGGGGCTTTTCAAATACCGTCGACTTACACACTTTGGCGATTTAGACGACGTTGACTTACACACAGTTTGCTGTAAACAATGACATAAGTAATACCGTGGAAAGGATCAAATCCGTCAATTTGAAAAAGGTGCTGACCTAAATGCTGGGCCACTTAGCCTCGTTCTGGTATCGTTCTATGGTAATTGGGTTGGTGGATTAATCTCGTTTTCATAACAAGGCATCGGGTAAACAAATTATGAAGCGATTTCCACTCGGATAAAAAAGCTCTGCATCTCAAGCTTGAAATGAAACATCTTACAAAGGCCTCTCTCTAATCATCGTCGCACTTTTCAGATTTTTCAAAAATTAACGTCCCATCGTTTCCAACTGGAGATACCATAATTATGGATGACCTGAATTTAGCTAATCTTTACAAAAATGAGTACACACTAAGAGTGATAAATAGTCTTCGAATTGTTTTCTATGCACCAGTTTTAACTACGTGTCTGGACTTGCTTGAGCATTTAAATACAGCTGCTTTGAATAAGAAAACGTTCTGTCAATGTTTCAGCTTTGTACTTTGATAGCAATGTGTTCATCTCTAAGCAAACAGAGGCACGGAACTCGAGGGCCCTTTTCATGATCACCTGCTCGATTTGAGTGCTAAATTTTTACAACAAATACGAAACATTTCAAACTTCAATGTAACACTCAAGTACCAACTATCTAGTAAGGAGAGTTCAGGAGGTCCGTTTTACAGGGGAAGACCTGTAGCCAATCTAGGAACTAAGAGCCAAACAAGATTTTTGCCTCGAGGCGGCTGTGCATCATGTCTCGGGCCTCAAGGGAAGAACCCTTTTTTCTCATGGAAAACTCCGGGACGACCCAGGCCTACAATGTCTTTTGATTTTCAAAAAAGTCCTTGCAACATTTCCATACATTCTTAATGCTAAATGCCTTTGCGATCTTAATACTCTAGTTCAGAAATACAGTATGTAGGTCAACAATCTAGTAAGGTCAATTAAAATCATAGAAAGATAGTAAAAGGACAAGAGTTTCCACTTACTGTAGTATGTAAATCTCTACAAGCTACAGACTGTTTAGTATTAGTCCAACTTAATCTTTCCCGGTTCTATGACGTTCTTAACTTTTGCTATTTTCAAGGCTTGCGTTCCTATAAACTATATTCTGATATAAAAAGGGTATAGGTAACGCTCCACAAGGCCTGTCCACACGGACATCTCGGCGAAGTGGATCAAAACGGAAGATATGAAGTTTAGCCCAAAACTGTCCAATATAAGACTATGTAATATTAGCTCTTTCATATAAATACTTAGAATAATATTTTATCGATTCGTTTGCAAGTAAATTTTGCATGTAAATTTTATCTAGAACATGTTATTGCCATAATACAAGGCAACTGTAATGCGAAATTGATCATTTTGTGGAAATCGCACAACAAACGTATAAGTAATGATAATAATTTTTTAAACTTCAACATTTATTTCGTAATTTCACCTATTACAAAAAATACTAAGTCAGACACTCACTGCTTGCACTTTTGCCAGCGCTAGAATATGCTGTATCAGCATCACTGCAGCCTAACAGAGCTAAGCGGAAAGTGTTGCCAGTTCATTCAGTTTTCGCATTCCGTTATGAACACACGGGCGCACAAGAAAGTTCTATGTTGTTAGCAATCTTGCCACTGCAATGACCTGTTTAGCATAGGCTACGACAAATAAAGAATACCCTTACAAATCATCAATAACCCACAACAGGAACTTTTATCTTATATATCATGTATCACTACCTTGCAACTCAAGAGAGTTCTGATTCGCACACCTGAAAGACGCTAACGCAGCAACATCGATCCACGGTTCCAAGGTCTAGGTTAGTCGTATTAGCAAACCAACTACCAAGCATGCAGAACTTCAAACAAATTTGCTTCACATTTGAACTCATAAAATTTCCATTGCTGTCTGAATACTAGATACACATGCAACAACAAGAGTGTGATGACACCATTATGAAAACATTTTTGTATTTTACTACCGGCCGGCCGTTAGAAAAACGTAGACAAAAGTTACAATAACCAGACACAATTGTGAACTAACAAAATAAATTTTGCAGCCACACGACCATTGTAGCTTTTTTGGAAAAAAAGTAATTCATATAATATGGCAACAATTGAATACCGAAAACTCCCTTCTATTAGGTGGATTTTTACCTACAGTGATAAATTTACTAACAATCAGTGGTGGAATGTTACTGTAGGAATTTTTTATTTAGGGATTTTTTCTACGAGGGAATTTTTCTTTAGGGATTTTTTCTGTGGGGGATATCTCCCATTATTGATTTTTTCCGTAGGGATTTTTTTTAGGGATTTTTTCCCTCTTATATGGATACAGATAAAGTAGATGTTTTACGGTGGATTTCCTTTTTACCTACAGTGATAAATTAACTAACAATCAGTGGTGGAATGTTACTGTAGGAATTTTTTGTTTAGGGATTTTTTCCCTCTTATATGGATACAGATAAAGTAGATGTTTTATGGTGGATTTCCTTATTACGGAAGTGCTTAACAGTAGAAGAGTATTAAAAGGCATTGTCTATATTTTTTTTTATGGTTAATAAAAATGAAAGTAATCAGGATAGGTTTACTACGAAAGAAAACTAGTGACATTTAACATACCCTCAGCAAACTGCTGTTTAAGAGGCCCTTCTCTTCTGTTACATCTTCACCCTATTTTCTTTTCCAGCTCAACATATTTTGCACACTCGCATACTTACACCTATTCTTCAAGTTTCGCTCCATGCCTTGTTTGGGGGCCGCTTACCGCGATGCGTGTAAGTGCATTAAATGCTTACTTTTGGGTGCCTAGTAGACGTCCCCCCGCTGATTAATGTTTCAAAAATTATCCGTCCAGGACATTCTGTAAGAACATTTTTTGAGAACATTTTTTAAATCTTGGAAGGTATGAAGGAGACTGCCATGACTTCGAATAACTGACTATTGTTTGTGATGTATTGCCTTACGTTTAGGAAGTTGCAGTTGATTCTAAACATTGATTCCTGACTTCCTTTTTGGTCATTTTCCATCCCCCCCGTTTATTAAGTTTTTTTTATTTTCCACCGCGAAAATACAACGTGAATTGTGGTGAAATGTGGCTCGGTTTAAGCCAGTATTGTCACTAACAGCCGTCTTCGCCACGCAACGAATAACATGGGTTTTCCAATGTTTATGATAGCGGATGTATCTCTAACTGAAATTTAAACTGCATTCTATCATTGTCACTACTGAAAATTGGCTAAACTAAACTCAGAGCCCTACAGTACAGATAGAAAACCTAAACTCGAATTGCACTATAGTACATTCCAACGAGAAAATTCTTTGAAAATTCTTTTCAGTAGTGACCTGAAGAAGTCTGTTAGACGAAACGTTGTCAATAAAGTTTCCACATTTGGCGTTTTACTAGAGTATACTGAGAAGAACGGCAAACATGACATTTACAATTCTAAAAATAACAAAGTTATCTATTTTCACTGTTATTCTGAGGCACATACAAACCTCCACCAATCATAAGGTATGTTTCCTTGACCTCTGTAATTTGCCGTGCCATATCTTTAGTTCTTCTTGACTTCTTGAGTTCCTGAAATGTTAGCATGCAAATATGTGTGATGTCTACCGAAATAGCGTATGTTAACATTCAGGTTCATCTACCTTAGTTGGAAAAGGTTCAAATTCCTTTGGTCACATATTTCTATTTTAAATTTTTTTCAAAACTGGTAATTTTAAATCCTCGCTTCTTGGCGATGAATCACAAATATTCAGTGAGGTGATCATGATTCTTTTTAATACCTTGCACAGCCTAATGAAAGGGGCTACGGCGGTGCCCACATACATGAGACTTTAACCAAAGCTTAGAGTTCCTTGAAACCTGACGCCCTTCCTGACAACACAAATGGTCCTTCTGAGAGAGCCATTACCTTCCTGCATTGAAGGCAAGTGAACTATCCACTGACATAGCTGTACATCTTATGTAAAAAGTCCGCAATCTTTATGTTCCTGTATATCATTCATAGATTACACACGACATCAGAACTGGAGTTACGATTACAGAAACATTTGCTGTTTACTCTTTATAGTATATTCTTTGATCCTGTTCTAGTTTACAACCTCGTACCATATAATAATATCAGCATATTTCAATGGGCTTTAGAAAAATTGATGGGTCAAGCAACAGCCCTTCCTCAGTCAAGCCACATGCTGCAGAGAGGCTGGTCTTCATATTTCGTATAGCTGGGTATTGATATCCCAAAGTGGATGGTTTGTTGCTGATGTGGGGGTTAAAGAAATAGAATGTGGTGATTTATCTTACTCAGTTGGTAGAGTGCATGTCATGAATGAGTTGGTAATGGTTCAAATGCCATATTATGCTTTTCCCTACAAAATGCATGCAATACTTAACTAGCATAAACTGAAAAGTCAGTGAGTGCAGAATACTTAATAGGTAATGGAAGTTTGAAAACACAGTTCAGCAGGCAACTCGTTTTGATGAAAACGCTTTTCACTGATTCTCGTCAGTTTATCTACATTGGTATCTCATTGACTGATTAGAAGCTGTGACAAGTTTTTTTATCAAAAAGGGTTGTCTTCTGAATTGTGTTTTCAAGTTCTGAAATACCAATAATAATGGGAATTCCTATAAAAAACAACATGAGTTGACTTTGACCTTTTCATTACCCCCTTTTGGGTGGAGATTATGAGAAAGGAGTACCTAATGGTTTCCAAGCCTCTAACAAAAGTAGGAAACAGTAAATTGACTGAGCTGAATTGGATTGAATTGAACTGAAATCAACTCAGCTGATAATAAGTCTTGAAGCTGCAATATAAGGGAAGTTTTATTGAATTAATGGACGTCCGTAGCAAGTGACACAACGTCCCCGATAGAATTTGTGCCATTTGTAGTTGAAGAGTCAAATTTGTCACCTATCACAACAAATTTTGTTACCAGTGTTTATCAAGGGGGATAACAGGGTTATCGAGTCTTAGAGTCCTTATCGATCCAATAAAATGCTACCTTTTTAAAAAGTAGTATTTTCCTTTAGCCTACATTATCAGTAGAACGTGCAGTTTCTTAGCAATACTCAGTATATATATATAATGTTCTTCTCTAAAGAGTTTCATTGTCTCTTTAGCCCGAGGTTCCTTAGCAATAATGCTTACATCACTCTTGTACTACAATGGGCATAGTATATGGGGCCAAAAGGGTAATTGAGAGTGAGGTGTCCCCCTCAACATCCCAAAGTTCAACAACAATTTTAAACACTTTTTACATTCTCTTGCATTTTAAAAAACTGATGTATTCTGCTAACCTACTATGGAACTTCAGCAATCACAGCCTAACTGTGCGAAACACGCCCCACGATATCAACCATTCATGATACTGGCTCCAATTCTTTTTGCCCGACTCTCAACACGCCTACTGTGAAACTGCATGCCTGTAAAAGCCCTGGAATACCATGTGCATCAATGTCATATTGCAACGTATTGGCTACCTGAAAGTCGAGCGTGTAGAGTTTGAATTGACATCATCAACACTACAATTGCCAGCAAGAAATTGAGAATTATCTCGATGTGTGGTAAACCTAAAGCCGTCTTGAGTAAATCTTGATGTAAACAAACAGGTCACTTCTGAAGCGTCCTTGTCATATCTGGTGTTTACTATCACTTTTCTTTAATACGGGGTACAAAAGATCATGAAACATCTGGAATTTATAGGATTTCATTCGAGTGAGACATTTCTGGGGCATGTCGCTTTCTATTAGCGAATCTATATGATCGCACGAGGAGAAGTAACTAGCGTTCCTTACATACTTAGACAACAAACTCAAAGCAAAAGTAAAGAGTCAACATCGAGGTTAAATCATAAATCCCCTCCAAGACGTTTCGAAATCTTCTCGATTTCCAAAGGAGAGGTTTACAGTATGTCATATGAAGTGATCTAATATAAGGTAGCTGTTAACTTGTTCAAACATGCCGCTCCGAAAAATAAAGATAACTTCAAAATATCATCATAGTATTGTTTACATGCATGCAAGCCCTACTATAGACCCTAGGCTATACATTACAAGATAAGGCTGGAATAATTCCCGGTACTAAAACTTGTTAAGAGGAGGGTAGAGTATGCAGTCTGAAACTTTTGTTGAGATTTCTTTAAGAAATTGCTAATATGATAATCTTGCTTCAATAGGGCTTTTTACACTGGTAAAAAAATGGGACGCACAGGCCTTAACATTATGGGCACAATGATCATGGCATAGCATAAAATCGTCAAAATAAAGTCTCCGAGATTTTACGTAATGAAAAAGGTCAGAAACTCCAAAAAATGATAGGTGGCAATATAATTTTTTCTTCTGGTGATTAAATGGTTAAGTGGCTCTACAAGAATCCCACGTTAAGGTTTGAATATTCAAGTAGACTTAATAATTGCATAATATGAATACTTCCCTTCTAAAATTTTGTAAAGGTACAAAAAAGGTATATTTGAGCTTGTTACTTTTCTCTACCAGTACTTAAATTTTCCAATTGCTTGATTTTTTATAACTCTTTTTTTAAGTCAGTAGTGATTTTCCTATGAAGCAGTTTCACATCATAAACATGGACGTAACACAAGATCGTTTGAAATTCAGTCATAACATAAATGTTGAAACCTACCTTGGTTCCATCGACTGATATAATTCGGCTACAGTTTCTTCCAGGAATTATAAATTTAACCACCATCTGAAATGAAACTACTGTAGCCCATCTTTTACACCACCCCCATGAATGTTCTAAAGGCCCTAAGGGGGAGTACTGCCCCACATCTGTAACCACTGAGGTACATGTTTCAACTACCCTATTATCCCATTGTCACCCTTTCCCCCCGCCTAATTAAAATCCATCTGCGTAAACCTGCATTTAAGCAACTGGGTAATCTATGTTTGACACTTCGGAAATCAACACCACTTTTAAATAAATGAACTGGTACACATTAAGAGTTACAAGGACTTTTAAGAAATAAGTCTTAAATTTAAACATGTCCTTTTTCTGTTCATAAAATGCCATGCAGCATACTTTATGGAGCTGCTGTATGGAGCTGCTGTATGGAGCTGCTGTATGGAGCATTCTTTAAAGCACACAGCATGTTGCCGCTTCATGCCTTAACAATGTTCATGTCACTTAATTGTGCAATTCTTATTGATTAGCACGTGCTCCCCTACATCAAAATCTAAATGTGTCAGAGATCCCTGTGAGTTGTGGCTTTTAAATCATAACTACCAGATCAGTCGCTCACTGTAACCACTAGATTCTGATGCCACTTTCTCCAATTTGCTGCACAGCGAGGATTTTATGTTCGATTTTTTTCAACATGGAAAAGCTTGCTACGCAGCAATAATCCTGATGTACCTGGAACTTTAATTTTGCTGTATGGAAGACATCATCTGGCAATGTGGGAAATGATCAAAGTAGCTGCACACTGTAAAATCCTGCTGTAAAGCAGGACTATAAACCAGCCTTAAGTCTGGGAAATACTATTTTGTTTATTTTACTCCTTCCTCAAGTAAAGAAATACCTCATTTCATAAGTAAATTTGGTATCAAATGCATAAACAAATATAAGCAATACTTAAAGGCCACTTCAGTTCTACAAATCTAAGAACACGTAAGATATGCTACAAAATCTTCCGTCTTACAAACCTGCATCTGACTGCGTCTTCTGTGAAGTTGAGATAACTCTTGGAATACATCCCAAACTACAACGAAAATTGATGTGAATGTGAGGTCTGTGAGAAAACATATTTGCACAGATGATAGGGTCTAACACAAAAGCACTATTTAAACAGTAAAAGTTTTAGGCTGGTTTGGCCCCTTTGAGTATGTCCAATAATGCAATTCTGTGGATTACCATCAATATATCAAAGAACCTTGTGATCGCTCTTGTCCACTGTCACAAAACAGATCTACTCCCCTATTCAAGTTCATCTTAAACATCATGTGTCCTTCTTTTAACCATCTCCCCTCCATATGACATTTAACATCATAATAACTATGTACCTATCACTTCTAATAAGGGCCTGCCCTTCACGATATGAAAGAGAAAGCAGGTACCATTAACATAAGAATATATCTAAAGAAAACGAATATATATTGATTTAATTTTCCAAGACATGTTTCAGATATCCTCTATCCATCCTCAGTTGAAACTAATTTACAAGACAATTCTATACAAATTTATTTACGTTTGAACTATTGACACATGTTACTCTATTCACAGAAAAAAACCCAATAAAACTAGACAAAATGGTAATAACATGTTAAAACAGAAACTAAGTTTGAAAAGGGTTTTACAATTATTAAACAAAACACGGCAAATAAACAATGCACGACACATGGACGTAAAGTAGTACTGAACACTTAAACTAATGTTGCTGTGTGACTTGGGTGTTAAGGTCTGGCCTAATGACAGTGTTTGTGTCATAGTTACTATTTCTCTTGGATGTTTAATTGATAACCTGGCGGTCATAATCACATATGATCACTTTGAGTAGTTTCATACATCAAAAATAAAACCTAGAGAGATTGATAGGGGTACTTACACGCAACCTCTAGAAAGTGGGGTAGTCTCCATGTGCCTGAAACAGCTTTAGTCTGGTATGCCTTTACTTTAGTTATCGTTAAACCGGTTTTGATTTGCTCATAACAGGTTAAAATATAGTTAAGTATTGTTTTTCTTTACTTCAAACTTTTTAGAGTTACTTAAAGCAAATTAAGGCCGAGTAAAATCTGCTTTATAAGACTTAAGACAGTTTCAAGTCTGCTTGAAATAGGCTAATGTCGATCGAAGTGTTTCAAGTCAACTTTAGAATGTGCTCGAAACAGCTTTCAATCGTGTTACTTTTGTAGATAGATAAATAGATAAATAGATAGGTAGATAGAAAGATAGGTAGATAGATCGATATGAACAGATAGACAGAGAGAGAGACAAACAGAAAACATGGCTAGACTATACTGCTTCTAAATTTACAAACATCTGCCATTTGAATGAGTATAAAAACTACAAATGCTTCATATATCAATTGATGTGCTTGTATACTTGTTCATGTTCTATTTGCATAATATAGAAGACATATTTAGCGTTAAATATGATATAATATAATAAATATATTATATATATATATACATATTTATGAATTAAACATTCTGCTCATAATTATGCGAAGAAAAATTTACATGATTTTGCTGATTTAGTTTGCGTTAATGAACGAGAGAAAAGCAACCCGATGCAAGTATTTTCGAACCGAAATTGTTTACCTACCTTGGCAGCGCGGAGGGGGTTCTAGAAGGTCTGTGGTTTCATGTCCTTACTGATATTTCATGAATGCATTGACTTGACGAATGTTTCTGAGACTCTAAGTCTTCTCAAATTTATTCATGAGTATTATGAAAACTATTTTGCAAAAATTTGATAACTGAAGACGTTTTACATACCTCTCAATATGAATCGTCACCTGCAAACAATGAAAAGGTCTGAAGTTTTCTGATTTAGAAACAACCTACAGAACTTTACGACGTAGAACCAGTTAAAATTTAGGCAAAGTAGGTAATACGACAGATTTCCTTCTTTAATATTTTTAAAACACAGAGAACTCTGCCGCGTTTAGGCTACGAGTATTAGAGTGTCCTGATAATAACGTGTTTCAAGGTGTTTAAAATATAGTCAAATTTAGGCTGTGTTGTAGCGTCATCGTCTCCAATACTGTGAATTAAAGTGTTTTTCTAAAGCTAATTAATCAATTATTTACCATGCTAACTTTCACATCTATGTAACAAGTACTCACAGAGTTTTAGCATTTATATAATCGCCTGCCTACTAGCCTCTTCGCGGGCTCATAGTCATGGGAGAGGGGGATTATCAAGGGCTTAGGCTCCATTTGACTTACGTTTAGCCCCTCTCCAATAACAATTGTTATGTCAACATTCAAACGAGGGCCTTGCTCAAAACTTTGCTAACAAAGTTTTATCAATATTTCAAAGTCTTTTTGTGAAACCTCTTAAACCCCTTGGTGTCTGAAATCCATTGAGTGACAGTGTCAATCCCCCCCCCCACCCCCCCCGCCACGCTCTCATTAAACATCTCTCTACTCGTTTCTGGCTTTGTTGTCCCCCCACCGTGGTCGTTTCTGTTGATATGGTCATCTATGTCATCTATACATGTCTACAATATCTACATTATACTGGTAATCATTTAAACAACACTCCTACCCCAATTATCGGTACTCTATCTCCATGGACTTCGATGATCCAATATTAAAAAGAGAACTACGCCAACAATTCATTGATTCCAACGTTCAATACCTTGCAATGCACAAGGAGCTCTGAAAATATTGGCAGCCGAAAGGAACGATCACAAACATTTATTTCAGTGTAGGAACAGAGTAAAGTGGAAAAAACCCCAGGAAGCCAGCCCCATATTTCATTTGGCAGTTGATGGTGCTTTGATACCTCTGTTTCTACATGAAAAAGGAACGGATAAAATAATTCAATACACGCCGCTGTACTTTTTTCGCAGCTTAATTAATTTATGAATTAAGAGCATTTTCAATATTTTGGAGGTTTTGACACTATTACGGTCATCTCACTTGTATTTGATGACCGTAGTCTGGTGGTCCTCAGCTCTGAATTGCTCAAATTGATATCTTGACACACTCTTTGCAGTTGTGCAGTTTTCTCTGCTTCATTTTCGTACTGAGTGGCGTCGCTGCGTACGTAATAACTCGAGTACTTTCCCGTGAAAGATTTACGCAAAAAATAAATGTTTCCTTTCTTTTAACTACTTTAGTTATTCTGGATAAATAAACATTTGCAAGGTTTCTAGTGGATATTTTCCAATCCCTACTCATAATATCATACCAGTTTCCTGTAGAATGCTGTATCTATTCATATCATATTTGAAACTCCATCTGATTTTTAAATTACTCACAGTCGCATACCTCTAGTTAGCACTGGGCCAGGTAATAAAAGTACTCCGAATATAGAGTAATACCACGAAACAGACTAAATTAAAGATAGTAGAGGCATTTAAGGACGACACTTGGTACCACAATGCGGAGGAAAGCTCATCAGCGAAAGGGGACATCGCCTCATATCATAATACATCAAACATATGTAATTAATTAAATCAACAATTAACATATTATACATATGTAATAAATGAGAACAGATGCTACAACCAATTCTTGCCAAAACAATTTAAATAATAAGCAGTTTTTTCCAATGAGTACCAACTCATACAAAGTGATGGTTGTAAAACGACACTGTATCTACACTCTCACGCAGAAGGACATCAGTATATCTGAATCACAAATGAAATCAGAGTAATGCAAACAAGCAAAGATTGCGGGCGCAGCCTGATATGACATAATCCTAACAATTAAAAGACAGCCTATCCACCCTGATCTCTTTTCTTACACGCCCCCTGAAATACGATTACAAAATTTTATTATGCTTTGGGTTTGGTCAACCATGTTTCATCTTATAAAGTCCTTCTGAAACACCACCAAATGCAATGCGCACAACAACTAACAACAAATATCGTGACTCGGTAAATGCATTAATTTGTTTGACAATAGCATCTGCGAGTAAAAGATTATTATACATCTGGTTTCAAAGACCACTTGGTGCTCAAATGCCTGTTGACATATATTGGATTCTTATTCTGCATGGAGCAACACAAAAGTGTAAGTTAGATGTATATAATATAGAATATATCCAAGTTATCAAAAAAGTATTTAGGTATATCAGCACCACAATCAAGCGGACGCGCAGCTATGTTCTCATTTCAATATATAATTTAATATATGCAGTATGACATACTACAAAGTCATCCAATTTGATATCTTTTATCTCTCTGTTCTTATCAACTAAACCTTCGGTTACACGAACGAAGTCGATCTCTTATCTTTATGGAGTCAAACCTCGAACTGCGCACATGACTGCTACTTCTTATCATATATATCCATATCCATATCCCCTTATTTTTATATTTCAGCAGAATGTGGTAACAATAACCATCCTGATTTCATTCAGAGCGACTAAAATATACCATAAAATATAATTGTTTTACCTGAGCCAGATATATTCTTAAGTCTGCTAGAGGGTGCTAGTATAATGGGGTCAAATCCAAATTGCCGTAATTGGTTATTCACATGAACCCAGTCTGCCTGTTCAATCTAGAAGACAAAGAAGACCAATTATTGAAGCAATGGGCTGTAGCTTGCAAGGAGCAAAAGGGTTTAGCCTTGGATAGCAGCCAATCAAGCAAGCTAAGGCACATACAGAGAAATTGGCAGTTTTAAGTCTTTGATTACATATATATTGTTTAATACTTCAGGTTCCTCCGTTTGATAACAATTTGCAATTTTCAATAGGCCTCAGACAGATTGGCACATAGAGGTTAGTCTCACAAACTGAATAAAGCTGGATATTGACACGTACCACTGCATGATTGATAGTAGAAAAAAAACATAAGTAAAGACAAGATGGTACTTTGAAAGCACAGGAAGAGGGTAGTGAGTCTACATCAAAAGCAAATAAGACATAAAAGAGCAGAAGCTACATGCCAAAGTGAACATATGTTTGAGAATAGGGCATTACACACAAACTTCAGTCCTGAAAATATGTATATAAGATATTTAGAAGAAGAAGACAAGAAGCTTAAAAAGGAAAATCACAACTATTACACAAATATATGTGGTTGTGTTATCAGTGTTTTAACTTCATCACAGAAACATATAAGCTATAACTTACTGGGTGGTCACTTGTATTATAAACTGATGGAAGAGATCCAGAATCTGTCAAAAGGCAAGACGACAAAAAATACAATGAAATGTAGTGCTCTCTAAAAACTAAAATAAATATATCTGACATTTGAGGATCTTCTATTAGTTTATAAGTGTGCACATATTTAGTAACCAAATACTTTACACAATACATTAATACTATTATTGTTTCTTGTGGGCCTAGGTACAGTTGACAATCTCATTATAATAAACATTTATTCCAAGACATCAGCAAACTTGTGAGACTTGGTACAAAACAGTATTTTGTTAATATTTTTCATATCAGTTATGCTAGCATAGCTGTTAATACAGTTTGTTAAATCTTTTTGAGATGTGGTTACCACTGAAAAATTATGATTACATTTTATCCACGAGAGAGAGCCTGACATGGCAAGGACACAGTGTAAACCTTATATCATAGGAGACAATCACCAAAATGGTACATCGTTATTATATATTACTTTTAAATACATAACATGTACAATTCATAGCTTGCACCCCCCAGGCAGATGGGGAGGGGGGTCAAGCATTTTCAAGAGATTTTGTCTAGGTGGGGGTTGGCTCGAATCCCAGTTACATGTGGCAGTTGGCCTCTAAGGCGGGGGTTGATATTTGCAGGTGGGGGTTGTAAACCAGTCTAAATTAAATTTTCTACACGGTGGCATCCACTTCAAATTAAAAGTTATATTAGCAATTCTAGTTCACCTAACTTAAGTTTTTCTCTCAAGAAGGTGGATGTTTGGGTGTTTTCTTCAAGGAAGTGGCATTGTGAAACCTTTCAAATGATGAAATGAAGTGGCATTGTGTAACCTTTCAAGTGATGAAATGTTTAAGGTGTCAGTCCAGTTTCAGATAATAAAGCAATCAGCGTTGTTTAACGGTAGTCGTCCTCTGGTTGTATGAAAACTTCTTCTTCGTCCATTCATCGGAGACGCCCTTCACATCCATTGTCTTCTGGTGGTTCCATCTTTGTTTTTCTTCAATGTTCAATACTGGATGGAAATTATTGTAAGCCATGGATATTTTCATAGTAGCAATAATTACAGCACAATATCAGTTGGTATATAGAAATGTCATTAAAGCCATTAAGAAGGGACCCGAATTTTTCAGGAATAATCCCCCACCCACCCCACTTGCCAAGAATATTTACCAACATATTCTTCTACCAGATTTAGATCCTCCACGCTATTTAAAACTTTGGCCCCTAGTCCCTTCAGGCACATGGCCCAACACATGGAATGCTGTCTTTTCTGTATTTTCACCTGGTAAGGACAATGATGTACAGTACACAGCAGTCCACCAGGTTTTAAAGACGGGCGCTTTGCTCAGCAAGTGGAAAATTGCTTTAAACCAACCTAACTACCCTCAATATTTGGCCCCCGAGGATTGGGAGCACGCCTCGATTACGTGCCCCCCCCCTGCTATGGGGGTCTGGCAGTTGTTAACTCCTCTAGTAGAATATGTACTGGGAAATAACTACCGTCCAGCATCATTCTACTCCATCATCAGACTCAGGTAACAGTGAAAACGTCTGTCCTTGTACCAGCTTATAGTTAAATTAACAAATCGCATAATTTGGCAAGCCCGCTGACGATTACTTTTAGATAATACTCTGGCAAAGTTGAGATCGCTATTCTGCAAAATTGTCGTCACTCTAAAATCTAGTAACAATCCGTTAACTTCTTCTGCCCCTAGACAGTTTAAATTGCCTGTTAACTTAAAACATATTCTGATCTCAATGAGTTTCAAACAATAACAATGTCTGGGTTGTCAATCAAATCTCTGGTCCTGTCTGATAAAACGGATGACCGCTGTACTTGGGCCCGGCTGTAACATCTCCTCTTCTTCTGCTGTGTTGATGTCATAAACCAAATTTCTCTGAAAGTAAAGAAATCAGGTCACGTCAGTTGAATATCACATAGTTAAATCAAAATATATAAAATATCAATAAAATACACACAAAAAAACTACAAAATAAGTAAATAAATAAATAAATAAATAACAAAAATATGAAGCAAAAAATCGTGATTGTGAGAAAGTAAAAGAAGTAAGTGTGGTAGAGAAAGCAGTGTCATCGATCTCTGTGAGCCCTCTCCACCTCTGAATATCAACCTTTTGGGCGGCGCGAATAGCGGCTGTTGCGGCATTCATTTTGTACTTATATCATTATTATTCATTGTAAAGTTTTGAATAAATAATTGCTGCAAATTTTGAAAATATATCAATCCTACAGCAATCTCAATGATTATCCAACCCCGGAAAACTCCTTCCCTTTTGGAAAGAACGGACCCCGGGGAAAGGCCCCAAAGCTTATCAGGGGGCTGCACTGAGAGATTGCCGGAAAGTTAAGAATAACATCTTCCGTGTAACGAAATACGCTCGTGGAAAATTTTCTAAATAAAAGATACGGTAAGCATAGGATTTTTTGCAGAATGCTAACAGTCAGCTAATGCTACTTTTCAAGTCAACAACTTGCATTGCACGCCAAACATTTTACGCTGACAGGGTGCTAGTAGATTTCTATTTAATTGAGGTGTAACCTGATGCAACCTACTAGGTTGTTATAGCATAATTTCTATTTTTCTATGACCAGTTTGTTGTAATTTGTGTAGGTACCTACGTATTTGTGGAGTGTGCTCTACCGAGTAAACTACGTAACCAACAATACAAACATGCTCTACTTTCTACTCGTTACATTAGCTCCATATCATCCACCGGTAGACCGCGAAATCTAGCTTATCGGACTTGCCGACCAATCCGTCTATGCCATGTAACTTTATCACATAAGAAACGCCATCGCGCTTAACATATTGTCAAAAAACCAACAATAAGTTACAAATTATCAGTATGTAAGGTGCTTTTCCTACAGATTAAGTACTTTTGCAATAGCTTGACTGAAATACAACACCAGCAAAACCTTTACTAATAAGTAGCTATTACATTAATTGATAGTAGTGGATATGAAACATGCATGAAAGAGCAAATCTTTTATCTTTAAAAATCATTAGGTTACTTCCCAAATTTCTCCGCAGTCATGATATTTTGATTTGATCTTTTTAAGTATATCCCTTGAAAGTGGTATTTGTTATTGGAAAAGAACTAGCAATCGCAAAATAATTTTTCGTTGACGACAAAAAACCAATTCAAAAGACCACCGCCAAAGTCCAGTCTAATTACAATCTCTATACTTCCTATTTTAACGCGCTTCGTTTCCAAGAACAAAATATTTATTGTACCGCGTCCGATTACCAACAATGGATTAAAAGAAAATATCACTTTGCTAATATCAAATATCAAATTCAACTTATGAATAATTTACTGCGACCAACAAAGAGGGCGGGCTTCAGTCTGTACAACCAAAACAGATTTCATCACGGGAATTGCAAGGCACTAATGCTAAACTCGCGATCACTGTTACATGGTGGAAACGTATATAGAAGAATTTAAAGCATAATACCTTCTATAGGATGATCAAATATCAACAGCCGACGTACCACTTACAGACGTCTATGCCATAATGGACGATGTCTCAACATTCGCACAAACCTATGGATTATAACAGGCAATCATTATTAAGAAGGAATACCATCTCCAATTCCAATTGGAGCATATTTCAATACAGAAATTCCATGAACTCTAACTTGTATATAGTCCTCGAACAATCCGTATTTTAAACGTCTATAGAGGAACATAATACATTGGGAAATAATTCACAAAGATCAAGATCCTTCCATTGCCTGAACTAAGCAGGAAAATCTAATTAAAGTACTTGCCTGGATTTCAAAGCGGGTAAGAATTTTTGACGCCAAAGCAAATGCAACAGCTTCTACGATAGACTCCACACTTCAATGCGTACAAGCATATAGAAATTTCTCAGAAGAATCATTTCACACAAGAACTCACGTGTCCTGCTTTCAAATGTGAGCTTTGAAAGTCAAGAAAGCATTAAAGAGTGGATATCTACAACGTACATTATGTCTCATGTGTAACGTGTTGTCTTCTGGACTACAACAATCATTGCTGTGTTTACATCTTTAACGAACATCGTAGTTATTGGACTAATCGTCAAAGCCAAGCAAACGATGAAACACATCGCTTTCCTAAGTTTATGTATCATTGCTATTTTCTACAGCATTGCTAATACTTACTTACAATATTACTATAATAGTGATAACGGGTTGCAGGATAACAACATATATGTTAAGTCTTCCATCGCAACGATCCATCTCATCGGCCTCTCATTTGCACTTCATATTTACTGTTTCACCATCAACCAAATCTGTGTTATTTCTTCAGGTTACCGCTCCAGGTATTTGCACGCATTCAGTATTCAGACACATAGACATCAGGACAATTGTAGTTCATCCATTGGTTAGTGGTCAAAGAGGACTAATCAGGGGAAGTTATTCCTACTCCATTAGAGGGGAATCAAGATGGTGACTTTGAAAATTTTCACCATGAAAACATACCCTGCCCCTGCCTTGTTCATACTGTGACGCGATAAGACAGATTGCTGTGCTTTTCTTCCCTGTAGTGTGGCGTGTAGTGTAGTGCTTATCAGGGCGCTGCACCGAGAGATTGTGTAGTGCAGGGCAGGACAGTGTAAGCAACAAGTCTTTCTCCCGCCACCCGTTTCTGCTGGCATGACGTCCAATGATTACTTGTTGTGCGTACGGTGCCGTTACCGTGTTGATCTATTCAGTGGCACCTATCCAGAGAAGTGTACCCTATGATGTAAAAGAAGTATCGTTCACAGTAAAACTCATTATGTTACCTTAACTATGGTAGTATTTTTAATTGATTATTTTGATCAATTCCCTCATAACGTTCTAGGAGTACTACTGAAACTTAAAGAGGTACAACATAATAGTTTTATAGGGGTCAGCCTTCTTATACTTGCATTGCTTAGAATTGAATTTTGTGTTATATGTTAACCTTGCAGGTCAAAGTAAATCCGGAATCAGGCCGATCTCGTGGGTTCGGGTTTGTTGGCTTTACAGATAGTGCAGTTGCCCGAGAGGTACTTTCAAAGTCACACCACACAATCCTTGGAAGGCGGATTCAGGTCAATGTACCAAAGCCAAAGGTAGGTAGTTTGAAAGAGACGGATTGTTTCTCAAGTAAATTTATTATATCGGAAGCGCACCAGTTACTGCTGACTAACATTTTTTTGGTATCACATAGTTGGTATATTGAGGGACCACTAGTTCTGAGCGTAATATTTATATTGACTGGAAAGAAGCCAATATTAGCAGGGCTAATCATTTTGCGATCACGAAAAGAATAACACGTGATCTGAATGTCATAGATGTATGTTTCTTATTACAATTGTCGGGGTCTTGTTATCTCTACGCAACTTATTTCTTTCGGTGTGAATATAAGTTCAGGGGAATGAGCAGTAAAGCAGTGCTCTCCTGTTCTTAGTCTTCTGTATCTTATTTTGTCTTTTCTTCGCCGCAAGTGTATGTGGTTGACAATACCTTTAACACGCCTTATCCCACTCCCATAGTCTTGGGCCCTGCTCGCCTGGGCTAGAACCTGTTCAGACCTCTTTAGGTATAAGTCGTAGTCCATATACATGGTCGAATCGTTACAAGCTTTTCAGTTAACGTAACATCGATCACCGCAACATCAAACACTGCAACATCAAACAACGCAATATCAAACACTGCAAAATCAAACACCGCAACATCAAACACTGCAATATCAAGCACCACAACATCAATCACTGCAACATCAATCACTGCAACATCAAACACCGCAACATCAAACACTGCAACATCAAGCACCGCAACAGCAAGCACTACAACATCAATCACTGCAACATCTAACACCGCAATATCAATCACTGCAACATCAAACACCGCAATATCAAACACCGCAACATCAAACACCGCAACATCAAACACCGCAACATCAAGACATGGTGGGTAACATGTTGACCCGCCTTTTAAGATCAATAGAGCTTTTTGTTATGGCGTCTGATTTAGCGTAATTCAGGGAGGCAATTGAATAAATTTTCCGACGAAAATCATGCAATAAGTGGCATTGAGGAGAAAATAGAAGGAGTATTTTTAAAAAGCATTATATCTCAAACTGTCCTTTGACTCCTGCGGCCTAATTCAAACTCCCTAATATGCTAATTTTTGTCAAGTGCGGCTTAATTAAAGCGCGGCTTAATTTAATGCAGCTTGATTACATACGCGGCTTAATATGACGTAATAAGGTAGTCAATTAGTACGAATTTTGTCCTCATATGTGTCATCCTCATTTAAAACTTTCACGAAATTGAGACTGGAATTCGGACCTTCACGTTTATTTGGGGCCCCTGTTCATTCAGACCTCCCCCCGTTTATTCGGCACTTCATAGTATTAAAAGAGAACTTGGTAAATCGCGTGTGCTCCCACTACAGCTTTGGGGTCACTTCAGAGCTGATCAGTTCATAATTCTTTTAAAAAATTACTCAAGAAGGGATAGCTTAGCACATTTGATTGTCAATAGGCGAAATAGCAGACCCATTTTTGCTATCTGACCTCAAGAAACCGCTCAACGTATTGATTTTGTAGGTAGATTTGTGTACTGATCTCCGCCCAAATGACATAATCCGATTTATGGTCCGTTTGCAAAGGCAAAAGAAGGTCCTCCATTCTCGTAATCTCAGCGCAAATGTAACAATTTCATGTTGACAAAGTTCAGCTGCCGAAAACCATTAAGTGATTTTTAAACAAGAGGGACATGTGATACAATGACCCCTTTGAATCAGCTCTGATCGCGTCTTTGCGAGTTACATGTCCCGATTCTTTTCATCTTTTTCTTTGATTTTAAAGGCAGCTGAAGTAGCTGGGAATTGATATCTGCCGGTCTTGGTTCTATTTTCGAAACGACAGAGCACACTGGTTTGTTTCGAATAATTTCAACTTATAAAAACAGGTCTTGCAGTAACTGTTTCTCAACAGGGGTTTTTGGACCCCTTTTATGGGATGTTTGAGATTTGAAAGTGGGTAAAATCGAGACAGGGGGTATCAGGGGAGATCGGGGGCGGGTCAGCCACTGCAATTATACTGCACACTGCAATTATATATCGAATCAGGTTCGAATCCGGTCAGCGCCGTTAAATTGCAAGCTATTGTGGTAATGCGCCACTTTGAGAATCATTGATAATTGCAATGCGTCTGCTGAGAATATGTATATGTCTGGCACTGATGAAGGCTCAAAAGCCAAAACACACTAAATTTATTAATGGATTGATTTCCCCGTACCCACTGACTGGAGGAGAATTCGCGAAAGATTGACTTTAAAAATCTCCGCCTTAAGTTTTGGCCTGGTGGTCCAATGGTTGAGGCGTTGGTTTAGTAACCATGAGGTAGTATACAAGTTTAATACATATATTCTCGTATCCGGAATAAACGGGGTGGCTGGGATAAGCAGGGTGGGTGGAAATGTGGAACTCCATGTAACAGTAGTGCTACTAAGGGCTTTTGTTTTAAGGGCTCGTGTATAAACGTATCAAACATAGGTAAAAGGTATAAAACTGCATCTATGTAATATACAAGAAGTCTTTTAAGTCTGTAGTTAAAGAGACGTTTTTTATTTCTTCATGATTTTATGTTCCGGAAGGGAAAAATAGCGTCCGAAATAAACGGTGTGGGTGAAAAAAGTTTCAAAAATAAATAAACGGGGTGGCTGGAGTAAGTATGTCTAGGGCGAAAATTTCTTGTAAAGTAATAAACGTCCCGGGATGTTTATTCCGGACGCGAGAGTAAATACATCAATATATGAATATAAGTAAATGTCAGTCTTGTGGCTGATCTTTTGCAGAGGATCGATTGCAAGAGAACTTTAGGACTGACTCATACCTTGTTTGCCTCTTGGTAAATTGCTAGTCTTGGCCCTTTTCTCGCACCTTTCCAGAAAGTAACTAGGGAGTATCCAGTTTAGTGCTCCTAAAACGTGAATGTAGAAGATGCATTGACATTATTCCGAAATTTGATGATTTTAAGGTAGTTTCATTTTTAAAGGGACAACTAACAAAAAGTTGCCAGACGATAGAGGGTAATGCTTTAAAACTATTTTAGATAATTGTTTTCATCTATTGGGTCTGTGCAGGGATATGATGGATAATCCAAAAGCAGCACCCTAAACCGTCTAGCTATCACTCCTTCGAATAATATAACCAATAACATTTCTTTATATAAACCTTATTTTATAGTGATTGTTAAGAGTTATTTAAAAAGCCCACAGGGAACACAACCCAATCCATATAATTACAAGGTCATTCAAGAGAGCTTTATGGCCAAATGTTGATCAGAACATGCCTTAATGAATAGATAAGGCAGCAAGATAGATGACTAAAAACGTAACAAAGATGGAAGAAAACTCTATCAAGAATGAATAGATATAAAAAAGCTATAAATCATGGTCTCTTGTTCCCAATTTGTTGTCCAGATCTAATAGTTGTTGCCTCAAAGTAAGTCGTACCATCATGCAACCTCACCGATGTTTGCACCACAGGGCCATATTTAAATGGTTTCAAAAACAAACTACCGTACTCGAACGTATCTTCTTAAGTGGGCTGTCGGCATGTAAAATAAGTGAAGCAATCTACCTTAATATTTGAAACCTCAACAAGGAAATAAAAATTTAACGTCCCTTAAAATGGAAGCATGCCCTGTTCATTGTCGATAAACTTAGAAGCCAGTGGTTGCTTTGATTGAACAAAGGTCACAAACTTAGATTTCAATGAAACGTACTCTTATTTCTAATGTGTATAAATCAAAGCCAATATTCGATAGAAGTTACCTCATAACATGTGGTACTCTAGATATTTCTTCAAGAAAGAAATCTAAATTAAGTCAGTTAGTGTTTGAGCTCTTTCCTAGTGTAAAGTTATTGCTGTACGTGGATCAAATAAGAATTTCTGCCCATATATCTAGAGTCAGCTGGACCAGAGGAAAGTAATTTCCTGATATTCTGCTCATGTCTACAAAACATTTTCTTCAACTAATAAAGACACTGGTTTTATTTCAATTTCTGGGAAAACGTTCTAATTGATTCTAATTATGGGTTTCAAATGCAATTGAAAGCACAGCAGCTCTTTCAAAGTCAAACACTAAACCTAAGCAACTTTACTTTTCATACAGAACTTATTCGTTTAGAAAAATTGAATGCTTATTTAAAGACTATAATATAAATACAGTATAAGTAGCTTCATTTACTTCAAAGACAGTCCAGCAGATTGCACTTTAATGGGGTAGGTAGAAAGGGGATGGTTGTCCAACTTTCTCAATAATATCAGTTTGAATGAAGCTCAAATTTCGTTGCTCTAGCTGTACAGGAGACAATCCACGTGTCAATTATGACGCAGAAAGATCCACTCCTACTATCCCTGCTAAAAAGAAATTGTAAACAAAATCTTGGCAGTAAAGATGCAATTAAATCTACATAATAGAATACGTCGCGCAAATTGTGCGTAAAGTCGCCCAGCTCCACACTATTTGAATCAAGTTCACAGTTCCCATAGCTTGAGGGCGATTGTTTTCTGCAACAATGGCAACGCCTCAAACAACAAATTACTTGTTTTCTACTGACAAAAGTTCAGCAGTAGTATTGCAACAAATGCAAAAAGAGTATCAAGAAGGCATTATACCTTTGATCTTCTCTTCAACAATGAAAGATTTTAATAGCTTCTGCACCCAACTTCTCGCTAAAGGTAGTTTTTGTTTTTCTTACCAAAAGAGAGTATCTTTTGAGGCTGTCGTGCCCCTAAAAATTATTTTTTGTTGTTCACAAAGATTATCAAGAAGACCTTTGCCCAGTAC
>JAAAKM020073195.1:30587989-30620489 GCA_010016025.2 Alatinidae sp. Z8VKAUB7J3 | reverse complement strand
CGACAAGTCACGCGTCACGGGTTCGAGCCCCCGTTGTGACACATGTTCGATTTCTCTGCCTTTCTTTCAAGTACGACCTTAGTATTAAAATTCAGACGATTTATTATTGACTGTCTTTAGAAAAGAGATGCTCCTGACGTAGTAGAGCGAATCGCTTCTCGGCCTTTTGGCAAGAAATGCGTGTCGTGTCTGTTTTCATTGACGACAGATTCTTCCCATGATCCGTGAGCCACGGTCCTACTGGGCTGTTGAGCCTGCCTCATTGCTTGCTTCTCTGCTTGGTATCCTAAATTGAGGAACGTTTCCCTTGGACGCCATCATCTGCCCTGTACTTACTAGTTAGCCTGCGAGGTGTTTTCTCTATTTATTTAGGGTAGTTTCATAATCGGGCCTTTAGGATTATTGTAAAATTGCGTTATTTGACCACCCTACAAGAATATTCCTTCCCCTTTGCCTGCAACTCTACAATTAACACTAACGGTCTCGTCTAAATGCCTCAAAGTGCCTGAATGTATTTTTAATTACATGGCAAAGAAAGTATTCCAAACGTCAATGAGACAATTATCTTGGAAAGCATACGCACACACACTCACGGGCCCACAAATAAACACACATAATCCTATCAATACAAGGGCAGATACAAGTAGATACAAGTAAAGACAACCATGTCTACCTTCAGCTTTGAATAGCTGCCTGGAATAGGCTGAATATCAAGGATTACAAAAGCCTCTGTGCTATTGTTATCGGTAACAGATGTTGTATTGATGTGTATTGTATTAAATGTTACACTATCATAAGTAAATTGCTCCGTGTTAGCATTCTTAATTAAATAAATATTCTCTGATGCTGGTCTTCGTGATGTAGCTTGATGATGTCAGCTTGATGATCAGACTCTGCCAAATTTTGAGCACTTGTTACATTGTTGCACTGAGTTTGGTATTGGAAGGAGTAGTGCCAATAGGTAAGCCTGCCCTATTGAGAGACTTATGGTACATATTGCAAAATGTACGTAAGGGTAAAACATTACCTTACCTTCAGCTTTGAATAGCTGCCTGGAATAGGCTGAATATCAAGGATTACAAAAGCCTCTGTGCTATTGTTATCGGTGACAGATGTTGTATTGATGTGTATTGTATTAAATGTTACATCATCATACGTAAATTGCTTCGTGTTAGCATTGTTAATTAAATAAATATTCTCTGTTGCTTGTCTTCGTGATGTAGCTTGATGATGTCAGCTTGATGATCAGACTCTGCCAAATTTTGAGCACTTGTTACATTGTTTGTCCTTTGCTGGACAAGAATTGCGAGGGTGCAGCCCATTTCCACAATATTTGCATTGATTCTTAGTCGGTCAGGGCATGGGAAAAAGTTGGGTCAGATATATAGCCTCAAAGTTCACAAGAAGAAATACATAATGGTTGTGGATCAGTACTTCAGATTCACTGCCATAAGGAAAGTTAACAATATGCCCAGCTGAAACCACCATGTTGTGATATATGCTAATTGCCTGCATACTTAGTAAAAAAAGATATATTTGTTTCAAAGGAAAGCTGCAAATACCCTCCGAAAGCGGAAATGTCGCTGATTGGCTATTGGTTTCGCCCTGGATACCAGGTAGCAACCAATGTTGAATGCTGGCTGAGCGTTGTTCAAAACAACAAGAGTAATGAAACAGTGGCCGTAAGATCAATCAATTGACAAAAAAAGAAGCAAAATATCAAGAAGTTTCTTATCACTATTTCCTGTCAAATAAGAAACAAGAAAAAGCATAGAAAATCAGAATTTGTGGAGCGGGCTTTGAACCCTCAAAGTATTCTTATGTTTACAGCGAAAACTTCAACAAGAAAGGTTTTACCGAACAATCGAAGAATATATGGGCTATCTACCAAAAGCCCAGGGTTAAAACAGCCATGGGACAATATCTAGTTTATCTCTCCAGGGAAAAGACAATGTAGTAAATTACTGCAAAATTGTTACAGCTGTGAGAGCACACGAGCCTCTGAAACAAAGCTCTGAGCTCAGTGCAGAAAGGCGGTAACAATGTACAAGTGGGGCATGGCATACAACAGACGAGTGGGGTCATCTGAGAAAAGAGAGTGTAAAGGGGCGATGATAGTGGCAATGGGCTCACCGAGGGACACAATCGCTTGTAAAATGCATTTCATTTGGTCACTGGTTTGTTGAGCAGATTACACGAATGCTTCTCTTCTTGTCATATTTGGCGACTGTCACTGTATGTAGATCATTCAATGTATTGAAGTCTTTGCGATTAAAGCAGAACGACGATGTAGCAGCGGAAAGGACGGTATGTATCACGATTGTCTCCAAAAATCGACGAAATAGAACTTGATCGCGAGCTGTAGGCTAACTGGAGGATTATTTACTGCTAAGTAACTGAGGGGTGATTAATACCGAGAAACAATTGCAATAATGCAAGTGAAAGCAATTTGGCAATTGTGCTTGGTATGAGTGCGTGCGACGCTAGATATGGTAGAGAATTATGTGTCCTGAGCCACGGCATTGTGACGTAGTTCCATGCTCCATTCAAAGTGTAGAGGATTTGATATGGTAGAGAATCATGTGTCCTGAGCCACGGCATTGTGACGTAGTTCCATGCTCCATTCAGAGTGTAGAGGATTTGATATGGTAGAGAATCATGTGTCCTGAGCCACGGCATTGTGACGTAGTTCCATACTCCATTCAGAGTGCAGAGGATTTGATATGGTAGAGAATCATGTGTCCTGAGCCACTGAATTGTTAGGTAGTCCCATACTCTATTAGAGCGTAGATGTTAGTGATATGGTAGAAAATCACATGTCCTGAGCCACGGCGTTGTAAGGTAGGGTTGCCAGTTCCTTTCCTGGCCGCCTCTTATCCTTCCCAGGCCAATGCCAGATACCCATTTTCCTGTTGAGTTTGCAGTATGAGTCTTTTAGATTGACGGCAGAGAATAGTCTTGAACCAGCAACCTTCAGCTTGCTAGACCAGCTCTCTACCGACTGAGCTAGCTCACCTTCCTGCAAAAACTGTCATTAAGAAGTTAATTGATTTAACGATCAAGTAGAGAAAGATTTACAGTTATCAGTAGATTCAATACCTTGGAAAATATTTTTCTTGCTTCAATAAATTGATAAAGGACAGATTAGAGAAGACACTAATAGAGGAAAGGACAAAATATCGAAAGGGTAGAGGGAAGACCTAGTAGTAAATGGACGACTGATGTTGAAGACTGGACTGGTTTGATGTATTTAATCTGCGCACAAAGAGCTTGTAACGGAAGACACTGGCGATGAGTTACCGCAAACCTTATGACGTAGATGCGACCGGCAGGTACAGATAATAAGATAATATAAAGTACAGTATATGCTGAAAGTTCATGTTAGGATTATCATTGTAAGGTTACATATTGTGAGTATCCATGACGCAAGTGGTGCACCTAGAATTGGGGGTTTCCACAGAACATTGTAGTAGAACTTTCAATGTAGGAAAAACTCATATGGAATATTTGGGCTTTTTATCTTTTAACGTAAAATTGATTTATCGCAGCAAAAGAAGAAGTTAATTCCTGAATTTTTTTGAATAGTTTGAAATTTTATCTTCTGAATTTATAACATGAGGACAAGGTGGCCTAATAGATAAGGCTTTAATCTAAAACCAGACTTTAGTAGATTCGATCGTGGAGTCCTGTACCTTGGTGGGATCTTGAGTAAGTCACTTTGCCTAAAATCACCCACGTGTACAGGTGCAGCGAGCCGCATGCGTAAAAAATAAGCTACTATGAAGAGCACTACATGCTTCACCTTCGTAAAAGGGATGAACTGAAAAATGCATATATATAAGGTTATGAACAAACTGGGGTGTTCATAACCTTATATATTGTAAGTGCGCCTGGCCCTATAAATGCGTAATCTGACACAGTCTGAACTAATGAATTTGCAGGTTAGTGGTGGCAGCTGTTAATCCCAATACTTAAGCTGATGTCTAAATCAAACTGAGATCACTAAGAACAACTTTAACTGACAGTCAGAATAAATGATTGTATTTTTTATGTATTAGTATAGAAAAGATGGTGTGGTCCTTCGGGACAGGGCTTGTGCATGTGCTGAGACTGTGGTGTGTGCCGTCAGTCACGGTGTGGCTACCCACTCCTTCCAGAAGACACCAAGACATCTCCCACTCTTTCCAGAAGACACCAAGACATCTCCCACTCCTTCCAGAAGACACCAAGACAACTCCCACTCCTCCCAGAAGACACCAAGACATCTCCCACTCCTTCCAGAAGACACCAAGACACCCCCACTCCTCCCAGAAGACACCAAGACATCTCCCACTCCTCCCAGAAGACACCAAGACATCTCCCACTCCTCCCAGAAGACACCAAGAAATATCCCACTCCTCCCAGAAGCAAGACATCTCCCACTCCTCCCAGAAGACACCAAGACATCTCCTACTCCTTCCAGAAGACACCAAGACACCCCCCACTCCTCCCAGAAGACACCAAAACATCTCCTACTCCTTCCAGAAGACACCAAGACAGTCGGCTAAATTTGTATCCACACAAATGTATTACATAAAACAAAGATAATCTCCTATAGTAACAGGAACACCGTTGTCCTACCTGTGCTTTCATGATCCTTTCCATGTTGGCGGTCCATCCATATGTACTTGTAACAATACAACAAGGTGATTCAACAAGTCGATTTGAGACGGCAACCTTCTCCACCTTCTTGTCCAGAATGTCTTTCATGACCTAAAGATACAAGTTACACATATTAGCATCGAAATATGGATTAAACTTGTGAAATTAAAGCTGTCTGGAAACAACACAATAATCAGTCAATTCTATTCTGACTGTTGTTCCAGGGTTCCCCGTCTCACCTTGGAAAACTTTCCCCGACAATTCTACACTCGAATATTACTCTATGTGCCAGGCACAAACTTAGCATTGCATTACATCAAGTGTCATACACTGTATGGAGGCCTGTTACACCAGGTCATACATCTTATAACACTCACAGTATTATTCCAATGATGTTCATAATAATTTTAAGGGCACTCTTCTGGGAAATAAAAATACAATTAAAAAAATTTGAACACCTTACATCAGGTTTTCCCTGATTTACCTAAATTTTCCAAAAATTTCCTCAGAATATCCTGATTTCCAGGTTGGCTGTAAACCCATTGCAAAGCATCAAGTGCTCTAGGGCAACTGATACTACACCTGATGACCTTATACCAAAACAACTTAAAAGGGAGATGGTTGTTGAAAACCTACTAATAGGTTTTGTACAATCTATATAAATATATAGATGACAAATCCCCAATATGGGAAATATTTTGCAAAATGGCAAGTAAGGATTTCAAGCAAAAGCAGGCTTGAAATTTCAGCAGTAGTTTATGAAGACAACTAAATGCAAATGATGATTAAAGTGCCTGTTAATAACATTTATTACACAATTTTTGTTATATACTTCACATTTTCTCTCAAGAGAATAGACATGACCGTACCTTAGATTATACTGCTGTCACTTTCAGAGTAGCTGGGGTGGGTGAAAATACATGGAAGTTGGTGTGTGGTACAACCTGTGGTACTCAATGCAATACCCCCAAAGAAATTCCTTGAAATCAACCATTGTTTTGAGTTCGCTAGTTTCTAAAGAGTGGGTGGCTGCCCCCCTCAGTGATGAAAATGATGATGTAAAGCACGATCGTTTTCAAAGCATAAATACACAGCGTCTGTGACCATAGAGAAAGTTCATTAACGCAACTTTGCATTGGCCTCAAGTGCCCTCATTTACGATTTTTTCAGCAATTATTAACATGAGACAAATTTGTACATGAAGCTTAAGGGGATTCCATGGAGCTTGTGGGAAATGCATATTCTCTTAGATGCTAGTAATACAAAGAAGCATCCATACTAAAACGTTCGTACCATAAATAAATCACAACAGCTACACGAACATGTTGCAGCAGCTATAAAACATTGACAGAATATATGTGACTATCGAAATTATATCATGCGTAGCAGCGTAGAGGAGAATAATGGCGTGCGTGGCATTCGCTCCCCTTCACTCAGCCCTCACTCTTAACATTTTTTAGGACGGCACGTATGCTTATTGGGGGCGTTTGCATAATCTCCTGCACAAAGAAATTCAAGTTGCTCTACCCGTGAAATACTTCTGAGTCTTCGAGCTACTAAATCTTTATTTAACATTTAGAAGAGAGAGGATAGAACTGTAATTGCTCGTTTTAACGCAGCCAATTTTAGAACCGAATAAACATTTTTGTTAGGGTCTGAAAATCAGACTGCGAAAGTCGTCCAAGCTTTCACAGAAATTGTGCTAAAGGCGAGCACATGCTACATATATTAAGTGTCACGATGCCTGTGCTTGATCTTGTTTACAACTAGATTGACCCCACTGTGTTTTGATTGGTACCTAAAACAAATGATTATTGCGGAAATGACCATGATCGGTAGCAGCCTTTAGTTAGTGAGCATGATAGGACGGACATTTCAGATTCTTTACAAATATACTATCATGGCCTTAAAACTTACAACTTTTTAACATAAATAAAGCTAGCAAAAAGAGTTTCACCGTTTTCTTGATGAAAAAGTGCTGTCTTTCTTGCTTTCTTAAGCGACAAGTAAGTTTTATTTAATCCTATACGCGTTCAAAACTTGCTTTCGTAGTACTTGATGAAATTCAAACGTGTAGATTCAAAATGATACTTTTTAGCTTTGTTCAGCTACTTCTGATAACGGTCAAAGGAATAGTCAACAACAAATATGACAGAAGTGTTTTTGATGTCCAAAACCTACACAATATAAGCGAAATATTTTCCAGATATTTTTATAAATTGACGATAGTTTTACATTTGCGGGAATGGTGCATGAGATTTCTTTGGAAACCAATTAATTTTACTCTCGATGCAACAAGTTATTTACTAATGTTCCGATAGATCAAACCAATGATATTTCTATAAAAGAACTGTATCACAGTGTGTTATCTACGCCCAAAATAGTGGAGGTCGTATTTCCTGGATTTGATGATCTTAGCAACTAAAGGACTTGAGTTGAGTTTCAACGACATACTGTAGAGGCAAACTGATGGCATAGCCATGGATATTTTAGATATTTTTGATAGCCTACATCCATCCCGAAAATTTACTATCTAGTTTGAAAAGGCCGGCAAACTTTCTTGATGTCCTTAGAACTGTTTAGTTGACAGTTGCATCAACAACAAACTCAAACCTGAGAGCAGTACCCCTGTAGTTGGGCCGGACAAGTGCCCAGTGCACCTCCCCCTTCTTTGGATAGGTAGGGCTTCGATCCAATATGGTTATTCTCTTAAGGAGGCAGTCAGTACTTGCTTTTATGCGAGTAAATCCTTGCTATTATGGGAGTTAATTTGCTTGAATGCAGGTTTTTTTAAGACTACGACTTAAAGACCAACTACCCACGCAACAGGTAAATAAAATCGTCTGCGAATTTAAATGTCGCTTTGATAAAAGTTACGTGTGTTTAACGCCGTTACAATTCATCGAGAGGATCAAGCATCATGTTCTTTGGCAGTACGACAATGAAAGCAGCAACGAGGCTCAACTGTATCCGTGTTTTCAATTGAATTGTTTCAATCAGGCATGAACCCCATTAACTTATTTCTGTGTATGATAGAGAGGTCCAACTTTGATGTAACCTGAGTAGGAAGTTGCTTCAATATAGGATCTCTAGAAAGATCCTTAGAGAACGAAATCCCAAAAAGGCTAGAATCAGAGCTATTTGGGGAGCTGGGTGTCATATATGATGCCTGATGTATGAAAAACTTTCCTTTGGCTGATGGTAGAAGAAGGTTCAGCTTTCCACTAAATAAAGGCAACAAACCATTTCGTTTGTTGGTTAGTGACATTGTGATGGTCATCCGCAAGAAGATCCACCAATTTTACTATTCGTAAGAGAGGTGCTTTCTTCAGACAAGACAGAATGTTAGTGTCCTCAGAATGAGTCAAATCGGACCGATCAGCATAAAGTCCGACTGAAGACAGAACCCTGAGGAACACCTGTATTAATGGAGTAAGTACGAAAGGAACGGACGTTCAGTAGGCATATAAACCTTTACACTACAAAATACAGCTTACAGCTTCTGTAATATTTGTTGACTTCTCGAAGGCTTTCGACTCAGTGCACCGAGAAAAAATGAAGGACATCCTACTCTCTTATGGAGTCCCAATGGAAAACAGTTGCCGCAATTATGATGATGTACCACAATACTGAGTCTTTGGTGCGGTCGCCAGATGGGGACACAGACTTTTTCAGAATACTTGCAGGAGTAGTGAAAGGAGACACACTTGCTCTTTGCTATTCATAATTGCATTGTATTATGTTTTGCGAAATTCGCTCGATATCCAAAAGGACTTGGGTCTTACTCTTTATAAGGCTAGGAGCAGAAGATATCCAGCTATAAAGATAACAGATTCAGATTACGCTGATGACTTGGCATTATTCGCAAATGTAATCAGCAGCGCTGAAAAGCTGCTTCAATCATTGGAAGAAGTTGCTCCTATCATCGGACTCCATTTAAATGCAAAGAAGACCAAAATTATGAACTTTAACCAAACTGGCATTGCTACAACAATCAAAAAAATCCAATTAAAGAAGTAAATAATATTGCATTTATCTTGGAAGCGAGATAGCCTCAACCGCCAATGACATTGATATAAGCATCGGGAAAGCTTGGAAGGCAGTTGAAAACTTACACGGATATGGAAATCAAAATTATCAAACAGCCTCAAGAGAAATATTTTCGGGCCGTGGTGGAACCAGTTTTACTCTATGGATTGACAACTTGGACTCTTTGCAAAGACCAGATGAAAAAAACGTGATGGTACTTTCACCAGGATGCTTACGGCGATCCTAAACAAGTCTTGGACTGAACAATACACAAAAGCAGAACTGTGTGGAAACATACTAGCAATAAGTGATACAGTTGTAGAAAGACGAATGACGTTCGCTGGCCATTGCTATAGTAGTAAAGATTAGTTAATTTCGTCCCTGCTACTATGGAAGCCCACTCATGGACATGCATCAATGGGGAGACCGTGCAAAACGTATGTGGATTTGCTCTGAGAAGACTCTGGACTAAATGCCCAAGAGCTGCAAACACCAATGCTTGATCGGGACTTGTGGAGGAAGCGAATCAGAGTGGCCCGGGTAATCCACCCGATCTGGTAAGGTAAGGTAAGGTAAGGCTAGAGGCTTTCGTCTTATCTCACTTTCTCTACCTCAGCATAGTTTTCCTTAACTTCAATGTTGTGCTAGCTCTCCCGAAAACTTTATCATTTTTCACTTCATTTGTCAGTTAAACCATTGGGGAGTTTTATGGCGCCTTTTTGACAACGGTAGAGATTGTATATGATTCTGTAGTCCTTATCATCTAATTGGACGTCTTTGAGCATCTTGAAAAGACGGGAATGGCGAACTCGATCAAATGCTTTCTAGTAATCGATGAAGCTATAAAATAACAATCACGATCAAAAGATATTATTCGAGACGGTTAGCAAACTGCTCCATACTAGTCCTGAGGTTCACTATCCATCTTCATATTCTGACAGCGATCTTACCAATAAATTCGCAGACTTCTTTAGCAACAGAATTATTGATCTGCTGAAGACATTTCGCAGGGTAGAGATTGGCAATTCCAACCTGCCTCTAGACGAACCGTCTTTATCAAATTCCGGACTATCTCAATTTAAAAAGTCACGGAGGAGCAACTAACAGATCTCTTAAAACCAACAAAGATAAAACCTTGTCCTTTAGATACAGTTCCAGTTCCCATTCTTAATGCATGTGTAAATGTTCTTTTGCAAGTAACGACAAAGATGGTTACGTTTTCCATTGAAACAGCTACAATGTTTGACAGTTTTAAATTGGCTTTCCTGACCCCTCTCTTAAAGAAATTTAACCTCGACCACGTGAGTTTTTCAAATTTTAGACAGATCTTAAACCTATTATTTATGTCTGAGTTAAGGGAGAAAGTTGTTGCGCTCCAATTTGGTCATATTATTGGGAACGGCTTAGAAGAGACGCTTTAGTCACGTATGCACAATACCGAAACGGCTTTTTAGTACGGGTGACCAATGACATTCTTCTCGCTCTTGATAATCGTCAAACTGTTGTGCTCCTCTTTTTACCGTACCTCTTAAATCGATATCAGTTTGTTAGTGTCAAGGGTCAAACGCCCAGTAAGCGTCCCGTTCAATATTGAGTACCCCAGGGTATGCTGCATCTGGTATATAGTTCACCTTTCGGAGATGTAGTCAGAAAACATAACACGGGATTCCATCTTTACGCGGACGACACCCAAATCTACAATACTTTTGATTCCAAGAATCTTGTGGAGCAGGAAAAAGCAATGGCAAACGTGGAGGCTTGTGTTATTGATATAGACAAGTGGATGCAAGCAAACATGCTTAAATTAAATGACAATCAATCCAAGCTTATGGTGATAAGTCGCAAACACCACCCAAAGCCTTCCATTAAATGTATCTCTTTTGGCCGAAAACGTGTGCATCCTTCGGTTGAGGCTAAAAACGTAAGGTTAGTGATTGACAATAAATTGTTCTGGGAGAAGCAAGTCATGTCTATCTCAAAGTCAGCTATGTACCATATTAGAAGTATTGCGAAAATCAGAGGATACCTTTGGGAAGACTCCACAGCCTACCCTAGTGCATGCCTTCGTCATTTGTTGATTAGACAGTGCGAATTACCTTTTTTATGGGCTCTGCCTGGGTATCTTAAGCGCAAGAATTTCCCTGCTCTCTTAATCACGTGCAGTCCCAAGTATTCTCGTGCAATATCACTGCTCAGGAAAAAACATATTTGCTACCTGTAGAAAAGCGAATTGTTTTTAAAATACTGCTTCTTGTTTAGAAGTCGCTCAATAACTAAGCGCCATCGTATCTTAGCGATTTGTTACATTATTATCGCCCTGCTCGTACGTTGAGATCGTCACATGAGCAATTGTTGATTTTACCTAAGTCTAGACTGAAGACCTAGGGAGACTGTTTTCCGTTGCTGGTCCAACACTATGGAACACCTTTTAGGATTGAACCATGTCTTCAGTTACAATGTTCTTTGGTTAAAAGGGGAGGGGCAGCCAGATACCACATAATGAAGAGTTTGAGAATTTAGACACAGTTAACGCATAGATAAACATCTGATTTCTTCCAGAGCTGGAGGTTCTGTCATGTCGGGAGAGTATTATTATTAAGACATCTACACATGAAATTGTAGATATTTTGAGAAGAAGGCTTAAAGCTTTTTGCCAGCAAGCTAAGTGTTTCTTAAAGTATTGTTCAGGTAATACCTTGATAAAAAATCCCAGCGAGGTTAGACATGTTGTTGCTCTTAACTCTTTAGCCTCCTGAATCTCTTTGACAACTGCGCTGCTACTTTGAAAGTGGTCATGTTGAGTGAAATTGTCTTTAGTTAGATTATTTATTAATTTTATATCTGGTTCAGATAGAACAATAAGGAGCCTATGTTGAATGAGGTGGCAAATCATACAACGAGTGTTACAGAAAATATGATGGATCAAAAACAGTTCAAACAGAAGTCGCGTAAAGAATTCGAAAAAGTGTTGCTCACGTTGTGAGTGAATATAGCAAACTAGCGCAGCGTGAATACAAGAGGTACCATAACAACGTAGCAAAGTATGTACACTGGATAGCATGTTGTGTTGCTGAGGAGAAAAGAGCAGAGAAATAGTACCTACAGAAGCCTGAATATTTGGTTGAAACAGAAACGCATAAAATCCTCTAGAGTTACAATATCCATTGTGACCAAGTTATGCAAGCGAGAAGGCCTGATATCATTGTATTAGAAAAAGTTAAGAAGTAGGTAACAATGATAGATGTTGCAATACCAAGTGATTCTCGAGTCTGTGAAAAGAACTAGAGAAGATTGAAAAGTATCAAGTCCTTAAAAACGAAATCGCCTGGTTATGGGGCATAAGAAAAGTAAAGATTATGTCGGTTGTTATAGGTGCGATTGGTGCTGTGGGAAAGATGTTTAAGAATATGCAGAGTTTAGGGCTGAGTATCAGGGCTGAAGCTCAACAGAAGACGGCACTGCTAGGTACGGCAAGAATTTTACGAGAAGTACTGTCTTTTTAGACCTGGAGAGAGATTCATTGGGGCCTTTTCAACTTCCTGTCACCTGTTCCCATATGAGTAATCAACGCCAGATGAATAATTTTATCTTGGATGAGAAAACTCAATATAAGAGGATTCTTGATTCCTGATGATTCCAATATGTAGAAAGTTATCTCCCAACGATTTATTTTCCTAAGCTAATGAGCCAATGGCACCCATACGCAAGTTAACGAATTTTACGGAATAGGACGACTTTAGACGCGCACATTGCTCATCTTATTCATCACGTTTCCTGGTGGCATTAGCCAAGAGATTGCTTTTATAGCCAACTGTACGTTCCAGGACATACAATTTACTTCCCTTCCTAATAAACGTGTTCAGTGTTTCATGATCTCCTGTAATTACCGAAGGAGTTTTACATTCGGGTATGTCCGCATAGAGATCTAAATTACTCTTCGAAGATAAAAAATTACAAAGATTTATTAGAACAGAATCATACCTACCCGCTTTGAGATGCTAAACACAACCAGAGAAAACATGTTGAAGTGTCTGACAGTAAAGTCATGCTTTGCAAAGACTGCCAAATTATTTGCGTCCAACTCTCCACAAGCCACAGGGTAACCTTAGATTATCCCTTGCATACAGACTCCAACCTAGCAATAATCAAGTGACATTTCATGTTTTACTTTTTACACATGTAGTTGATAAATGCCTTGGGATCTCACTAAGAATAGAAAATCTGGTGCCGATTTTATGAGGACCATTCTAAGGATCCTAAAGTGTGATGTGAAGGATGCAACATGTCTTTGTTTAAAACTACTATTTCGAATTTTTCTTCTAAAGTTTGATTCAGACTTAAAGAGTATACTCTCATACTCTGTCCTACTATGTACTAGTTCAGTGTTAGGAACAGTAATTGACAGGAGTTAATTTATAAATAGGACTATTCTTCCAGGTTTAGGGACAGTCATTTTCCAGTGATTATTGTTCTTAAAGCAAAATAATTCTGCCGCTAGATTTAGTTATATCTGCTTTCCCTGCAAAGGAGGGTTTTCTCAACAGATTGTCATATTCACAAAGCTTATGCCTTAAGTGCAAAATTTACATGGTTTCTATACCCTCAAAAGAGGCTATGACTATACATGGTACGTCAATGAGGCATAGGCGGAGTATGCTTTATCATATTTGAGATTTAACCGGGTTCTAGTCAATCAAAAATCAATGCTAGTTTGGTGCTATCTTACAGACCAGTTTTGTAATCACTGTGCTACAACATCCAACAGCAGCAGCGCTTCCTTCCGCCCTTAATTCCAAAATATGTCCGAACGACTCAGACTGAGCTCTGTATTAGTATCCGCATTTAGTAGATATTTATCAGTGGCTAGTACATAATATCAAACTCTTTGTTTAAAGAAGGCATTAATAATAATCACCTTGACTGTCTTCTACTAAACTACGTCCAAAGCATACACTTCATTTGGGGAATGGAATGGAATCCTTAAACAGAGCATTAATGGGACCTTAACTTGGCCATTTAATCCTCTGGTTATTTATATCGTTAGTTAATTTCAAGAGAATATTTCACTATTTCCCGTTCATTAAAATCGATGAATAAAACCTTTGTAAGAGTACACAGTTGTTACGCCCAGTATACAAAATTGAAGTTGAGATCTTAGCTGGGCGTAGATAAAGAATCCTATTCACAAAAATCTTTAAATGTAACTTTTACAGTTATATCAGTAGAACTGTTTGCTAAGGATTGAAAAGAAATAAGTTAGTTATGTAGTAATATCAACTGCAACAACAACAACAACAACACCAAAGTATACACCAATGGTGACAGTCTGGTTAGTAGATACCTGCACTTTAGGTAACGAGATCATGCCAGTCTTCATTAGCATTGTTATGAGGTGCATAACAAATATCACCTTGCAGAATTGTACTCGTTGTCCCACTAGGAAGACACTAGAATTTTGAGTAGTTCAAATTCAGCGGGGAGCCAGATTTAGACTCGCCTATGACCTCTAATATACGTCTTATATCTTGGAAACCGAGGAAGCAAAACGACTTTTTTTGACTTTGCTGTGTCAGCACTCACTTTCTCATTCCAATTTACTTTCTCATAACTAATAAAATTGTTACCACTTTGTGCGTTACTAGCCCTTAGGGAGCTTACACACCAAAGTGGCACGTCGCAAAGGCCACGTCGCAAATGCCACGTGAAACTGTGCTTTCAGACTGAAGTGCCACATGCTACGTCGCATGTTTGAATAATACCTGCTCGGTACAAAGATATATTCCTTTGAGGAAGACAGTGTTATTGCTCTTATGGGTCTGATGGTGGGAGAAACGTAAAAGGAGATGGTGGGTACATCTCATATCAGACAGGGAATGTTGACTAGCACAGCACTTTTAATGACAGACGATGGATTGGAGCATGGTGGCTGAGCTACTTTGCCTTCAGTTGGGTATTCTTATTGGTTGGATTCTTTTTGGTCGGATATCCAAGAGAACTTCCTGCAGCCAGTGAAAGGAGAGAGCAAGCAATAGCTCGAGGGGAGTTAAAAGGCAAAGCACACATCGCTGGTACAGGCTTAAAGTCCATGTTTCTGACGACTATCAAGCTAGTGAAGAATAAATCCCTCATGTTGATGATCTTTGGAATGACCATTCGTACAATATGGGGAGTTGGTCTTGGTTCGTTCGTTATCAAGTTAGTTGTAGTCAGGTTTGGTGCATCGCAAGTCGTTGCTGGAGTATCCACGGGCATTATCATATTGCCAGCTATGGTCAGTAAGTAGACAGATATGATACAATTTGGTTTCATTTGATTTGATGTGATTCGATTTGAATTAACTAGAGTAAAGTTGACTTGGTATGACTTTTGACAAAATCAAGATATTTTTATATGCACGTAGTAATAAAGAGTGAAAAAAATTAAAATAATATGAATACCTTTGCGCGTATCAGTGGAGAGTTCCCCAAGATCTAGTTGACAACTTTTACGTGCTCACCAAATCATCAATGTGACTTGTGACTCAAATAGACCGGATTGGTTGCAACTTAACTTAAATCTATTTGATTGAATTGGACTGAAATTCTATCAAATTGGCTACGTTGTCCTACTTTTCTTTTCAGTTATTTGACTTGATTTTATGCGCGTGGAAATATTATTACATGACGTAAATATTCGTAAGGGGAAGTGTTGCAAGTAAAGCCCTCAAGTGAAGCCCTCAAGTAAATGGCTTTGCAGTGAAAGTGTCTCATTCAAGGTTGAGTCGCAAGAAGACATTGCTGGTTGTAATGACAGGATCAGCCGAGCAATGTGTTGTAATAAGTAGAGGTTAGGGCGTTGGGCACCCTACAATAATCGGGAAGCCTTAATGAAGTCTAATTTAGAAGTGTTAAAGAGCTATTGAGAAGGCTCGTTTTTAAAATTGCGGACAACGTCTATGTATGGTGGATATTTTGTTGTCAATGCGTTGTAAATATGTATGCTATCCAGTCCGATAAAGTCTTCCTTGCACAGACACTAATTTACCCAGGTGATGTAGTTCTTCATTGCATTCTTTCTTCTTTATTACCTATAGTTGGTGTTATGGGTGGCTCTTACCTAATGAAGAGATTCAACATTAAAGACTCAACGCTGAAGGCAATCAAAGTCTGTACTTTGATATCAGCATTGTCGACTCTTACGACTCTGATGTCCCTCATTCCTGGATGTAGGGATACGAACTTAGCTGGTGTTAAAGTAGAGCATCCAATGAGGTATGCAGACATGACGCTTGATATTCTCTCGTTGCCTTAACGTGGCATTCTTTTAAATTTGAAAAGCTACGGTTGAGGTGTAGGCATATAGTTAGGTGTAGGGAAATTTGATGTAATGCATGGTCAAGTAACTGAAGGTACGAAGGGGAACAGCTGTTTCCATCTTCGAAGAGGCACTTTTTGGAGGGTGTTAACCTACTAAGACCTGATGATAATTTTCAGATATATTTGTACTATTTGTTTAACTATTTTATATTTTATTATATATCATTCATATTGTTATGTTGTATTACTTTAACAACTATTGACGTATTACGTAATTTATTATCATATTGTATTAAATTATCAATCATCATACGTTAGCTACAATTTTGCCCTGCGTATGTGACTCTCTACCGTATCAAATCCTCTACGCTCTGTGCGGAGTGCGGGACTACATTAACCCTTTTACCATTAGTATTCGCCTCGAGCTTAGAACATTTGATGAAGACTTCACACACTCTTAACAAAATAAAATGTAATTCCAAAGTCTAGATGCGGTTGTTCCTGCATTTAATTTTAACTTGCTTTAGTGACTAAATCCACTAAACTACTCTTCCGGTACATTTTTCAAATCATGCTTGTTTGTCCTCCAGATTGTTACTCTTCAGATTTGTCACCACGTCTATTTGAATATTTCTTCCAGTGCCTTCTACAGAAACAAAACAACAAATGTTATTCAAATCGTATGAAATGCTTCGGAACGAGGGAGACCAACGCGTCACAGAGCACAAGGAAACGATGCATAATCAATATCTGATAACACAGGAATGCAGTGCGCTTGTAAATAAATTGTGAGTATCCTGGACACATAACAGGCTACAGATGATTTATTGACGTTGCGTTATTTGCTATCAAGTGAATACCTACAAATTGTTTGAAAACACCCAGAGATGCCGTATATTGTAGCTCTACGTCTTAGTTTCCCTCTTGCTATTGCCAGCCTTACATTGCTCCTAATAGTTATCCAACCATGCTACTGTCAAATGCAGCAGTTTCTGGGCAGTTTAAGTACGAAAGTCTCTCCTCCAGACTCTTAATCCAATGTATTGCTGAGAAGGATGACGAGGATTACGAGGATAATTGAGACTTGGCCAGTGGATGGTATAAAAGTTGTTAAAATAAAGTCATGTATGTAAAGGATCAGGAAAACCGTCGTGTAGCAGTTTGGTAAGGAACAAAAGTAACAATTTTAGGCTTGTATTAAAATGGCCTCATTTTAAATTAGGTTCATTCCTTACAACCATGTTTTGATTCTACGTTAACATTTTTCCATTCGGAAATGGTTTTAGTGACGACTATATGTTTCACATTATGACAAAATTTGACGAGTGCACTTTCTTTTGTAACTGCCACTGTATGTCAGCGCTCTATTCTACTAAGAAAAGAGTAGAGGGACTTACAGGTGTTGCAATATCATTCAGGAGATGGCTTGTAAGTTATGGCTCATTTTGTTAAATGTGAAGTAAAGATTCCTTACCTTTCACCACTACGACTACAACAAAGTCAAGGCTTAGCTAACTTGCCAAAAAAATTGAGGTCAAAGTAGTGTTTAGTAAAGTCCTTTTCACACCCAAGTGCAATCCTACGTTGTAATTAAAACTTTTCGGAATATTTCCATTTCTGCCCCTTGATAGAGAAAATGAAGTAGAACAGTGCGAGGAGATGATATTTGGCAACGCAGATGAAGGGGGTTGCAATGAAATGGACGTAAGTAATCCCCATCAGGATGTTATAGTTTGAATTGTTTGCTTTGTGTTATATGCAACAAACTGTAAGATATAACTATCAATCTATGTGATACAGATAGAATGTAATCTGGCATTTGATCAACTTACTGAAATAGTTATGTTTTCATAATAAAAAACACTTCCTGTGCTTCTTGGCGAACCCTTTTAACTACGATCCTTGTCGTCACGGAGGTGAACTGAACTTTTTCCGTGGCAACTCAGAGAGCTCCTTCCTTGATACCCCTTCTTCAGTTTGGGACTAGTTTGATACCAAGCAGTTTGATATCCTAGCAGAGAATAAGTTCTGGTAATGCAACGTAACATTTTTTGTATTGATGCTGTTTGTCCTCCAGAGATTGCTCTCCATGATGTTCTTCACAATAGCGTTCCAAACGTTTCTATCCGGTGCTGCAATGGATAGTCGGAATTTACGCTATTGTGAAGTATATACATTCGTAGTAGTAAAACTACCTTGCCGCAGCCAGGCAGGCGTTTCGAGCCACGTCTGGATTGTAGATAGGAAACATTTGGCTTAAAAATTTATAAGAAAGGAAAGAGATTAAAAGCTTCTTTGAATATATCACGTACGTTAGTGAGACTTTTTCTGTCGCTCGTGTTAATGAAAACAGTGTAAGGTAAAAGTATCGACAAAGTATCGACTGCCTCTTCTTATGAATGCAACTTTCAGAATGGTAAGGTAGAATGGATAACGCGTTTATTAATACGCTAAATTATTCGTTTTGGTAATTGTCGGCATATGTCGGGTTCTCAAGTAAATGCTGCCTGATTGCTGAATCACTTTTGCATTTGTTTTGCATGTGTGCCTAGGTTAATTTTTCGACAGTGTATTACAATTGCTTAAGAAGGCTGGTATGTGTTGCGTCATTCGTTTTCTATACCCTTTGCTTGTGTTTCATATCTAAAAGTCAAAAAATATATTTTAAAAAGACCCTAGAGAAAAAGAAAATATTTCACCACCGGCACAAAAAAATCCGATATTGCATCTTGTTCTGCATGTTAGAATACAAGAATCCCATAACATGATGTTTCTGGTTTACATAACCATTTCAGTAGAACGGTGCAACTGGAAGCATCATCCTCTATTGCGATCAGATGCCGACTTTACTGGTGCTACTGCAAATTATGGTATCATCATCATCATCATCATCATCATCATCATCATCATTACTATTAAGTTTGGCTTTTGGCGACGTCCCTTTCATACGAGTTGATTTAGCCATTCTGCAAACTCATTTCTCTTTCTCATCTTTTTTCTAAATGTTGACTCTGTCCATGTTCTACCGATTTCTTGAAATCAAACGCTTATCTCCGCAATGTTTGCTCTTTGCTTCTGCAGAAAATGTAGTGTTTTAATCGAGTGTTGTTGCTTAGGCAAACTAAGAGCAATAAATATTAACTGTAGGATATGCAAACAATCGAATACGTTCCGAATATTTGTCGAACAGCTTAATCACAATTTCGAACTGCAATATTTTCCTCATTTTGTTGATGTTCCCAATTAAATATTTTACTCAATGATCTTCTCAAACATTCATTCAAATCGTTTCAATCTCTTTTGCTTTTTCTTCGTTAGTCTGGATGCATTTACTTTACATAACAGTCTAGATCTGATGCACGACTCTTGAATCTTCAGTCTTTTTTTTTATTCAAATGTTTCTGTCGTGAAATACACTTTAAGATTCAAAATATTTTATGTACGCTGAAGATATTTGTCTATGGATAGTTTCAATATCTTTTACGCTCGAGATTATGTGTCGTTAGCATCTGAACAAGCGTACATTCTTCCAAAGTGATAGTAATGTTACGAGCCACTTTTCTCATTTCCGCGTTTTCAGCCACTGTAAGACAAAAGCTTTTGAAAGATGACTACATTAAGTTATGATACATGCAAGTTTATTGTATCTCTAGAAAGTATCACCATATCGTCTGCATACAGAAATATCTGTAAATATAAAGTAGAGTTGGTTTGTGGTACAAAATTTGAATGTTGTGTTGAGTAACGGATTCATTTTGCTAAACGTTTTCGCCATACACTGATCACAGCAATCGTATGGAGTGAAATTAGAAAAGGGAGCCGCATCATTAAAGGGAAGAGTAAGCTTCAGTTAGGGGGTATTGGGACAACCAGATAGTGAAAAGAAAATGAGACATTAAATGAGGAGCAAGTAAGATAAACGGATCGTTGAAGGAGAGAATTACATTAATCTTAGAGTAACTAAGCGGGTGGTACATGGAGTGTAAGACAAATTTAAGAGACACGACGATGAACAGATCATAAAGGGTATTGAATAATAAGAAACGCTAGCATAAACCAATCGCGAAAGACTACGAAGGTTTTAATGCGGAGCAACTAAGTCAAATCGATGGCAAGTGAGCGTGACGCATTTAGGGCAAGGGAAACTTGAATAAACGTCTGGCGAATAGGAAGGAAGGGTTTAAGTTATAAGGCTTAAAGAAAGAAAATCCGCTAAAGGAAGCTAAGGTAAGCTCGTCGTGAAGGGTCAGTAAGGAGACTGGACCATGAAAGGAAACTAGTAAATGCAATTAGTAAGGAGTAGGAGAAGTAAATCGTAAGTGAGAGGGACTAGAAAAGAGTTATGAGAAAATAGTAAAAATTACAAATGAAATAAAGGGATTAAGTCGGGATTGAATTTAATAAACGGACTTTGAGGGGGAGGGAAGGACATTAAGTTGAATGAATCTAGGACGAACGCGTCGCAATAGGGACGGAACGTGAAAAGTTAGCGCAAACTGTTTTATGTGAATAATAGGAGGGAAGAACGAACTAAGTTAGGAAATTCGGTCCATGTAAGTGAGGGAAGAAAATCACCGTAGTACTGGCATTAACTAAGATAGACGTATTGTGAGAGGGAAAGAAGAACTTTGAGGAAACTTTAACACACGAATAATTAGGCGGAAGCGACAAATTGTTTTAGGACGAACGGATGTTGTTTAAGGGCAAAAGTAAGTTCGCTTTTTGTTCCTAACTTTGATTTCCCAATCTCATTTCGTTTCAACCTTACCTAATTCTAAGTCTATCTGATGCCTACCAAAGTCGCTTTTGGGATTACGGAATCAGCCAGATGCCTAAATGTTTGTCTACATATCTAAGCTTGTTCCAGTCTCGTTAGAATGAATCAATCTCATTCTAGCACCTTCACGTCGTAGATGTGTATTTATCTTGTACTTTCAGTAAACGTAAACATTTTTGTTTCGTAGCATTTGAGTTGGGTCGTCTGTGTCCATGTTTTTATGAGCATACGGAAATCCATTATTAGGCTCAAGTATGTATGAGAAACAGCCAGTTTTAGGCTCAAGCTGTGCTGAGCTTGTCTGTTTGAGTTTATTGGTGGGGTTTTACCCCGCAGATTCCTACTCATAGTTTTTACAAGCATTCGTAAGCGTATTAGGATCTATCAACAAAACTATTACTCTTGGGTGCCTAATAAGCGGGGGGGTCCTAATAGTAGGGGGTGGGAAAAATTTCAGAAATTTAATAAGCGGGAGGGGGTCCAAATAAGCGGGAGGAGTTAGAAATACCAAATTTTCATAAGTTGCATGTTCGCCATATCGATATACCACCATGTATTATAGCTGGAATCAGTGATTTTTTGAAAATTTATTCTTAGAATGACACGTAATTGCAAGCGTCTGGGAACGATTATCAGGCACTCAAGCATATTTTTATAACATTTAAGTCCGCTCATTATGTTTGCAACCTTGCCAGTGTTCACCAGTACTTGAACTTACGCTTCGTAAACTTGAAAAGCTCATGCTTATCACTATACTTCATTTTGCGGGAAAAGGCAGAGACCTAATTCAACATAAGACTAAATAATCATAGATAAGACTCTACTGAACACCGTTCTATATCAGCGGCCAAACATTTCCAGAAACCAAACAAAATTTTAACTTATATGGGAGATTTACTGTAGTTAAACAACTGCAATACATTCCAGCAAATAAAGAAACGGCTAGAACTCGCTTCCGAACCAGAGAGGACTTTTGAATCCAGAAACGTAGAACCCTCACAAAACAAGGTCTTAACCAAGAACTTAATTACCCTTAAGAAATCCATACAACCATGTACTTAGTAATTTACACCCTTTCGTTTCCCAATCTTCCCGTTCATTCTCTTAGTAGGATACATATCAAGGAAATAAGGGGCCTAGGCACTACAAAAAGTACGAAATCATGTACATCAAACGTTCGAGCATTAGAACATTCGAATAGGCCTAACAGTTATAAGAAAATAACACAGTTCATTGTAAAATCGTTACTAATAGACCATGAATATGGCATAAGGCGAAAACTAGTCGGTCGTAAAAACTTGTCTTCAATTATAGTGATTGTCTACTACCACCGTACATTTTAAACATATAAATATACATATTTCATGAAAGGTTAGCATAAACTGGCTTTTACCTTAACACTTTGTGAATTGCATTAACTGTGCATTATCAAATATCAAGCAATTTGCTAAGTGATATTCCACAGTGAAAGTCATTTATAGCGAAAGTAATTGCTTGCATCTTTCCAAGGTGCGAAAAATCTAATGTAGACTTCATATGAAATTGATTTTGAAAATTACTTGAATATGACTATAAAATGAGTTTTTAAGTTGTTACACCTAATCAAAAAATAATTAAATCAGAATGGCCTATAGGGAATTACTTGCAGAAATTCATTGCAGAGAATTTTTAAGATTTTATTATATAGACATATGAATGTCGAACAACGGAAGTAGGGGGACATTGATTTTGACTCTTTAGATTTTAGCTTAAAACCTAGTCTATGGCAGAAAGAATAAAACTTAATGATTGTGTTGCAGGAACGGTCTGAAATGAAAGAAAAAGTCCTTTTTACTATTTCTTTGGCCTTATCTTGCCTAATGTTTCCTAAAGAATATTTTGAGCGTAAACATACTAAAGTGATTTCACATCACTGCCCATTGAAGTGATAAAACAATTTTCATTGACGAATTTGAGGTTCATCAAAGACTCAAACTCTTAGCTTTTACACACCGAATTTAGCAAATAATGGGTAAAATATTTACAATTCGTGAAATCTTTTAACACAGCTGACCTAGCCTGCTATACACTGCTATACACTGATTTATTTCTAGGTGCTATTGGTTCATGTACAATATTTGCCTCACCTGCTCCCAATTTTTTTCTTTCAGACCACAATCCAATGCTTATCCCTTGATTGTTCCACAAACAGAGGAAGCTTTGCGATATGGAATATCTTTTTGTTTTCCAAAAATTCATCTTTTGTAATCCTACATATATTCTAGAGTTTTAAAGATATTAATTTTACCTAAAATCAATTTCATGCACTCATAACTTTTCCCTTCGGGATTTGCAGAGTACATTCCGTGCCAATTTGGCACCTAAAGTAAGGTAACCAGGTTCCGATTAGTTAAAACAATGTGGAGCCTCGGGGGACAAGAAAATTACAACCATACCGTCAGTACCTCAAAAATCTTCCACGGGTCATCTTTGGAAATAAAGGAAGAGTTCACATCATCATTATAATCATCACCTAAGTTGATGACTCGCTGTTCCAGGAGGAACGCGTTTGTTTATGATGCTGGCTCCCTGCGTTTTTCCTCGTGCTTACTTCGATCGATGAGCCCCAAGGGAGTGATAGAAGAAATTAGAATACTTCGTTACCAGCGACTCATTTAGTTTTTGAATTGCAATGGATCCATAAATCTAAATCCATGAAGGCAAAGCTGAGTTCCCCACTGAAACTCCACAGGAGAAGTTGAAGGTGCAGAAAATGCTGGTGCTGAACAGACCAGTGAGAGTGACGGCGGCTGCTCAATGATCGAATGACATCTTGGAGTAGTTCTAGGGGAATCGGCCATAGTAAATAAAATGCATCTTATCGATTACCTACGAAAATAACTTCTAAAATAGCTTCGGTGGACCAAAACTATGTAGGGTTAATAGAGTACTAAAGTGTGACGTCACGATTTAATGAATATCAGAAATTTGATAATTGTTTTGACTCATTGCTTTCTTCATGCTGACATAAATAAACCTGTCCAAATTTGAAAATAATACCTTGAGCAATCAATGAGATACACCCTTTCAAACTTTAAATCGTGCCTATCTAAACCTTGTTAAATGAAGCCAGTTCATAATTTTATGAACTGAGCAAAATTAACAGTGTTTCCTTAAGGCCTTTTCCAAATTCAAACAGCCGTTTCTCGCAGCTGGTACGAGATTTGAGCGCAATATTTGGTATACGGGTATTTGGTGGTAGGGTTAACACTGTGATATAGTTAGAATTGCGATTCCTCGAAAAACGTTGTTTGTGACGCCATCACTTTAGTACTCAATTGCGCCTCCTATGTTCTCAGTCGAAAGTCAACTAGAGACAACGAATGTTTGTGCCTTAGGTCGCTTAGCGACTGTACTTACGAAAAACAAACAGCAATAAGAAACTTTAGTTAAAATAAACAGTAACTGTAATATTTAAACTTAAACTTGTAACCAACGTACAGAGACTGGCCTGCACGACACAACATAATTGCTAGCCAACTATAAGTGTAATGTTAACAAAACGGCCGCACCACGGGGACATCTATGTATATATGTGTTACAGAAAAGGAAGCTTTTTATGCTGAGGAAAATTTGCAGTGAGTAATTAAGATATGCTCGCTGTGGCTGAAAAGTCGTGAATCAGGTTGTTGCCAATAAATGTTCTTGCAACTAATGCATGAGTAGGCACGTAGCTACATGGAAGGGGAAAGGATTGATAGGTCGGCCAAGCTTAACTCCCCAGCTGAAACTCGAAACCTACTGGCATTTAGTGCACACCCCCATCAATACCCCAATTGAAAATATTTGCCATCCATTTAGGAGGACCCAATTACGTGACGCGGCCGAAGGAGAACTTTTTGTCGCTATTTGAAAGGAGCGGCCCGTGCCATCGTTCCCTCTTGGCTCCTACTTGAGTACCTCACCTTGTCCGGAGGAGATATGGGGCTACTGTAAACACTACTTAATACATCGGTTTAATATCTAAAAGGTCCCTATGATCCACATACCCTCATTAATATTGCTTTAACTATCATTGAAACTAGCTATGAATATTGGCCTAGAATTGACCGCTCATAAAGTTTTGGCACAGAGTCAGTGCGAGGCAGTATTTTTCCTTGTTAAAAGACATACAAGGCATAAACCCTCTTAGCATATGGCTTGATGAAGACAAGAGAGACCGGTAAGCAGAAAATAGTTTGTTTGTGATATAGAAAAAAGATACTGCAGGTAGCATTGGTTGTTAGTATTGTGAGGATATTTTATTCTACATGCAATAATATGCTGCACTTTATGCAGTAAGATTTGGACATGGATTTTGTTACAGCTTTTTATTACTATGTAAGGCCTTTAAATGTTATGTTCCATAGCAACTCTCAAGAAATTTTTTTTGTCACCATTCCATTAAATATTGATTTGCCCTTAACAGTTGTTTAATGTTTTACATAGAAGTTCGCCCTAAGTAAGTTGTTTATAAGTTGTTTAAAATTTCAGTACTTTTCGGGGCGGTTGTTTATTTTTGGTGTTGTTTATAAAGAAAAGTGTATACTGTACAAGAACTGGTACGATCGGCCTTGCGTTAACACGGTACCTGTTGGATCCGAACTCGTTTGGATCCGCTATCCATACCAGTTTGGATTCGTACCCAAAGAGGTCTCGTGTAAACGCTTGAGATCGAATCTAAACTGGTAATTATCGAAAATGAGGCAAAAAAGTACCGTCACGAGGTAAATTTGACGTAATCTTTATTCGAATTCTATTTTCGTCCTTGTATTGACACGTCATTCATAATCTCCTATTGTTTATATTTCAACCGTTGCAACTTACCGTAGCTCGTATCACAATACAATGAACCGTTGATTTGCTAATTGGATTAGCATGCAGAATTCTGGATCCTAGTGGATCAGATCCCCTTTCTAGGGTGTTCATACGGAATCAGATCAATTTGGATACGTAGCAGTTTGGATACGTACCCGTGTAAACAGGGTCTTAACATTCATTCATCGATCAAAAGCCAACATCACAAGTATGAGTTTGGTAAGATACTCCTGATATGCTCTGACCCGCCCCCAAATTTCACACATTTTGGACAATTTCACACCTAGGCATTCTTTAAAACGGTTTAGAGACCACCTCCAGTACTAATATAAACTACAAGCGTTGTACAACCCTTTTCGATATAGTTTTGGCCTGTATAATCCATCATAAAATTTTCAACGGTTGTCGTTTTAAGGTTTGGTGTGAGCGCTGTAACTGAAAGTACGATAGTTCTTTTCTGTAGTATACTTAAGTTTGATAGGATTAACAATCTCCATAGAATTTATAAGAGGGCGTGGTTTATGAGATTATGAGCAACTTTTTGCCCCACCCCTCCTCCATGTTTGGTTGGTCACACCTCTGTGCAGATATTTTTTGTGTTTGTGACCAGTGCCTTGTCATAGCCAGACCGTTTCAATGCAAGGAATATGAATCTACGGGGGGTGTATTTCATAAGAGTGGGAATTTTGAGCAAGTTTGTCCCCTCTGCGTCACCCCCGCGATTGTTGCATGCCCTATCTCATCTTAAAATGACTTAAGGCATGACTTCGATACGTTTCTCTTGCCCATTTGGCGTATATCTTAAAATGTCTTCATACATGAAGTCGAAACTTTTCCATAGCTATTTTCACCTACATCCTAAAATGTCTGTACTGGGTATTTTATTAATGATGCACAGACTTTAAATATCTAAACATTTTACCAAGTGGGGTTAGGGACTGTGATTTCTGGGAGACTCTGGAAGAAAACAAAAACTAACATTGGCGGTAATATCCACCTAATCTCACTGCAACTTCTTTTATTACGACCAAGATAGAGGAGTGATTTTAGATTTTGTTTTTAATTGACTGCACTAGGTACTTTATTAATGATGCGCAGACTTTAAATATCTAAACATTTTACCAAGTGGGGTTAGGGACTGTGATTTCAAGGTTTTTAAACCGAAAGCTTGTGAGCTGGCCTCTAGGCATTTTTTAGTTTTTATATAGTTTTATTGCCTAACAATATACGACCATTCACGTATATATTCCAGTATGCAGCAGCTACAAGAAATTAGAAAACTAATGGCTGACTGAAATTGGCACTTCTTTCTCAATATCTGTAAACAATCCACGATGTTTAAGCTGACTGCAAGAACCTCGTAAAGCTGACTTCTCTTAACAGCCTGGGATGAATACGACAACTCTTGCCAGACAATTGGAATTTTCTAGGAAGACTCGCATAGAGGAGAAGCGAAAAATCTTGCAATAAGCATTTTATATCTGTAACGCAAACTTAACCCTATCTTACAATGGGGAGTAGGCCCGCGGCTACACATTTCAGTTCATAACTTTTAAAGTCTGTGCGGATTGACATGAAATTTTGCGACTTTTCTAAACTTTACTAAAGCCCGGGGGAAACTAGAAAAACATCTGAGCAAACATCTTGTTGGTCAGGTTTCCCCACTACCCACGAACATTGATGTCGGCCGGGGAAACTGAGGACTTAAACATCTGCCAACAGATGTTTTGCCTGTCCACAACTCGCGGGGAAACTAATTAAAACATCTTGATCTCTGGCTCTGTCAACGCTGTGGAAACGAAGCATTGTCATCGTGTCTGTGCTGACAGAGTTTAATGAGTGCGAATTTGACGACGAACCTTGTACCAGACGCCCTCGTGGTCCAGATCGTGGTTGGTTATGGGAACGTGAAAAGAAGGAAGTGAATTCAAGTATTTTCAGACTTGAGTTCACAGACGAGGACGGTTTTCGGTGCTTTAAGCGAATAGATGGATATGCAGCACTTCACCGATTTGCTGCACTTCATTGGTTCTGCTATGACAAGCCTATTCGCCGTCAGAAAGACTCATAGCTCCTTGCTTCAAAACTTTCTGCCATTTGTTGCTGTCAATTCCCAAAACAACGAAATCAAAGAGAGAATTCTGAAATGGTGCCTATTTGTGGGTTTGGACGTGCCACTCCGTCACCATCTCCTTTCCAGGGGCTTTCACATCGGAAAATTAATCAAGGAAGGTGATGCATTGTGCAAAAACTGGGACTTGTTTGTTTTATGTTTGTTGACACACCAGTTTCGCCATTTAACCGACATCTGTTGGGTGGCGAAACTGCTCGACGATGTGGATGAGTTATAATGTGTTGGACGATGTTTTTGATTTGAATCAAAAACACGATCCAACAAGCTCCAACAGCGCAAACACGATAAAACATAACCCAACACGAGTTTTGTGCGATGGGGAAACTGAAGGACCTTGTTGGGTTGGTGGAGGAAACTAAAAAAACATCTGACTCAACAAATGTTGCCTCAGAAGTTTCCCCCGGCCTTAAGAATTCTTTGAAAAACATGATTATTCTATCTTTAACCTTGGATTTTCCTTCTCGAATTTGAACTGATGATTTCGTATTCTCAAATCTCAAATGAAAAAATATGCTGTGCAATAAGGTGAAGTTTGCTAGAAAGCCTTATATAACAATATATGCAAAATAATTATAGGAAAATCACATTTTTTGGTAAAATTTTGTATAAACAGTAAATTAAAAGTTATTATATTTTTGATGTTTAAAGGATACTTTTTGGTCGTAAAGCTCAAAATGCTCAAAATGAATAAAAACCGGTGGATTATAAGTAAGAAACCATTTCGGTAGTTTCAAAATACATACATTTTGGAAGTTTTTTCATTATTAACTGTTGTCTTGTGTCCAGAAAATCTTTTATATATATTATTAGTTGTTTCCCCCACATATTGTAGGCAGCATTTATTACATTCTAATAGGTAAATTACATTGGTTGTTCTACAATTAACATTACCACGTAACTTGCATGCAAAATTTTTATTATACAATGTACTCTTAACAGAAGTCCGTGGGACAAAATGATCTTGGCAAAGAAAACAACGACTTTTACACTTACTAACTTTCAAAAAATCGTTCCGAGTTCCGAGGCTAATATTTGTGTTTTGTTGCATAAAAAGTTATTGAAAATAAATCCAAAACAAACCAACATCCAAATCAAAATCCAACAATCAAAGTCCAAAAAACATGCCAAGGTCAATAGGTCAATAAATACATAAACAAAAACATGAAAGAACATGGAATTTGAATAAGTGCCATCTCACCAATAATTAACAATATCAGGCTAAAAACCTGGACCAGGGTAAAGGTCTGTCGAGGAGAAAACTAAAAAAAATTTTCTACACCAGCACTGGATCCAACCTGAATGATGTCCTTCTTCTTTCGGTTGAGAACATTGAAGGATGCAGGGAAGCAAAGGGTTCCCTTTCGGTTGGAAGACGGGGAAACCAAAACCATGTTTCTTCTTATTTTCTGACCAACCTTTCGTTTCACAACAACACCTGCAGCTGTGTTTGCAATAATTGATTTACAGCGCAGTTTGTGGTACAAGATGAAGTCGGGAGAAATACTCAGAAATTCTTCACCACTGAAGGGGCCGACAAGAAGTTGACATCCGTCATTCAATGCGCCCTTATGAAAAATTCCTTCAAGGCGGGTCTTATTTCTGCGCAAACTGAAGTTGTCAACGACATGAAATTCAACACACTCCTCCGAAATTTCATTTTCTTCAAGAGCTGAAGGCAATCCAGCTGTTGAAGGTGGCAGCAAATTTAAGAATTTCTTCAGAGTATCCAATCCATCGCCAGTCACGTTTGAGAGAAATAGAATTGGGATATTCTGATCCATCCCAACAGGTAGCAATGTCTTTTCTGTAACTCTCAAAAGACTTCGGAGTTCACCAACGGACTCCAGAAGCTTTTCTACGCTTCTGATTACATATTCCAAAGTGGGAATCGTTATAAGGTCAATCTTCGTGATAACAACGATTATGGGAATTTGGAGTGCCATTGCCAAACGTAGATGAAATTTTGGGCATTTTCTGGTGTGCACAGGACCAGCTGCGCCATCAACGACTAGCATGGCGTAATTTGGATCATGACAATTTACTCCACGGATCGTAGTGAGCGAAAATTCTTCATGTCCAGCCAAGTCAATGAAGTTCACGATTTTGGTAGATTGCATGCAATAATCTTCGAGGGTCATGAAAGGTTTTGAGTAATCAAATGTATTTCCTTTTTGATCAAAACCCAATATTACATTGTTGATCCTGGAGGTATTTGGGCGTGTGGGTTTCTTATAGGACGGGCATTTGTATCGGGATTCTTTTTGAAGAATATTCTTGCAACTGCTTCCATGCCCGTTATCCAACATTCCTCTCGTCAGCACACGGATTAATGTGGATTTCCCGGCGTCTTTATTGCCCAAAAGAGCGATCCGGGTTTCCGGACAATTTTGGTCAGCTTTAGGTCCCGTCCGAACAATCACCTTCGCAAAGGTTTTATTTTCCGCCACTGACTCTTCAAACTCAAGAGATGCTTCAGCTACGATTTCCGGGGTAGGATACATCCATCCATATTTCTACCAACCTGCAAATTAAAATCTCCAGATAAAAACACCATATTTCTACCTGGGACCCTGTCTATTTGTTCTTGCAACTGCAAGTAAAACTCATCTGAGTCACTACTATCTCTCTCAGTCAATTCTACAGGGGTATATACTACTATGAGTGATATTCTGCACATTTTAGTCACAAATGAGCAATTAAAAAAGAGAAAACAAAATAAAATTAGATTTAGCCAACATTTCCTGGGCAACACAAAGTGTTACATCCACCTTTGACCAGCTTTGGTAATTAAAACGTTCAATAGAAAACCTATTTTTCCTTCACCATAGATATTGTTTAAGCTCTGTAGAAAAGAAAAGACTTAGTATTGAAACCCAAAACAAGAAGAAATAAAGTCATACAATAAATCAATCTTAAATAAACAGAAATCATTATGAATAAAAAAAATTAAGCCTAAAGTAAACAGAAACCAAAATAAATAATTAGAGTTAGAAGCCTTTTTCTAAAGCCTTTCTCAATGCAAAAATGGTAAACTGTAAAATGCAGATACCACCATAAATAAGTAGAACCATGGATTAGTAGAACCTAAAAAATAATCAGAAATTAAAATGAATAAGCAAGTCAAACTCAAGATGAAGAGATATTACCACAAGTAGGATCAGGGCTGAGCCCTCTTAAGCCCTATAAAGGCTAGAGTGTCACATAAATTTGACTGGAAACAGAATTTATCTTAAACATGTTTTCTTTTTCATTAGAATATTGGAAATTTTAAAATAGATCAAACATACAGAACTCCATTTTTTATATAATAGTGTATCCTGAACAGTCTATCTGGTTTCATTTGCCAAAATTTCCATCAGTACTTGATTTCAAAGGTGCTTCATTTGATTGAAACTTAAAATTCAAATATCAATTTCAAGAGTGAAAAAATATGGAAGGCAACCTCTCCCTCCCATGCCCTTTTTTACTACCCTCCATCCAAAGCCATCCAACCAAATTTTTTTAGATATTCATTTTGTTTGACATGGTTCAAAGGACCAAACTAGGCCTCCAGGATGATATACCCTACACCATATTAAGGAAAGGGCTGTGAGTTATACAAATTACCTATTGTTTACACATAGGTTTACTATTTGGAAAGGGTGGGAGTTTTGATCCTGGGTCTCAAAAAAGGCTAACAGCATTAAGGTTAAACTTCAAGAGAATGTTGAGGGGGTATCATACTAAATCAAGGCACACTATGTGCATGCAGGTCATCAAAAGGGCATACAAGCCATGTCTCAGCAATAGTTCAAGGCATTAAGCTGAAACTTTCAGGGCAACTATGAATACTATTGCCACTAGTACTACCACTACTAATGACCTAAATCAAAGAGGACAGGTATAGCCAGTTTGCCAAAGAGCAGATGCAATATCTCAGGAGTAGAATAAGGTTTGAAGTTGAAACTTTCAGGAGGAAATTTATGGGAAAAGAACACCAAATCAAGGGACACTCTATGCATGTGCTTTGTTAAAGTACACATTAGCAATATCCCAGGAACAACTAAGGGTATAAAGTTGAAACTTTCAGGACCCCTACTACTACTACTACTATTTCTACTATCACTGCTGCTATTACAATCAAACTAAATCCAAAAGAGTTTAGGTGCACCCAGATTCTCAAAAAGGTGTCTGTGCAATATCTCAGGAACCACAAAGGGTATTATGTTGATTTCAGGATTGTTATTGTCACATTTGTCAATCCAGCCTGAAGTGCAAAAGTTTCGTAAAAACCTGAAAATTAATCTAGAGACGAGACAACACAGAAACCTGGAAAATTTTTCAGGACAGAACATTCCTTGTGGATATTAGACCAGATGTTGGAGTCCTAAAAGACACGTCTCCAGCAACCGTAACTTTTGGCCTGCTATATAATATAAAGTAATTCTGTATCATAGATTTGAGAAAATACCGCATAGATTTGAATACCGATCTGCAAAGAATTTATTTGGGTGGCATAGGTAGTTCGGACTCATTCAAAGCATAGAATGTCCTGAGAGAAACGATTCCAGGAAAAATAACCCTAGGAGGTACAGAAAGAAGTTCTTCAAAATTGCAGTTGATAAAAACTACAATGTCTCAGGTTCAATTGAATAAAGTGTCAATATTATCAATCGAACGATATACTGTTACTACTCTTGACTATGAAGAATTCATTCGCCACCAAGAAAGCAAAGAAGGTAAATATTCGCCAAAAGTTATGGTGAATATTTCAGTTGTCTGCATTTTGTCTGTGTCTGGATTACAATA